>KV751351.1:5444857-5462946 GCA_001698575.1 Mola mola
TAGTTACTACTGGTGAGGATTATTCTCTAATTGAACAATTTATTTTTCTAACTGTTTCATTTTACATTATTTATGGAATTCTTTCTCAGTTTATTATTATTATTTAATAGTAGTAGTAGTAGTATTACTTCCACTATTTACCTGCATCTAAATGCAATGGTGCAGGAAATCTTTTCATTTACATATATTCCATCATGCAATGTTTCGATGGCGTACTATAAAACCACAGGTATGATGAATACGATGCTTTGATCACAGGAGTATGGATAGCGTTTAATGATGTGACATTAGAATCAGAGCTTGTCTGTGATGTAGATTATCTGTTATTATTATTCTTATGGTGTAACATTCTATAAGTTGTGATGATTATCCTCATTGCCATGGACAACTCTTGCAATCTCTCTATTGTTATTCACTTAGGAGTCTTGTTATCTGTTGACAAAATATTCCATTTTCCAGAAAGATTTCAAAGATTTCAAAAATACTATGACTGTTTTCATTTACGCTGTAACTTAACTGCAAGTTTTGTATGATTTGACTTGCGACTTGCTTGATTGAAAATTGGTCTCAGCTTTATTTTCATTACAGTAACTTTTGACTTGCTTGTGACCTGCTCGTGTGTCTTACCCTAACCTCTGCTTGCGGGGAAAACGTCTTGGCAGACACACAGTGGAACTTGTTGCAAGAGAGTCTCTGCTGTGTGCATCGTCCCAAGGAAGCTTTCAACATGATTCTACTGTAACAGCTGTTAGAAAGTGACCAGAGAGTGTCAAAAGTTGCATTTTTCAATGACACTGTTTTACTATGCTTATTTCTATTTACACCTGCATGCTTTGTGCACACAGAAAAAAAATCTTTTGAGTCACAAATCAGTATAAAAAAGAACCATTACTACATACTGGGCAACAGTCTCCTTCCTAAACAAACACACACACACTGTACATGCTTTTTTCTAATGACAGGCACGCATGAAGCAGCGTCAACATGAAGGCGCACAAACACAAACACACACATCAGTTCCAATAGGATTAACATATCATTTAACAGAATAGAGAGGAGCTTGTGTGCAGTAGCAGACAAGCAGCAGGTTTCCAGGGATTAGACACAAATTTGTGAATACTTGACATCTCCCGATAGAGCAGATAATGTGGGTGTAATTAATTCAGGATTTCGGCACGTGTGTCTTTGTAATAAAAGTGTCAAAAAGTGGAGACTTGTGTTGACTTTAAGTGACTTAGACCGAAACAGGCTTCTGTGCTCAGAGGAACCAATGCTCACACCCTTGAAATCCCAGCCGCCATTACTTGTGTCTGTGGCGATGGTTGGGTGAGCAGATATCTAGCACCACCCAACTATGAATTGATGAGCTCAGGAAGAGCTCAAAGCGCTATTTGCTGTATTTCTGTTGTAAATATACGCCCTTTTCCCTAGAAACTACCTTTGCAACTAATTTGCAAAGGCAAACAGTTTTAAAAGGGAAGCATAACGTTGATTATGTTTTGTCTTATCATAATGTGTTAATTAATGTATATGGCAAGTCACAGATTTGTTCCTGGTGTCAGAATCTACAACCTTTTCCTCGAGAGTCCGGTGCAACACATCATTACAGTGCTTCATCCAATCAAGCAAACGTTATCTCTATGTTTTGCTTATATTTGCGTTCACAAAATAGTTGTTAAATACGAATATTTTCTGCCTGCCCACTGGTGATTATATGCAGTATGTTGTGTGCACACACAAAACAGAGGTAGAACCATGAATAATTCAACATATTTTTACTCCAAAGAATCTTCACTGGAGCGTCAACATTATACTAGTGAGGAGGGGATTGAAGTCAAATGAAAACGCAGCAGGCGTCCAAGGAGTTAGAGTTCAACAGTTTATTGGAGACAAACTTACAGGTCGGGAGGCAGGCACGGTTCAAAATCATGAGTTCAAACAGACAACCACAAAAATACAAAATACAAAAAACAGGCAAAGGTCCAAAAAAGAGGAAACATGAAACACAAACGAAAAAAAACGGTAGAATGACTTTAAAAACACTGAGTGGAGCTCGTGGACGGGAGGTAAGCTAAGCAGGGTGGGGCAGACTGCAGAGAAGGGAACAAAATGAGGAAGTGTAAATTACAGCAGAAGACACAAGGGGTGAAAACGTTCAAAATAAAACAGGAAATAAACTAGAAATGATCACATAAGCAACAAACAAAAAAACTTCAAATAATGGCACAAGAAATAATACATTTAACATGGAAACCCTGACAATTTTTCTGACAACAGGAAGTCGGAGAAAACAGCTTTGTTGCCAAGAATATTAGATGAAACAATTTTTATACTGCTTTGAGCTTTAGAGTTGCTGAGGGAGATCTTTTTTTATACGACGGTCAGCTCTTTTTACCCGTTTCTGGTCTTCATTTATTGGTGAGCAGCTGCAGCTGCCACAGGCATAGGTTAAGGTTTGACCACTGAGGAGGTAGTGTTTCTGGTTTATTTCATTTGTTTGTCTGTAACAAAATTTATCATTCATAGTTCTGGTCAAAACATATTGTGTTTCTTTTTTTTTCTGTCACCGCCTTATTGGTATTTACATCAACTGAGTCAATTTTGGGCTCTTTAGGTCCCGAAAAATCACAAAATTCCAAATATTCGCGTTTGTTAACATTGGGCAAAAACTCAAAACAATCCAATTTCAGGCAAAAATAAACCAGTTTCCTGCAAATTTACGCCACGTATGTGTACTGTCAAGGTTTAATCCCTCCATGAATTTGACCTTGAAAGGTCAAAGGTCAAGGTCACAACAGACTAATTTGCATTGTAGGCAGAACTCTTCCAAATTCCAACTATGGGATCTTTTTAGCTACCTTCAATATTCACTAAAAATGATAAAGTTAATGGCAGCTATTTTTTTAATACTTCACATAATCCACAACTGTTTTTTTACATTTTATATTTGCAGGTTTTGTATTTGTAGGGACTAAACAAACAAGACGTATTAATTTGTGTGTTGATGGCGAGCTGTCTCCCCTGTTTTCTGTGTTTCTGTGCCAAGATAAACAAATAATCTCCTGGAGGATATCAATCATGGCTCCACCTCAGCGTTCAGGCATAAAGGTGGAATTGATATTCTGGTTCATCTTTGACAAGAAAGTGTTTTTCTCAAAATTTTAAATGAAAAACAACAACACAAGACAAGAAAGGGAGAAATAGGAAGCCCCTTTAAGTAACATATCCGATTTTAAGTTTTGAATAAATGAAAAATATTTTGTCCATGTCTAAGCGACTTAGACATACTGCAATTTAAATGTGAACTCCATTCGACCACACACACACACACACACGCACACACAGACGTCAAACATGGCCCCCTTTTGATCATTGCACAGAGACAACACTTTGTTCACAGAGAGCAAATAATGGAGAAATCTATCCTCTTCACAGCAGACCTTGAGCCAAATTGACATGATTTGCATTTCTTCTGAGGTGTTGACTGGAGATTAATCTCCTGGGAGTACAACAATTTGTATGCATCTGTAATTAGTAGGAAAAAAAAACACAGAGGTGTGCAATTCTGATAGGAAAGCTAAAAATCTGAGAGCTAAGCAGGAATCAACCCTGCACATGCAAATGATCCAACCTGCTTCACAGATGTTGGAGGGGAAAAAACATTCATAGAAATATTCTAGATTGCATAGCAAGTGTTATTTCAGACTTCCCTTTTCCTTAAAATAATGACTAAAATGATTAAAATTGAAAAACTCCAGTTCAGAAATACTAGACACAAACAAGCAAATATTTCTTGTGTATCCTTGTCTGTCAGTGGACGTTGTTTCTGGGGTCGTTTCCATTCCATCGGTTTTGCGTTGCCTCTCGGTGTCGGAATGAGCAGCAGGGATTTCTGCCGCCATCGTGTAACGCCAGAGGGTTTTTTCCACTCAGCGGTGGCTGACCCAGTTGATGTGCATGCTCTGTTTGACCTCATGTACCCTTCTCAAAGCAACAAAATTTATACAGCCAACACTCTCAACAGGACAAGGTCAACTGGTTTATATATTTTCACTTGTGTGGATTCCATCTGAAAGTGTCATATCCTGAGCACATAAAATCTTGTTATTGCTGCTTGTACACAGAAGCTTGTATTTTATTTTCAGCAGAAAGTTCTAGTCTTTTTAACCAAGATACATATTCTCTCATTTGACAACCTAAAACCATGAATAAAAACATTTCTCTCGCTATTAACTTAGTTGATTAATTAATTAATTATTTTTTTCTGAAAAAGGGACCATCGAGGGATCTGGATTCAGATTCTGGATCCGGATCTGTTTAAACCATGTTGTGCACTCTCCTGAGGGCTTTTTCTAGCTAGATTTTTTTTATCCAAGCAACGTAGCTGATTTTTGTAAAAAAACAAATGAAAAAAAAAAACATGCTGGTTCTGAAATTGCCGGCAACATGTTTCAGTCTTACATGTGGACATGGAATGCTCGTAAAAAACACAGGTTTGGAAGGTTCCACAGGTAAACATGTTGATTGGTTACAGGTGATGGCATCATGATCGGGTTTGTAAAGGGAATCCTTGCGAGACTCGGCCATGTACAAGCAAGACTGGAGCGAAGTTCTCTGCTTTGCCAAGCTCATGATTGGGATGAGGATAAACTTTATTGTTCCCCCTAAGGGAAATTTTCTTGGACAACAGTTCGACAAACCTGCAATCACATTCAGCACGTTGATCAAAAATTACAGTAAACAAAGGGAGGTACAGAAACTCAAACGGTCACTTGTAGGATTTTCCCTTCAGATGATAAGAAATAGTCAGAAATCATAAATAGCAATAACAAAAAATTGTAAAATTCATAGGTAAACACAATTCTGATTATTTTATTTTCACATCATGCCAACTTTTTAAAAATTTGTGTTTGCAACTCCAAGTGTTAAAACGACAATTTCTAAAGGGCTGTGTGCAGCTGAGCTTGGCCAGGATGTGATCTGATTCCAGGACCTCTGTCATCTCTTCACGTCCTCTCTCACTTGTCGCACTAAGAATCACATGCAAACATTTTATGCAAATTTACATTTAATCTGAGCATACAATAAAAAAAAAAAAAAAAAAGAGAAAAACTGGTGATGTAAGTAAATGCAAGAGGAGGTTGAGCAGAATATGAAATAACTGTAAAGTGACTCTCTTTCTCACTTGGTTCTCTCTCTGTGTGCTGACTCCATCCACTTCAGTACTGACCACCACATTACCAGATAATAATGGCTGAACATCGGTACCAATCAAGGTCCCAGGCTCAGTTTCTCCTTTCATTGGTATCAGTGGTGAATAATAACACGTCTTTTTATAGCTGCTGACTAAAGAATCTGTCACCGTGAGAACGTGAGCGGATCAGAGGGAGGTTTTGTTGGATAAAGAACACACTTGGCAATCTACTGCTGTGCATGTTGGACACAAAGGTGCCTTACACAGAAACAAACACAAAAAGAGAAAGATTTTTATAGATTGCTTCAGGACATCATTTCCATGTTATGAAATTCAAAAGGGCATGCGTCTGCACTCTTTCGCCTCTTAAGAAATGTATTTCACAGCGCAGGAGAGAAAAAGCAGTGTGTCAACACTCGTTGGAAGTGATGCGTTTAGAACGAGGAGAATGAGCGCGGAGAGCTGAGAGCAGGGCAGGAGCCTTACTCAAGGCCTGTGTCAGACCCTCTTTTCTCACATGGGATGGCTGTAATTAATTTGGACACTTCGCTGCTGGGTGGCGTCAGCGATGTGTGTGTGCATGCACACGGAAGCCTTTTTTCAGTGAAGACATATCCCAACCCTCCTACTGTATGCTGCCCTTGAGGTGGCTATTTGCATTAGTGTCGGCACAGGGCATATAAGCTATCATATGTGACACACACATTCATACACACACACACAGATTTTCCACCCAAATGGAAACATTAAGTTTTTATTTCTTGTTAAAGTCCATTTCCAATATGGTATTTCATCATAAAATTCTGTTGAGCAAAAGATATTTTCGGCAGTATGTTGTCCGTGGAAGTGGCCATCGGTCGTCTTCCTCTGCAGACCTGCAGTTGGAATTTAAAACAGTTCTGAAAAATTAATTCATGCCTTCTTCTCAGGGCCAAAGGTGGATGTGGGGCTGCAGCCTGTGGCAGGACAAAGTGAATAGAAAGGGTGGAATAATCCTGTGGAGGTATCCAGACCATCACAGAGCTGACATAATTAGACAATCACTCACACTCACAACGATGAACAAAATTGGACGGGACGAGTTATAATCTCCTCCATGTTACATACCATTTGGAGAGAAACTGCACTAACACTTTACAATAAGGGTACACTGATTGACATTAGTTGATCTTAATACGCATTTACAAACAGTCAATTAATGTGCCAACTAATCATTTACTAACAGTCTTCATGTTAACTAAGGTGCTGATTCATACATGATTCAACAGTTGAACCCTATACTTTTACGCTTCATTTAAGGGATACGTGTTTTCAACTTTACTTTTCTTAAAGGGCCACATTAACAAATGGTTGGTTCAGGTTAGCAAATGTTTTGTTAGGGATAGGTCTGTTAGTAAGTGGTTACATTGCATATTTATTACACATTAATTAACTGTTAGTAAGTACTTATTACTGCATTAGCTAATGTAACCTTATTGAAAAGTGTTGTTGAAATGTATTAGCCCTCAATCACTTTAAGAACTTTATTAGTGAACTGTGGAGGATAAAAAGAAACCCCCAAATCCAACAAAAAGTAAGTGCATCAGTCACGCAGCAGATAATTATCAGTCCATCACTTATTGATTTCTTTTGGGCGCTTGTGGAACATGCAACAAGCTCTGAATAAAACACTGACTCTTTATGATCATATAAAGCAATGATGACAAATGCATTAGAGAACAGTTCCACATCCAGAAGTTTTGAGGTTACATTTGCAGAAACTACTCTGATTTGGTCTCCACCAAACCCCCTCTGAGCCAAATCACCACCGTGGTCCCCAGCTAGCTGGAGTATGCAGCGTGTTCATCGGTGATGGTTATTCTGAAATGAACTCCCCACGTCTGGTGAGGTTGATGAGAGCGAACCATAAAACCAAACCAAGTCGTATCTGTATCAGAGTTTGTTACGGAGAGTGGTCCGTTTAATAATGCATGAAGTCATTTATCCTGTGTTAATATAAAACTCATCATTAGTGCAGCTTTAAGTCCAGCACAAATTTATGCCTGGGAGCAGACGGTCTCTTATCAAATGTCATGTGGCATTGATGACCATCAGTACTGGAATATAAATGATATTTTAAGGCAGTGAGTGTAGCAGCGACGTACAGGACTTTAATTACAATATAGCTGTCACATGAACCTGATACCTGTTCTCTAGGAGCTAAATGTGAGCACCAACCTATGAGACAAACATGAAAGTTTAGCTGAAGAATCATCCAGGGAGCAGATGGAAGACTTTTGTGTAGATTTCGTCAATCTTTCATTATTCCAGGGAAACACTTGTTTCTTTCATGTGGCTATTTTTTGCTGCTGGAGACTGAGACGGGTGTCGCCCCCAATCGTGCAACTTCAAATAGGAATTTCACACGTTCTGCACTCAGTTAATTTGTCTGAAGTTACTTTTATGCAGGCCGTCACAGAGTGGGAGAGTCCTGCGGAACGTCTCGCCCCGGCCCCTCTGGAGGAAAACAGCCACCAAAGTTGTGATGTTGAATAAGGATTGTGCAACTGCCACTGTCAGTTTCCACACAGCAGTGTCAGAGGCTGCCACTGTCTGTCCGGGGGGCCAGTGGGAAAGGAGCTCCAATGCCTATGTAAGGATGCCTTGTTCTTGCATGTAATGTGTGCAGTTCTACATCACATCAGAATCAGAATCAGAATCCTTTTTATTGTCATTGTACAAGTGAACAACGAAATTATGGCAGCAACCAAGTATGACAAACAACATAAACTAAGAACAAAAAGTACAAGCAACAATACTTAAATAGAAAAATATAAAGTAAATACAGTCAGTAAAATCATGTCAATATTGCATATAGAGCCAATCTATGTAGGCTAATCTATGTAGCCAAAAATGACCTTCAGCCAGTGTATTAATATGGACATGTTTCTTTCTTTTATGGACATTTTCTTTTTGTGTCATTAGAATTTTATTGAGCTTTATAGACTTTACGGACTGGAATGACTCCAATTTACATAGAATATCAGGGAAAGCAATGAAACAATCATTAAAAGAAGAAAAAAATATCAACAGATGAGCATAAAAGCAAACAAACCTGATCAAATGACTGAAAATGCTTTTTTAAAACGTTAAAACAAAGAAAATAGGTAGCACCTTGATGAAGTTAAATTTACGGTGATACATTTCTAAAGTTATACTTCCAATCACTTTTTCCCAGTTTCCATAAAAACCATGAAAGTATATAACAGGTACAGGGAATGTTTTGCCTCAACGACCGGTGCTATTCTCAGTGTGTTACAGTCTCCACGCTCCGTCACATATTCCTCAGTCGTCCTTCAGAGCTAAAAGAGATTCATACATTTGATGCCGCTGTTGCCAGCTGCTCTGCAAACCAGTCCTCAAGGGCCTCACCTGAGTTCCTCTTTATAATTGGTTTTTCCACCATTTCACTGGTCTATAAATAAAGTCTTTGGTTCCATATTGGGATGCCGTACATGGATCACTTACACCGTAAAGCCTTAAGCTGACACAAGAGTTGGAGGTGGTGATGCCCTTAAAACCACCATGAACCTTCAGCCAGTAAATCTGAATCAGAGATGAATCGGGTTTCCTTTGAAGCTGCAACATTTCCAATGTTCGTCACCATTTTCAATTTCTTTTTCCTGTTACGTCACACATTTCATAATAAAACAACACGAATTCTGATTAAAATACCAAACGAGACTCTGTGTGATGGGGCTCAGTGTAAAGCCAGACGGTGAGAGGAGCCAGCTCAGGTGGATTAGAATGCGGGGCTCTTTTCCCTGCTAATACACCATGTTACTAAATGATATGTGCAGCACTGGAATCGCTGGCAGGATTTCTCAGATGTAACTAAATCCATATTGGATGACTCTTCACCTCCAATTTTACATCGGCATGTAATCGAGGCATGGAGGTTATGATGAGACATTCAGACTTTTATTCCCCAGTGTGAGTCAAGCACCAGAAACACAGGCTGAAAAATACCCCAAGATTTTAACAAATGTTCCGAGGTTCAACCCTGAAGGTTTTGAATGGACCCCAGAAATAATTTTAAACATACGTCGATCTGTGTTGATGTGTGCACAGGAGGTAGTGGGAAGGTCTGATGGTCAGCACGTATTCAAGAGCAGGAAGAGATGAGAAAAATGTGTAGTAATGTTCCAGTTGAAATAGCCTGTTAATTTACGACATTAAGCTACAGTCATGATGAAGACTAGCTTGCAAGTTTTAGGTTCATTAAGGTAGCAAGACAATCTCGTCTGATCCTCCATTGCCCTACATAAGGTTTATTTCTCACAAATCAGATGCATTGAAGCAAGTGTAAATGGTCACCACTGGCTGAAGCTAAGCCTGTAATGCAGACAGGAAGTCCACTCAGTTCACATTTAAAATCGACATAACGTGCTGAATTTTCAGTTGCAAGTTGCATTTAAGGTGATCTGCTAAATTTGAGGCGATTTCAGATTTTCAACTATTAACAGCTGTAAATCCATAGAGCTACTTGCTCAATCAATACAGATGTAGTTTGAATCTCATATGAGCAGAAAACAAAGAGGTGAACAGTACTGTTCTCTGAAAATTCTGTGTGTATGATAAAAATTTACAGTCACTTTAATGCACGCTTAAGAATGTTGAGTGTGGAAAACTGTACTTTGAGTGAATATACTAATAAACTAACATAGAGGTAAGTACATTTTACAGAAGGAGCAGCGGATGATAGCCAGTTTGACGTCTGAGCAAAGCCCAGGACAAAGTACTAACAACTTTAAACTAACTTATTTCATCAGTTCAGTTCAAAATCTAATCATAAGTCATCTGCCCCCTAATATTCATATGTGCAAATATATTCATATTTATTTTTATTTGTAATTTGGATATTGAAGCATAATCTGCATGTGTGATAAGTTAAGTTTTAACCGCAGTAATATTTTAGTACAATCTCTTTATTTTTGTGTTTGCCATCATCTGTCGCTAATTTTAACACCTGATCCAAAGTGAGGATATTGCAGAGAACAAGAGCTTTCAACACAGGGTTTGGATATCGTCAAAAGACAGATATTTGCTTTATTGTTTTGTGAACATTTGGAGAAATTTAAACGTAGAAATACCTGCGATTGAGTTTCTGTCATCTAACCAAATGGATATTTTTCTGTTGACATGATGATGCACAATTAAGTCAACAAGTTCCAGCATGAATTGGAGCTCTAAAATGCATCTTGCATAATGTAACTGCTAAAGGTTATTTCGACCATTTTCTCATTTGTAAACAAATGGACGCTTATTCGTGCAGAATGGAGGCACTTTCTCATGACTCATTCTGACATAAAAATTGTTTTCTGTTGATTCAAAATGTACTGTATCAAATACCAGAAAACAGGTCCGGCTTCTTTGTTTTTTTTTTTGGTTTTTTTTACAGATATGCACAGTGGCCAGAAATGGTCCACAGGAGATGCGATATAACAAACTGTGATCAAAAGTGAGTGTTGTCATTATTGAATAAATGTCTGAAAAGTGGGGGGAAGCAGGTATAGAAAAGAGATATAAAAATTGGGATAAATGAGGAATTTGGAAGAAGAGAGGAAGCCAGAGAATATCAGAAAGTGTCCATGTGCCCTAATTAGTCAACCTTGGGCCATCTGATGAAGGGCAAAGCATCGACAGAGCACTGCAGCGCCTGCAGGCAGCGTGGGAACCGAACACACACCGTCTCTCGCTCTCCCTCACACACAACGCTTTAATTGAATTTACAGATGTCAAAGCTCTGCTCATGAACGAGGAGCACCCTGCTCTCTTCTGTCATCCATCCTTATTTTCGCACCCATCTCGAGCCACAAGGACAGCTCTGAGCAGTGTGTCGGTTAACACTGCGTCGTTCAGGCTGATACCCTCCCTTTCCATCCCTCACACTTTAACATGCACACACACACACAGGCACTTTTGCTAAAACACGCACACATGCAGACAGAGAGAAAGTGCCTCCAGACAGCTATTGATCGGTTCTGTAGCTGATCAGACAGTAATTAACTTCCTGTCAAACATAGAGAAATGTGATGTTTTTATATAACCCGCACAGTAGTTACAGTAGTTAGAGCAAATCAATTAAGATCTTCACTACTCATTGCAGAATGTCGACATAAAAAAATTAAAAAGTATAAATTCACACTTGTTTTTGTTCCGAAATCGTAAGGCTCATGACGAGCAACCAAATGTCAACTGCAGGTTGCTCACTGAGGGTTATTGGGTTGGCAAATATTGCATACTGTACCAAATACTGAAAATCATTCCAAAAGGAGAACTGCGGTATTTTTCAACCTAGTACTGTTTAGCTCGACAATGCTACAGCAGCACAGGAAAAGTCGAGACATCAGAAATAAATCGGCCTGTGCTGCTGTAATCTGCTAAATAATCAGACATTACTGTCGAAGCAACAGAAAGTAGGGTGAGGTAGAAGGGAAAATCACAGACCGTACAGTATGTTAAAAGTTATTGAGTCCAAAACTCACAGGTGTTTCACTTTAGGTATCTATACCATGTTACTGGACACTTGTGATAATATTTAGTGTATTTTTAGTGATGGAAAAAAAGCTATTTATTTCCAACGTTTCGACTTACCCAACACCGTTACATTGAATAGCTTTGTCAAGCTGAAATGTCCTTGCAAACAAATTCTATGGAGTTATTTTTTTGAAATAGATGTATTTTGTGAAATTTGAGAGCCCAAAAGACCTGTTAAAAGAACTTAGAACTTAGAAGTTCTGAAGTTTTCCTTTAAAGAGCTTTCCATTGGTATGTAATTTATTTTTGGTGTAATTTGGCAAAAATTCCATAACAGCTTTTGAGAATATTGTCATTCAAGTGGTCTGATAATAGATCACACTTCTGTATGTCCTTTAGCATCTCTGTTTAGGCTTACCATTTACCAAAATCAACCGGTGATGGTACTTTTCAGCCACTCAGGGCTCTTTTCAGACACACGGTGTTCATGTTGGCTGTTCTACAAAGGCAGATGCACATGCACGTCCCCATAGATGGTGATGGACGTCCCAGCAGGAAAGGTTGTTCCTCCCACTTTATCAACAACTGCTTACACGGTAAAGAGGGCCAACAAAAGGAAAAAACAACTGTTAATGAACCCTTTTCATAGGTTTCACAACAGTTTAGAGGGTGGGGCGGAGCTACAGGGAGGGGTCTCGAATTCGCTACTTCAGGTTTCTCATGCTTGATTGTCAGAAGTCACAAACCCCAGCCTTAACTATCATAATGGTGAACGACCTCTGCAGAGGAAAGATGGTGAACTTCTGTGAGCAACACTGAAGTGCTCTTATACAGCAGGACAACTTTGCAGCGTTTAAGTTTGCCACAAGTGCTGGTGCAGCTGCAAACTGAACTTTCTTCCACATTTCCTTGACTTTTCTTTTCTTTTTTGTCAATAGTAATTTTAATTACTATTGACAAAAAAGTTAAAAGTTAAGAAAAGTTAAAAAAAAAAGTTCAGTTTGTTGGATAACATGAATTCAAGTGTGCAGACACTGAACGGAGACGCCGTCACACTAATAGTAACTTCCAGTATCTCCCGCATTTGTCTGTAGGTCGCAGCAGACTTAGTGCAAATAGTCACGTTCAGTGTCTGCGCGAAGATGAAGCTCCCCTTGAGAGTCACATTTCGCTCCATTGTCAGGTACTTAAAATGGATGACCTCAAATGCCAATAAGCTTCACAGCTCTGGCAAACTGAGCGATCGTGAATTAACATGGTGAGCACTGACCTTGCTTCTTGTCTCTTTACTGTGCAAAGAACTCCTTGTCTTTGTCTCACCTCCTTCACCGTCTCTCCTCTGAGCTGTGTCACCATTAAGGTAATGAGGCAAAGTCTGAGTGTGCATATGACAGAGTTACAGAGGGAGTGCATGCGCCTCCTCTGAATTTAGAGAGAAGCCCATCAATCTTGTTGTCCAGCTGCAAGTCCGGCAGCAGTGACACTGGAGCAGGGTATCTGAATTTGTGATAAAAGTGTGTGGGGGTCCTGAAGAGAATGTCTGCTAAAGGGAAGATAATGGAAAGCAATGGAGATAAGGATTATGCTCTTGTTCTCTCTTTTCCTATCTTCCACCCTTCTCTCATACGCCTTCTTCGGTCTCTCCATGGCAAAGCCTGGTAACATTTCACTCTCTCATGGCTATATTGTTAATGCTTCGCCTTGAGCACCAGCTGACGGTGAATCTTGGATGTTCCTGCTGGAGACAGAGTCTCAAAGTGAGAGAGCAGGAACACACTTTATATTCTAATCTGACTTAATGGGGAAAAACGGAATCAATCAGCATTTAAAAATGTAATAATTTTGCCTGTCTGCTATCTCCTCCTTTATGATGACAAGCTCTTAATCCACTTAGCATTTCATTTTTTTTTCCACAGTTAAAAAAAAAACCATCAGTAGTTTTCAGCATGTCAAGGATCACTCACCCCACCTGCAACACCATGGATAATCTCAAAAAAAAAAGTCTTATCAAAAATGTCTTGCTTGCAGTGAGAGAGTGGAGGAAATAAACTATAAAAAGCAGATTCAGATAAGAAACAGCTCACAGAGACACACAGATATGTCATAAACACGCACATTCACAGTGTAAATGCACAGTGCAAACACAAGAATCTCCATCAGTCTCATACACACGCAGGCTTCCATGGAGCTCTTTAGGCGACTGGCTTAATAGTGCGGGATTTACCTTTAGGATCTACCGTAAGAGCCCTGTAAGAGGAGAGACCAAGATAGAAAGTAACAGATAGCAAAACTGTGTGTTGCACTGAGCTCCCAGTGAGAAGAAGCCATGTGTGGAGGGGAGAGAAAGAGCCAGAGAGCTGAATTATAATTTAAAACTTTCCTTCAATTTATCCTTTACTCCTAAATGCTCTCCTCCAACGTGGATCATGTATTCGCCTACAGAAATTTGTATGAACACAGTTGGCCAATAGCGGCCACTAGCTCTGTGTTTTGAATGGATTCCCCAATAAAAAAATAACCATCTTGCAACATCCATCAGACCATTGCATGAGTGTGGTATAACTGTAGTACAGCAGGCTGTGCTGAATTGGACAACCTAAGACTACACTTTGTCTTATTCCTAGCAGAATCAATCGAACAGAAAATGGTATTTTGGTGGAATAAACCTTAAAAACTTTAACAAAATCTGTCGTTTGAAATTTTTGTTGTCTTTTAAGTTGGTAGATGGTGCTGTGGCAAAAAACTAGGGTCCTAGAACCGCGATCTTGAAACTACAGCCTCCTCTACGACACAAAAGATAATATTGCGTCACGCCAAACCTGACCGGCTAAGAGCAACCGCCACACCCCACCCACTTCCATATCCAGGCAACAACTGTGGACCAGACCCCGGCAGCCCCAACCCTGCAGATAATAGACCATCAGAAATAAGGGTCAGATGCAGTAAAAATGGACACACACTGTGTCGCCCCAGCAAGCAAGCAAGAAGGGCACCAATATGTCATAGAGGTAGAAAAGTATGACTACAACAGCCTTAGACACTGTCCATCTATAGGCCTAAGTGTTGCAGTCACAACCAGCAAGGTGTTTTTTTATGGACAAGGTCTTCTCAGCCATTACATTCCTGAACCAGTCAAAAACTGCTCTGTGCATGTAATGGAGGCTTTCTTAAACAAAGGATGCCAACATACAAAGTGGGCAAAGCAGATGAAGCAATACACATATACATATCTTCAGTATGTGTCAGTGGTTTTACTATAGGGACAGTAAGAGACCATAAGCTAAGATAGATTGGCATCTTCCCTGACAAAAGGTCTCAGGTAACACTTAGTGGTAACCCCCTATTCAAGCGCCCGACACGTGATGTCGCTAGAACAGGCAAAGTGTAGCGTGTTTCTTGCACTTCTCAAAATCAGACCCAGAGCAACAACATTTATTATCTCTGCATGTGGTACCACTCTCCTGAGGTAAACGGTTTGTTACCGGGGCCTCGTTGTGGGGTGGCACGCCCCAGAATAGACCACCCATACAGCCTTGCACCCTGATAAATCCGCTAAGGCGATAACTGCAACTCTCATCTTCACTTACTGTTTCCGGTGAATTGCCAGATGTCAGGGCGCATTAAAACCCCAGGAGATGTGTCACTGTCCATCCAAGATGCCCTTTGAATACATATGAGTGGATTGTAACTATGTAACTTTATTTATACCCTGTTGTGTATTAAAATCGAGGTGACAAAGTGACAAAAGTGGCATATTGTCTCTTAAAGCTAGTAGATCCCGACATACCTAAACAAACTTGAGTGACTGAAATAATACATTTGAAACTCTCATGGTGTTACACTGTGTTTCATCACACATCTGTCTTCTACACATTCAAATGTTAACATTTTAAAATGGCATAAAGTTTATTTAAGATTTATGCACATTAATATTGACTTTAGAAATACATTTACATCTTTACCTCTTAGTGTAGTGTAGAGAGTGAGAGATACAAGAAACTGGATCACCAAAGTCAATAGGACACATCATCTGGGAGCTCTAAATGTCAAAATAAAATTTTGTGCCAATATATCCTGTAGATGTAGTGGTAAGTGAGGACTGAGGGCCTGTGCACACATAGCATTTTCCTCTGACAGAAAATCGGTGGCAGGACGCTGGGGAGCACTGGGATGAAGCGCTTGAGTTGTGGTGAGAGGAAAAAAACTCTGCAAGTTGGTTTTTACTGACATTAGCTGGTTAGCTAACCGAACACTATATTAATGGAGGCTTGACTACACACAGCAACAGGCTTACAACTTGTAGGCTCATGAAAGCACAGCACTCACCAGCTCACACTCATGGCCATTGTTTGTATTTGTTATGATTACCTCTCTGTCTCATACAGCTCAGGATAGAAAAAAAACATGGCCAGAACAACCTTGCTCTCAAAGAGGAAATGTTTTTCTTTAGGTGGCCACGTGCTGATGCATACACCTTGAAACCTTGAAAGTTTTTCCCCAGTGAGGAATCACTGGGGAAAAATGAAAACATCAAAAAGCAAGGTGATCAAAAACCTAAACGTGGTTTCTTTCTTATGCCATTTTGAGAATATACAATTCTGTTACAACAGCCTGTGTTAGATTTGGCAATTAAAGTTGCCAATTACTGGCGTGAGTTGGCCAGGAGGCGCGACACAGTACACGCTAGCTACCATCCCCTCTTTCATGGCAACCAAATTATTCCCAAGTCTAAACCCACTGTTTCCTGAATAACCCATTTTGAAGCCTCGAGATTGGCTTTATGGGTGCAGCCATGTTGGTTGGCTGACCGAGTGGCAGATCGGACTGAGAAACCTTGGACAGGTATGACCAGCTGCACGCCCATCTACACACCAGCGCTTGACTCATGACTCTGTTTGCTGTGCTGTGTATTAGCATTGGCTTTATTGGCTAAATCGGATTAAAAGAATAGCAGTGCTAAAAACAAGTTTGAACATGGCTTTCTCTATGTAAACAGGAACTTTGGCTCATCATCTGTTGAATATAATAGCTGATTTCCAACTATACATCGACATTTACTGTCGATGTGTGTGTTACTGTTGTTGTTTTTGGAATGTAGAGGTGCCCTCTACTGGAATTTACAAAGAATGCAGGTTTAAGCCACTTCATGTTGGCTTCAGGGCTGCAAGCTTTGTCCGTGTTCTATATACGTCCAAAGGTTACTCCTCTTTCACTCCTTCATATTTATGCACAGAAGTGCACTCTGTGCTCCAATTTGTCATCGTCAATGTCACACAATGCTTAATGGAATTTGCTGTAGAAGGGAAAACGTCATAAAAAAGTTATCTTTTGCGTTGGGATGCCATGAGATCTCAAGTCTCAAGTTGTGTATTGATTATTGAGCACAACACAGGATAAAATGATCATTAAATGTGCCCGACACTTTTAAGAAAAAATGCATTCCTTGCCATACAACTGTATCTGAGTGCAACGTTTTGGAAAACCAGTTTTATGCCAACAAGGTCAGGCAGGGCCAATGATAATCATTTTACAGTGTTTATCAAACACCATTACACAAACCATATATCCTTCTGATCTGTGAGCAAGCTTTACTGAGGAGGGTGTCCACTCTGTCCTTGGTTTAATGGCAATGTAAGTTGATAAAGTCGCCTCTGCAGACACCATAAGGTGCCTTATGTATCATATACCGCTCTTTCATTCTCTACACAGACAAGCAGCAGTGTGTATGCCAAGGTCGTCACTGTGACCTCAATGCAGAAGATCATTGCTTAGAAAAGACCCACAGACCTTGAGGAGGCATCATTTAAGAGTAAATCATGACTTCTACAAACCTTCAGGGCATGAGTTACAGGTTAGGAGGCAATTTTGACAACAGTTATTACCAGCTTTATACATGCGTTTGCTCTGCAACACCCATAACACCATTTACAATGATATCTTGTAGGACTGTCCTCATTCTTACGTTCCCTTTAAGAAATACATCTGAAAATTGTTCCTGGAACAGTCACAAATCCAAATATTTTTTATTGGAAGCAAAACAAAGAAGTAAAACCACTCAGAGAATGAAAACAGTATTATAATTTCTATTATATTTAGCATGTATGAGTTGAATTGACTGGATTGAGGTGGAGAGACAACCCTGCCACTTTCTCGGCTGTTATCTGCACTCTGCAGCAGTATTTAGCCTGACAACCCCTTCATTGAAAGCGTATTGTATATTATGCATATTCATGATTCCCATGGTGTCTCACTCTCATGACCTTGGACTCACAAATTCATCAGCAGCAAATATGGTTTCAAACACACACACACAACCTTGATCTGAATAAAATGATAAGAATTAAACCCAACAAAGGTCTAGTTCTTCAGTCAAATT
>KV751351.1:5469733-5487734 GCA_001698575.1 Mola mola
CAGTGAAGTTTCTAAATATGAAAAAAAAACCCAACAAAAACATTTACAAAATACATTTATTCAGGATTGTGGATCAAAGTGGGAAGGCGGACACTCTGAGACATACTATTTAAATTCAAGCATTGTAAGGAAGGCGGCAGTCAATCTAAACCACAGCAGCTACAGTGGAACTGTGAGGGAAGGTTTTTCTTTAGTACCTAAGGATCCAAACATACACAGTGATTCTCAAAAAGGCTGTCTGACACTTACCTACACGTTTTTATGTAAAAACTGCAACCCAGGAATAAGACTCAACATCTCACAAACTGTGCCTTCTGTATGTTTTACACTCCTTCCTACAAATAAACATATTCAACATCACATATAATTATTTTGTAGCTCTGTCATGTATGGCAATGAGGGTACACAGAATTAAACATTACTTGGGACTGGTAATTCAAATTAGCAATGAATTCTTCAGCTTTCTTATCTATTTACTCTTTCATTACATCATATTTATTTTCCTATTCACTTGTGTTCTGATAAAGGAGGGACTGTTTTCAAAGCCCTCCTCAGTGGTGCATTAGAAGAGACGTCTTTAAAAACCGTCTCTGTTGAATACCATGCTGTCTATGAGGTGTTTCCATGTACAATGACACAGGAAATAAGCAGTCGACATCACAGCTGAGGATTTCTGCTTTTGTTCTGCAAAACAATCAATTATGACTACCCAGGTGTTCTTCGTCGTGAATCTGAGGAACCAATCCTGACCATTTGGGATTGATTGGCTATCTCCTGTCAGACACGGCTTCACAAGCTGATGCTTGAAAGTAAGTTGACATAACGGTGGGTAAATTTTTCACAGTGAAGACAAGTTGCATTCTGATATTCTCTAACAGTTATGCATTAACAATGTTGTCTGAACAGGCTCTCCAGTTATTCTTGCAGGCCAGGCTTAACCAAACAGTTGGCACTTTTAGAAAGAATTATGTGGAAATGCCAAAATATACAACATCTGTTAACAGAATTGGAGGCATAGGGGGAAGGAACATTAATTAACACTGTATATCAAGTGTTATATAATACCCAATAGGTAAAACTGTTTAATACTGATTTCCAAAACACAACATGTAACAATGAATTGGGATCTTAATAGTTCCTATATTTCCATACAGGCTGAGAAAGCTACAAATACAGTGTTAGAGTAGCCCTAGCAGTCAGCCTTAAGGAAAATTCCTGTATCCTGTTTGATTCAGATCCACACCAAATTTAATGGCTCATTCCTGATCGTCCCAGCAAGTTTTGTTTCAATCAATCCAGCAGGTTTACGCAAACTACAAAAACTGTCTGTACCATAGTATTCTGACTTAATTTAAGCAAATACAAAGACAGATACTGGGAATGAGACTCACCAATCACTTGTTATAACTTGCAGCTTTAATATATTTACTCATTTTAAACGCAGGGTCTACACAACACAGCAGGTCGTGTATAAGAAACGTAGTGTCTTAACCCTAGTCCTTACTCTCCTCATTGCTGGAACTGATTTTGTTCAACTTCTCACTCTTTGATACTCCGGTCTCTCTTGTTTTTGATTGTTTTGCTTTGTCACTGCTGGCCAGTACTGTATCGTCTGCTGCATTCCTCTTGGGCCTTCCTCGGGGCCAACCTGTCCTCCGTCCTTTCCTTTCTATGCATTTTCAGAGTCTACCCCTTTTTTATTCCCATTGGCGTCAGCGCCGACGTTGACGCTGGCCGTTTCATTTCTTTTCTCCCGTGCATGTTTAGAGCTTGACGCGTGGTAACGCTGGACATGATTCATCAAGCTCACGTTGTGATTGTAGCGTTTGTCGCAATGCTGACACTTGTGTGCAGACGCATGTGGGACTTCAGGTTGGTGCTCTGGCTGAAGCCCCGTTGGCACACCAGACTCTTGTATGGCTTCAATCCCGTGTGCACAAAAGGGTGTCTGCTTAAATGATGTAAATCCATAAAACTCAATCCCACAAGCTCCACATCTGAACTCCCTCGAGTTCTGTGATTTGCCAGGTGGATTCTGAGCTGCTTATTGGTTCTAAATGTCTCTGGACAGTCCGGACACTTGTAGGAATCATTCCGGTCCTGATGGCCCTACTCATATTGATGTTTGTGCGCCATCATTTTAAAGTTGGCGTAGCAGAATTTGCAAGGATGTTCATAAGTCTAATCATGGATCCTGTTATGAAGTTTTAAGGACATCTCTGTAACACATCTTTGGCCACAGATATTGCAGGAATAGGGCTTTATATTGTGCTCACACGTGTGGAGTTTCAGAATGTAAAAAAAAACAAAACGTCCACATTCTGTGCGGAGCTCCTTAATTTGGATTCCACAGCAAGAATATGTTTGGATAGTTTACCCCAACTTTCCTCACACACCTGTGTACCTGTGTACCTGTGTTGATTCTGAAGGCTGCTGTACAAATGGTAACAAAAGCTACACACATTACTACCATTATACGGCGAACTTTTCACTAAAGAATGCTTTTTTTTTCATATGTATTAAAGAGAATTGAAATAGATGACTGCATTGGGTTTGGGATTAGAGCCTGGCCACTATGCAATTTAGGGCCAATATTAAGGATTAAAAAAAAAAAGATATCAAAATTCGGCCAATATTGATGACACTAATGCCATTACCGATATATCTGTGATCGACCAATATTGGCCAACTGATATATTGTTCCGGCTCTAACTAATATCTCAGGGGGGTCAATCAAAGACTTTGCGGGAATCATCTGATGTACTTTAAATGTGCCATGGGTGGAAGTGGTCAGCCAGAAAAAAATGTACAATGTATAATCTATAATGTACTATACATTATTACCAACATATAGTATTTGCATCTCTCTGTATTAATACCACGCAGCACAGCACCATCTTTTCGTTAAAGGCCGGGGAAAGAGACAAAATCAATGTTGTACAGCTGTTATAGCTTTTGCAGGTGGGAGAGGACAAACACATGGCAGAAACAGACTTTGCAGGAGTTGGAAGGATGGTTCAGAAATCCACTGAGTGCAGTCAGGAGCTGGATAAACAAGTAGCCGTGTGCAGGGCTCTAAATTGAAGCTGTATGGGGTGACTGTATGAGGAGTATACTGAACAACTAAGAGTTGAACAGCTATCTCAGCCATTATTATACCATGTGTGACCTCAACAGCATTATGGGGACAAGCGATGTGCCGTTGAGCACCTGTCAATACCAGCAGTACTTACAAGGACACACAAAATGTGGAACAATACATTGATTTATGAGTATTAAAACCTGGCTGTTATTTACTTCATGTATGCAATATGCTGGGTCAAACGAAGAGGCCAGTAAATCTATGTTAAATTGAAAGAGGTACAGTTAGACTATTTGGACAGTGACATTTTGTTATTTTGACTCTGTACTCCAATAATAAAGTTGAATAAAATTTCTCACAGAGCAAGAAGTGTTGCATCCTGGCACTGTGACTCATTGTTTTTATTTACCACACACAATTTCCCTTGCTGAAAGGCAGGAATGACTTTCCTACAGCTGTAACACTGTTAAAAGTTTAACTTGACGGGACACATCAGTGGTTAGTTACACAACATTCAACACCTGCTTTTTAATAGCATATGGTACAGTTCGGTGTGTCTATGCTAAACAAGACAGTTAATTGTTTTGTCTAAAAATATTTTGAGTAGACAAAAATGCTCTATTCACAAACTGATTTTCTGTTAAGTTGCATTAAAATGTAAATGACAAACTTGTCTTGTTTTTGTGTAATTAAATCAATCAACAAACAGTACTGTGCAAACAAACAGTATTGTGCAACCTCTGTTTGTGGACATGTTCTTTTGCTTACACAAGCAAACAATGACATATAGTGTGTTTTTATTGCCTGGTATTGGCTAACAATAAGTAGAAAAACAAGCAGCTTTGTTTGTGTTTATTACATAAACTGCACATGTTACACAACTGCTATTAAAAAAAAAACCACACACAGAGTGCAAAACATTTGCAATAATAGAAACAGAGCAGGCTGATGAACTGCAAATAAAGCAAAAATAAAAAAAAGATCCAAGTATTATTTACTTTGTATATCTACACAAAAAGTGCAACAATACATTGTGAATCATTATAACCGCATCATGAAACTCTCAATCTAATCATATTTGAAAATGTGTATGGTGATATTGAAATACAATTCGTGTCTTCTAGTTCATTAAAGAAACAACTTATTTCACAAGATCTGCATAAATAATTTACAATAAGTGCAGGAAGTAACAAGAATTCTTCTAAAAGTAAAACTATGGTCACAATGTTATCTTTCTGCAATGGAGTTCAAGTATCAGTACCATCCAATATACTACTGTTCAAATAAATGATAAGTCAGAAGTTTGGTATGTTGATGTATCATGATACATACAGAATAATGTCCTGTGTATGGTGATTTGTATTGAATAGTGACTTCAGTGCATCATCACATCCCAAATATACACGCAGAGAAAAATGAATGCAGTAACAATTTGTGAAATACGCTCTGATGTTTGGAAGAAAAAAAAACAATAAAAGGGCTTTTTTGGGACAGTAAACTTGCATTTATGTAAATAAGATTTGCCAGGAATAACCAATAACTGTGATAAATGCCTGTTCCTGGATTTATCATAAAGAGCCCTATTGTAATACGTTTATAACACAATGCAAACTATACAATGTGTCAACAATAAACGTGGACCCTTGTTACTATGTGTATCGGTGCTAGATGAGCGGTTAGCTAACAATACCTCCACCTTTCACTGCAGCGGGTCTCTCCGCTCTTGGGATGGCGTTTGACTTCAGATACTGGTGTTTGGGTGTGGGACTTTTCGGGGAGAAGTCGTCCCTGGCGAAATGTTCGCTGCAGACCCGGTTTTCCTCCAGGCGCAGTGTGTCGACAGGAGTGTGTGTGTGTACGTCCATCTGTAGCACGACGAGCCACAGTTTTGAGCATTTCGGTGTTCTTCAGCGGCAGCCGGTGGAAGCTCAGATACGTTCGATTCCTCAATTTGTTTTCTCCGTTCGGAAATGCGCAGACACGACCCATTTTTAAAAGTTTCAAAACAAGTTCAATTCCAATGACGTCGATTCCAAACGCCAGACCTCCAGCATCAGCAAAGGCGAACCTCGTCTTCCTCGTCTCTTTCTTGGCTTAATGGCGAGCGGCATTTGCTTTTAAGGTGCAATGCCGCCACTTACTGTGCTGAAAGTGTAGGCCACAGGGCTGAAACGGTGAATTCTCTTATCTGTTTCCATTTGTTTTAGATTTTATTTTCTTAATTGTCAGTCTGTTTTCTTTCTGAACATTTAATACTCCCATAACATATTTCTTTAGTTCTGTCTTTAGTTTTTATTTATGTTTCATTGTACAGTGACAGACAGCAATTTCAAGCTGCATTCAGATATAGCTGATCAAAGTTTTTCGATTGTGCAGTGTTTTATTTAAGCCATGTCCTAATCTTAAAGTTGATATAATAGTGCATCCCAAAAAGGAACTGAATATCAATTATTTATGAAAATGAGCATGTATTATATAATATATATTCTAGAGTCATTACACATACACTAAGATGTTTCAAGCATTTTCCTTTTTATTTTAATAATTATGGCTTGAATCTCAAATGTTTTTTTAATTTAAGTGTAATGTATATATTAAAGTTTAACTTTTTAGATAAAATTAAATAAGAAATGAACTCCTCCATAATGTTCTACTTGTTTTCTTTCCCACTTACCCAGCATGGACTACTTCACAGTTAGATGGTCTTTCTAAATGCCCTGGTAGACTGGCCCTTCAATTCATGATTAAATGTTTGTATCTTAATTTCAATGCTATTTCATCCATCTCTAGTTGTACTGCTGTAGCTGGAGAGGTCTTAAAAGCCCCAAAACATAAACTCAGTGCCTGGTTTTGGATTATTGTAAGCTTCTACATCAGAGGTTTCGATGCTGAGCTGTATTCTAAACTCCCATAATCAATCAATGATCTAATTAAAGTAGCACAATTCAGTGTATTTCTGCGTCCTCTCCAACCCAACTTTGTCAGGCATTTCTTTATATTTGAACCATCTTTCTTATCATGTTTAAATGACCGTGGCAGTTCAGATACAAAAAATGGTGCTCCTTCAGCAACCAACTGGTCGTTTCTAGGGCGCAATTAGCCACAGGAAGCAGAGAAAGATTGGAAAAGGAAATTCACAGATCAAGACGTGTATCTTTTTTTTTTAATGTTGTTAATGTTGGTGATGCAGAAAAACATTTTCCTATCTATTCAATATAAGATTAAGAATTTAAATTTCTCACGGCGTATCTTCCGCTGAGTCATGTTTAGGGTTTAAGCGCTACAACATGCAATGAATGCATGTGGTGAAATATAAACATGATTTTTCACAATCAGCACAGGCCGTTCTGACATAACTGCAATGCCGCTTTTATGCCACAAAAGGCTTTTTTTAAATCCTCTTTATAGCGCACCATTATATCAATATCATGAAGCAGAAAGCCTGAGTTAACAAGTTTGATGCTCCGGATTTGTTGAGCCAGCTCATGCAAAGAAAGCCTGGCTCTGTTAAACTAGTTTCATAGTTCACCACTGTTGTTCAGTGCACTCCTGTGTGATAACCAGCACGGCACAGAAACATACTTTAGTTGTTTGTTTCCCTCAATGGTATCGTCAGTATGACATGAAATATTATCTCCCTCAATAAATTTCCTTTTCTTTTGCGGTCTGTTTAAGTTATACATTGGTAAAATGTGAGAATAAAATAATTAAACTTTATTTCAACTTACCTTTACCTTACTAAATTCATTTTAATTCACATTAAATGGTTCTATAAAACTGAAATTTTTAAAGCTCACACTGAAGGTAAAACATCATGACATAAGCAAATGCAGCTACAGACAAACTGGTCCAGGCATGTTTCTCCCACAGCAGAGCTTCTTCCTGACAAGCACTTCTAGTCTCTGAGTTTTTGAGGACTAATTCTTCACTTAAGACAAGTACCCATTTCCATCACCTAACTTTTAGATTTAGTTAAATGGGCCCTGTTGTTTTGCAATATCTACAGCTGAAGCATTGCTCAGTTGCCCCCATTATGTTTGCCCACTTTGCAGGCACCATGAGGCAGCACCGAATGTGGTCTGTCATGACCCAGCTCGAAGGCCGGGTCCGGGTCACGGGGTCAACAGTTTGAGCAGGGAGATCCAGACGTTCCTCTTCCCGGCCACTTCCACCAACTCCCCCGGGGGGACACCAAGACGTTCCCAAGCCAGCCGAGAGATATAATCTCTCCAGCGTGTCCTTGGTCTGCCCCGGGGTCTCCTCCCAGATGGGCGTGCCCGAAAACACCTCCCCAGGGAGACGTCCAGGAGGCTTCCTGACTAGATGCCCGAACCACCTCAACTGGCTCCTCTCAACGCGGAGGAGCAGCAGCTCTATTCTGAGCCTCTACCGGATGTCCGAGCTCCTCACCCTATCTCTAAGGCTGAGCCCAGCCACCCTGTGAACAAAACTCATTTCTGCCGCTTGTATTGGCGATCTCATTCTTTCGGTCAATTTTATATTATTAAATATAAAAAACCTTGATATTATAGGTACAACCACATAATGCAATGATAATGTGTTGGATGTGACACTGTGTTAACAGAGATTGTGATTTAACTTTTAAATGTTTTTTTGTTTTCAGTTTTTTTTGGAGGGTGAAGATGGATAGAAAGACCAATAAATGGTCCGCTAGCTTCAGGGCCCAGTGGTCACCAGTGGTCAGTGCTAACAACCACTCAATGGACTGACCAATGAACTGGCAACAACCCCTGCTACTATATTTACATTCCAGTCATTAGTGTATTTTCCTCTATCCCAGCAAGAAACATCGGCCTATTGGACGGTGCTGTCGTTTTTATTAATGAAAAGTATTGAAATATTTATCTCACAGGCTTTTACTATAGAGTGAGGGGACCTAAAGACCCTTTTCAACCTTCAGAGTTTGTGTGCTGGCCTGTATCTATAAGTACGCTGAGAGATTTCAAGACTAACCACCCCGTCCAGTTTCACCAAGCAAACACGTCTCACCAAACAAATACGTTTCACCAAGCAAACACGTTTCGCCAAAGGCCAAATTCCAGTTCACTCCTAAAAATAACAATGCAAAACTTTAAATCCTGATATTTTCATAAGTAGTGGAAAAACAGTACTAAAGTGCTTGTTATACTGTAAGTAGTTTTTGGTATTGATCTTCAGTCATTAGGTAACATTTTCTCAAACCATTTCAATGGAAGAATGTAAAACATGAAGAAAACCAAAAGGATACGCAAGTTTCTCTTTGAAAACAAAAATGTACCTGTACCATTAAAACTGTGAGCTTTTTCATATCAGCATGAAATAAAGCAAACATCTGTGGAGTTCAAAGAAGAAGTCTTACTTTTTGTTTGTTTTGTTGTTTAAGTATTGCTCTCTTTAAACCTTCGAGGTTATATAAGTGTAAACATCAGACCTTGCTTGAGGCTCTTCTGAGAATCATGTAGTACTTGGATATGGTGAGAGACCTCTGCCTTGTTTCCAGCTCGCAGTATTGCAGCTAAAAATTCTCCATTTTCTGCTATTGACACCTCAATCTGCAAACAAGGGCAATCATGATTTCTGATAATTGGTGTTTTCAGAAGATGAGCAACACAATGGCTGACGTTTTATTAACTTCACTGTCTGCTGTATTGTCCTGTTAGTGTGTTAATCCTATGAGTAAGCTCCAATTTAGATGCATTCTTAGAAACCTTTGACTAATCAGTGGCCATGTGTTCATGTGTGATTAAACTCCCTTTTTTAACAATTTCAGTTTGTGATTTCGATTGAGGAAATGTGTGTATGTATAAATTTGCTGCCCACGTGCAATGCACTCACTCTCACCCCGAGAGACAAGCAATTAGCGATTTAAGTGGATAGACAAGGAAGAATGAAGGTTTCAAAAAAGGGAGGCAAGTTGACTCTGAGTGTTGTAGAGTGGATGTCACAAGGTTCATTCCAAGCACAAGCTTGACAACTATGAAGAGATTGTCTGTAGTTAAACAGGAAATTTTACATTTATAAAGCTCATCTTTTTGCCTGCGATCAGATATGTGTCAATACAATTAAAATATTTATCGATTTTTATTAATGTGATGGTGATGGAACTACTGCAAATATCTGATCTGTGCATAAGTTCTGTGAAAGGCACATGTTCAGTGTTTCCTCTTATACATGTTTGGAGTCAGATTGTCTAGAGGCTAAAGTCAGTTGGTGGTTGTCCAGTCATAATAAACTGAGTGTAAGTTGAATATATTGTAACTATCACCAATGCTGTAAGGAAGAGGCACCTCATAGAACAAATTTCCATTGTAGGAAAACCTGTATTGCAGCATCTGTGGGCTTCGGCTCCTTTCTTCCTTGCTTTTGTCTTTTGCTTGCTCTCAGTCAGATCACATCTATACGTACTTTTCTTGAGAACATGTCTTCTGTACAGAGCTGGTCCTGCCCCACCATGAAACTTTCCAATGGGCTGCAGATGCCAATACTTGGAATAGGTAAAGTGAGCGTACTTAAAACAGAATCTCTTCAAAATAAACCAGATTGTAGCAACTGAATGTGATTTCCATTTGAAATACCACATTTAACTTGTTCCCTCTCTCCCTCTAAGGCACCTCCCAGGTTGGGGGCTTCTGTCAGGAGACTGTTCTGTACGCCGTCCGAGACTGCGGCATACGCCTCATTGACACGTCAAAGTACAATGGCTTTGAGGTAAAGCTTGCTGAAGTATTCAGAGACTGCGGGGTACCTCGAAGTGATCTGTGGATCACCAATAAACTCTGGCCAGAGGACTACGGATATGAGACAGCCAAAAAGGCCTTTCAGAAGTCCTGCTCTCAGGTGGGTGTAGAATATCTGGGTAAGTGCGACCAGGTGTATTTTTCTATTATACAATTTAAAAATGTAATATAATTCGAAAAACAGTTTCATTAACATTTGCAGTTTTAATAACTTAATTGTGGTCCTTATGGACGTCCCAACTCATGCGGATTGGTACGCACGTGGTCTGCAGATCAGGTGTGTGAGTGTGGTACTCTGGATTAGGGCCAATCATTTTCGAAATGTTGACAGAGAAATGCAGTGACCTGAGCGAGGAGACAGTCTATGTGCTGCGCTGGACTCGGAAGCACAAGGAGAGACAGGATTTGCGCAATTTTCTCGTCGGTTCTGTGAAATTGTGACTGGGAACGTCTGCAATGATTGAAAACATAAGATATTCATCACAGCTTTATAAGTACCTGCTGTTTTCCCTTTGACTTACAGCTGCATGCTGCTTGTCGCTGTCAGCAGCAGGGTTTACGTGAGCCTGGCTTTTAGCCCTAATCACGTGTTATTGGCCAGCAGGGGAAAAAATAAAGCCAAGTAATCATTAATTAATTAAATAATTATAACATAAGCATGAACAAATAAATCCAAATACAAACAACACAGAATGTTCACATTTGCACTTCTATAAAAGATTTCTAGATTTCTTCTACTTGATGTTGGGATTCCTTTTTTAAAGGAATGGGAGTGTTGATCTACCCATAAATTTCCTGGCATTAAGTGTCAAAAATAATAGTAAATTATTATACTGTTATACAGTATCTTATTATACTGACCAATTGTCAGATCCAAAGTTTGAAAATTTTATCATTTTATTTTAATGTGATCTACACAGTCCAAATGACTTAACTCAATAATGAAGTCATTTTCCCAAAATGGAGCATTTTGTGAGATTTTAGAGCCTAAAAGACCAGAAAAAGGAGCTTAGGTTAGTTCTCCTTTAAGCACAGTGCTTGAGTAAGCGTACTTATTTGCATTGCATCACTACTAGTAGTATGTTTATTTGTCCTCCCTGCCCTCATCAGACATTTACATGTTGCACTGGCCCGGCACCATGAAGCCTGGAGGCTGCAACAGAGAGCAGAGAGCCGAGTCCTGGAGAGCCTTGGAAGAACTCTATGAAGAAGGTGAAAACCAGTACAACCTGATAATACATAGATTAAAAGTTGATCTATTTGGCAAGGTAGGTGAAGATGGTCACACATCGACAGAATTCTCCGTCTGTTCCCACAGGGCTGTGTCGCAGTATAGGGGTCAGCAATTTTAAGATTCACCACTTGGAACAGTTGAAGGAAGACTGTTCAGTTGTGCCGCATGTTAATCAAGTGAGTTTTTTCACAAAGGAAGAGCAGAAATGACACTTTTCTGACACAGTGGGTCACCACCAGAACACACTATGTAATAATAAAATACCATCCTCCATCAGGTGGAGTACCATCCATACCAGCTGCCCAACAAGCTGATCGAATACTGTCGCAAGGAGGATATTGCGTTTCAGGGGTACAGCCCTTTGGCCAAGGGTCAAACCCTGAGCAACCCTACGATTAACGAGCTGGCACATAAATATGGGCGGACACCTGCTCAGATCTGCATCCGCTGGAGTATTCAGGTAGAGCAAATGAAAACGTTTTTAAGACAAATACTTGCCGATCTAGAAGTTTCCAAAAACACAGACACAGCCGTAGCAAAGCGTCACCTATAAAACCAGCTTGTTGTTCAGCTGCTGTAGCCTCTCTGTCATTAACCCTCTTAGAATGGAGCCATTACAATCCCAAAGTCAACCAAAAAGGAGCGTATAGTAGAAAATTATCAGGTGAGCTGTTATAAAACAGGTTTGAGATTTTGAACTATGCTGAGGTTTTTTAAAAATGACTTTATCTATTTTTTAATCTTTAAAAGCTCTTTCCCGTCTCACTGTTTTAAGTTTTTGGATTCTCTCTGGAGGAGGAAGACATGGAGAACATAAACAAGTTGCATGATGGGAGACACGTGTCCTGGGATCCGACAAACGTGGAGTAACACGATCCATATCCTGAAGAAATCAATTATTCATCAATAAGTGTCCGTTATGAAGTGCCGTAAAAGGACAACTACATAAACTTTAATGTGAAAGAAAAGAAAATGGGTGTTTGTTCTTTATGCTGAAAGAAATATTGAGAGGATTTATTGAAAGGATTAGTTCATCATTTTGAGTTCTTGCAGAGAGTTGTGTGTTCACAGTCATTTCTTCATTCCAGTGCTGAACTGAGGCATTTTCCAACTCCAAAGTGGGAGAAGTTTGAATCTAGATCAGTTCCAACAGGCACTGAGATCCGTTTAACAGAGCAAGGCAGGACGTGCAAATCATTCACACGTATCAAACGCAAAGAAACAAATTTAAAAAATAACCGATAAAGACCACAACAAAATCAATTCATTTCGAATAAATGTGAAAAATTGGACTGATGTAACTCTGACAGCAGCAAGTGTCAAACATTTTTTGGCAAGACCAGACATGAAATCATTACTCAAGTGTGCCCTGCTGGAAATGAAGGAGTGGCTCAGTCTCTAAATCTTACAGAGACATGAAATTCCTAACATTTGTTTCAGATGATAAAATGCTGATTTTGCCATTAACCTCTTAAGTCATAGCATACTCGAACTGTGTTGTAAGGTCTTATGGGGTGTTGGCAGAAGTGGAAGAAATATTCCAATCCTTTCCTTATGTAAAAGTACCACAATAGCAACAGAAAAATACTTAAATATAAGTCCTGCCCTATAATGGTAGTTTGAGACATACATGAAGTCTTTGAATTATTAACACTGAACTTCATACACAGTGTTTTTATAGCAAGATGATTAGAAAGTGTGTAAGGAGGAAGAAACAAAGAAGTTCGATTTTGCAAATCTGTTTTTGTTGTGTGATATTTGGCCATATTTGGGATGATTTAACCATGTAATAAAGTGAGAAGTTTAGGGGTTGCAACCTTCAGCTATACAAATTTGGATCTACAAAATTCGAAGGCATCATTTTGCTTTGTCCAATTACATCTATTCAGGTGCTTAATTTGTTCTCCCCTTTGTTTACAGGGTTTGCGTGTGTTAAAGTAAATGATGCAACTTCATAACCTTTGTAACCAGGCAAATTTAAGATTTTTGGGATACAGCGAGTAACGTTTAAAATGACCAAACGTCATTTGTCCAACCACTCATACAGCTCATCATACGTATTCTGTTTAACCTTTGCCACCACCCTGTCCATCTTATGTTGCATCTCTTTGTATTCCTGTCAACTCTCTTTCGTTTTCTCCCCATCCCATTTTATTCTTCCGAATACTCTTTTAATTCCCCCATCCACCACCAAGTCTCCGCATCCTTCCTCTGTCCAGATGACGCACCAAAAACCTCCCTATCTGTCTTCCTGACCACCCAGAGCCTGTCTCAACCTCTCCCTGAAGTCCTCACGGCAGTCTTCCTTTTTGATGTTCCATTTGATCCTCTGCTGTGCCTTTGCCCTTTCTCTTCCTAACCACCAGTCACCCTACACTCTCTACTGTCACTATCTTGCACTCTCCAATCTCTTTCAGATTGCGTCGTCTACACAAAATGTAGTCCATTTTTGTACTCTTGCCTCTGCTCTTATGTTTAAGATTTTTAATTTTGTGCCCAATTTGAGCAAATTTGCACATTTTACTTTAACAAGCTCCTCTAAGGTTGTCTGTATGACCACAAACTCGGTCAGCTTAAGGGGAGACCTTGAAGATGAAAAGTAATTTAACGCTTTTCCATTACTTGAAAGTTGCGCTCATGGCGGCACAACAAAATTTGAATTCTCGTCAAAGAGGAATTTATTACAAGTCAGTCAAATCAATGCCAAATTTTCCAAGATGTTTAAGAGTCCAACCTAGAAGGTCTGAAAGGGGTCATTACTGGGAATGGCAAAATGAGTCCATAGCATCCCTTAGAAAATGTAACCAATGCACCCTCCAGTCTTTTCTGACAGAGCTACAAAAATTGCTAGGATTTTTTTAAACTCACACCCTTCTGTTGAGGCCACAGGACGAATGGCGCATGAGTGCGAGGGCACGTTCAACGCTGGTTGTAGCTTTAATTCATATTGTAATACAGCAAAATTATATATGTAAATATTGTTTAAAAAACACATTTTTGTAGTGATGGAAATGACGATTTACCCTGAATGTTACTAAGAAAAAAATAATCAAAAAAGTATATATTTAGCCAATAAAAGGCGCTTCAACCCAAAATGGAGATACTAAACATATCAATATATTTGTATTACTATGTGTTTTATTTACATTTCTTTTTTTTAAAAAACTGCCCATAATAAGGTTGTAGATTAAATTTATCATATTTAAAATTCTTGCAAGGCAAATACAAATTGTTCTGTGGTGGTTTAAAAGTTTGCATTATTGCAAGGGGAAAAAAAATCCTTATTTATAAAAGGTGACATGCATGTTATCTTAGTTATTATTCATGAAATAGTTGCTTAATACCATAAAGATATTAAGCCACTAATGTTAAACCACTGACTAAACCCATATTTTACTGTTGATTTGTACAGACCACCACATATCAAACACACCTCACATTATAATAGTGAAAAGAAATGTTCAAATACACCTGAACTTACTCTTCAGTTTGCTGAACTCCATTAAAAAGTAAAACCAAGACACAAACGTTCTGAGTTAGCAATATCATTTAATCTTTCCCCCTCAGCTTAGAATCACTGTTGTACATAAGTTACACTTTGTTTTCTCAATTTCACAGGTTAATTTTTTTCTCTTCAAACTTCCAGTTTGACCTGCCTCTCGTATCAAACGAAAAAAAAAGCAGATTGTATTATACAAAAATGCAAACCAATTTTCACACAGTGAATTCTCTTACAAAGTCATAAAATGGCGTAATAATGGCTACATCCACATCGGAGGAAGATAATTCTAGACATTCCTTAATGGAGTATAATATACATATAAAAACTTTTTTTTCTTGCTGAAATCAAACCTGTACCTTAATTTAAGAGATATTTTACAAGGGAGTAATCATATAAAATAGCCATTTGCGAATTTCCCCAGAAAGTCAGGGAATAAAATGTGAGCCTCAAACAGCAGTAACAGAGTTCAGTGGTCAATGGTGGGCGTGGAGGTGTCGACTGGATAAATGAGGGGCAGAGGCAGCAGTTCCACTCAAACGAAACCACACAGGAGATTGAAATGAACACCATTGCTATTTACTATACAGTGAAGCACCAGATACCTCATTGTATGTCAGATCTGCTTAAAGCATTTTTAGGTTCATTCAGACCCGCAGGGACCAATCAGGTGGAATCAGCTACATGTTACTTTTATTTGCACTTAAGAGAAACCATGTTGAATTAACACCATTTAATGTTGCCAATTCACTGAATTATAACTGCATAATTAGGCTGGTAGGTCATTTTCTTCTTAATACTTGTCCAGGAAGAACAATGCTGTTAACTACAGAATGCGTTTAAGACCATTAAGACAGGCAGGTCAGTAAATTCACTCAACTATTGCAGAAACGAAAGAAGAGAAAGGGGGGAAAAAAACCCAAGCTAGATCAATAATAAAAAATACACTTGATAGATTTTAATTATGGCAATTTTGAATGACATTTTCAAACAGGGGAGGAGGTGTTTACTATAGACTCTTTGAATTATTCTCAGTCATGCCAATTCAGTGTTAATTAATATTTTTGACATCAACTCATGCTTCTAAAGCAGGCAAGGTAAAGGACTGCAAAAGGATTTAAGGCCAATGTTTAATCAGAGACTTCCTGAATGTCCTCTTGTGGGGAAGGGATGGGAGAAAAAAATCCCCCAACACTTTTCTAATACCATAACACTATCACCCAGTACAGCACACTTTGAAAAAAGAAAATAGGGTACATTTTCTACAATACAATCTAGCACACACAAAACTTCTCAATAAATTTTCCAAAGTTACAGAATTTTGTCTTCTTCGGAAGCATAGTCTATAAAGAACATCTTTGTTTGAACACAAAAGATTAAGTGAACACACATCAATGCGCACAGAAGTCCTTCGTCTGGGAAAGGATAAAGTCTGTGTTGGCAGTGGACAGAGAACAAATTTAAAAAAAAAAAAGTGATTCTAAGTAGAGATCATTTAATATAAATGCTGAGCGAGTAAAATAAGAGGTGGCACATTAATAGTGCTTTAGTATATTAATGTATGTATACATACTCATATGTATAAGTGAACTGTGTACCTAAACAATAAATGTAGCAAGGAGCAGCCACAGGCTTGAAGTGTGGTTAGGAGAAACAAAAATAAACATTTAATGTCATGGCCCTTCAATTTGGAAGAGATTTCCATTAAACACCCTAAATTAAGACACAAACACATTTGTGTCTTTTTGAATTTGACTAATCTCTTTTTTTTTTTTCACAAATTTGTGTATCTCTCAGTTTCTCACCCCTCTTCTGACAACAAACAAAGGCTCAGCGTTTAACTACAAGGACCGGACCCAGAGCACTTCCTCGATTGTTCCTATACAAAGACTCAATCGCTCTCAGCAGTAGAACTCTCCAGCTTAGAACTGTGGCCCATCAAGATAATTGTTTACCAAAGGCAAAAAGCTCCACGATGAGCATCAGCAGTAAACAATGCACAGGATGGGGAAAGAGATGTGATAGTAGCAATGGTGGTGTTGATGACATCAAGGTGTGAAAAATGTGTTGTAAATTTGACAGAGGTAACAGAATATTGTATTTCTAACCAATAATGATGCTTAAATATGAGTAAGTGAAAGTTTGCTCACCTATCTGTAACCAACACTAAAATCCTCAGCTGTAAACGTGATTTCAAAAGCACAGTGCAGCTAAAAACGCTACAGCAGTTTCCTTACTGAGGGCAGAAAATATAAGACCGGAATTTGCCTGGTAAGTCACAGTCCCCAAATCGTAACAACGAAAAAGCATGAAATGAAACAAAATTTTTTAAAAGAAAACACAAGGGAAGTCAACTTCATAGAAGTTAGGAAAACAAAATGACAAGATAATCCCAATGGGGAGGCCTTTTGTGTGGCCAGATGAGATGCTCAGAGGAGGGAAATCCTCATTTTTACATTAACACTCATTCAACAGGACTCTTGAGGCAGAAAGATGTACCCTCTCTTTCTGATCCACAGTTTGTGCAACATAATCAAATGAGGCACAGCAAGCGGACCACGTCTGGTCACACCGTGACCCAGAGAAGCCTATAGTAGAATCCCTTATAGAAAACATGTGGAAAGCTCATTATCAAAAAGACTTGTTGCAATCTTTAAAACAGAATGCTTTATTTTAATATATAATAGACTATTTTTCAAGTATGAAACATATGACATATGAAGTTTTCATAAAATGCTATAATAAAATCAGACTTCTCATGGCAGGTTATGACGTGCATGTGGTGCAAAAGTGATTTTTTTTTTTTTTTTTTTTTTTAAAACACTTTGCGTTTCCGTTTTGGCTGAATACTGGTGGAAAACTAATGTTTTTCCCTCCTCGGACCATCTGGATCTGGCCAGCCACTTTTGTTTTTTTTACGATTCTGGGGGTGAGTACCAAGCGACAAACATTTTCCACAATACCTTCTTCGATCACCAGGTTACAAGACAGGTTTATGTGTGCATGTGGTGTGATAGTGCTTATTAATCTGCTCCTCTGAATCTAAACGTTCATCAACATGTAAGCCAAAAAGTCTAATGTGGGGAGGGTCAAATACTTGTGTTAATTAAGAATGAAACAGGTCCATCCTATTGAAATGAAATGATAATACCACTGTCAACATCACTACCATTTACTCTTCCAATTATATCCACTGTGAGCCTTGTTAATCTATAAACCAAGTATAAAACAAAAAAACAAAAAATTAACACACGAGAAATGTTATCATATGCCCTGGTTTCCAGGCAAGGAAGTCGTTAAAAAAAGCTCATTCACAGAACAAAAAGAAAGAAAATTCATATCACGGCAGATACTGCTCATCTTCTAATTAGAATGGGTGTATGTGTGCCTGTGCATGCTTTTCAATCGAGCATCTTTGAGTGTACACGTGTGTGAGTGTGCGTGTACAG
>KV751351.1:5487900-5499528 GCA_001698575.1 Mola mola
ACAAAAAAATGCATGTATTATGCACATACTTGTGTTTGGACATGTGTATACTCACCCAAGTGCCAGGGAAATTTCCTCCAGCTGCATCTTGTGCTCTGGTTGTCCATTCTCTGCAGGCTTCATCTTGTACTGTTGAACATCGTGGGCTACTTGGTTTTCCTGGTGTGGAAACAAAACAAGCTTAGCTGCAGGAAAGAAAACACCTATACTACACAGAGCCAAGTTCCAGAACGGTTAATGTTGTTACACATGTATGTACTAATCCTAGTATTAAAGAGTACCACAATGACTTTTGCACAAGAGGTAGTAGCAGAGCTTGCAGTATATATTTTCAGAAATTGTATTATAATACACAATCCTTATTTTTTTAATGAAAAATTTCTTCCCCACCACAATCGTCACAGAACTTTTAACTTCATAAATAACATAATCTCAGCTTCTCTCAGTATACATGATTAGACAACTAAATCGTTGCCCATCAGTCCATCCCGCTCCCTTACTAAAGCCATCTCTCGGGTCCTCTTGCCAATCTCTCTCTCCACCTGGTGGAGCTCCAGGCTTAGCTGTTCACTGGAGACAACTGATGTGCTGGCCCCTCCTGCTGGCCACTTGGGCTGTTGCTGCTGCTGGGCTGCTGCTGCCGCGCCCTGACCGGGCTGCACAGGCTGTCCTGCCAATCCACTGGCCTCCCTCTGCAGCATTAAGGAGTTACTGGCAGCCTGTCACATGAGATGGGAAGTGGAGAGAGTAAGAGTGTACTTTAGACATTCCTGGCAACAATCAGAGGAATATGTTATAAAACCGAAGATCTGTTAATAGACTGTGATGTTGACTACAGTCAGCTATTTTACTTTCAACCAGACTGCCTATCATATATAATCAAATCATTAAGTAAATATTTTAAAATTACTTAAAATGTGCAACCTCTTGTATGAATTTCTGTACTTTAACCAACCTCCATGCTTCGCATCTGGGTCTGTTGATTGATCTGCTGGTTGACCTGCTGCAGCTCAATCTTTAACTGTTCTCTGTCTGGGGCTGCCATAGGTAAGCTGTGAGGTTAAAATAAGTTTTAATAGTTTTATAATCATCTTATAATCGTCTCAAACCTCCACTTTCATATGTCTATTTCTGATATTTTCCACAAAGCTCGATTAGAATGATCAAACTCAGGCCTCACCGCTCACTGAAGTGTCCCTGAGAGGAGGAGGCAACCTGGTGTGGTGGGTATGAAGATCCACCCCATCCTACATGGCTTCCACATGTGTATTCTGCTGATGTCAAGGTGGGTATATAGTTATCAGAAATGTTTTCAATTACAAACTGCAATGATTAAGCAACATATGTGAGATGTTGCAGAAATGTAATTCAGTATAAAAGGTGAGATTGGTACTTTAGACCATTAGATACCAACTTTTTGATTTACTCATTTTGCCATTTTTTACGCTTCTAAAATATATTCCTCTGAGCCAACTAACTTTCAAAAATTATCCATGGTTAGCACATAACATGAAATTTAGGATGCTACCAAATACTAACATTAGCAGAATGGGTCAGGCTTTAATAGGCTGGTGTACACACAGTCTCTTACCTGTCATGGCCATATGTTTAGAGTTTGGGTTCTGAGGAGTAGAGGCCATAGCCTGCACAGGGCCGGCGGTCTGGTAGCCCGTCTTTGAAGTGCGGGAGATGGCACCGAACCGAGATACAGTGGGCTGGGGGCCAAACGGGATGATGGGGTCATCATCCTTGACTTCTGCACCCCTCCGAGGAGCCTCTAGCGATGGTTCCCTCAGATCCTTAGCTTCCACATTCTGAAAGAGACAAACAGAAGAGAGGTTTGAGAGAATGTGAAGGTATGTTTCATCCAAACAATTTGACAATAAAACAACAAGGCAAAAGATAAGCTTGATAGAAATAAATGCTTGGTAACATTACACTTGGTAAACAAAAGAGGCTGACATGCTTATGAACAATGTCATCATCTGAACTCACCATCATCTCCATTGCCCCAGGAACCATAACATCTTTGGGTTTTGCATCCTTTGTGCCAATGTAGGAGACAATTGTTTCACAAGACCAGGGGGAATATTGTCCTGCATAGTCAGACTCTCTGCATTTCATGATGGTTTTGGAGCTCTCATCGCCATACTGCAAACACACAACACACACAGAGAAAGTGTTGTCACTCACTTCCATGTATTGAGTCAAGTTATCCTTTTTACTGTAACTCACAAGTTCCAGAATCTTTACATTAAATGTGGCAAATCAATCAGTTTTCAGTTCAATATGTATGTATGTAAGATATTAACTTTGTTCAGTTCTAACCTCTGGAGGGTAGTCGCTGGGGAAAGGATGTGAAAGAGTTGGGGAGGCAGCGAATGGCGGAGGGGAGATGACCTTCCTCTCTTCCAGCTGGGATAGCAGCTCCTGCCGGCGTCTGTGCAGGTAGTCCAGGCTAGGCTGTGAAGAACTATATGATGGTCCCTAAGACACACACAGAGTAATATTGCTGTCAAACTGCTCACATTTATCCAACTTTACTTTAACTAGCCATAAGCAAGTAAAGTCTAACTGCCAAAACAATTTACCCTGATATAAGCCCTCATAGGTGGAGGCTGGGCGCCTGGGGTATAGTAGGCATCCGAAGGATATCTATCCCGACTACTGGGCTCCTGATGGTAAAGTGAGTTAGCCTGCCCTGCTGATGGTGGGGGAACGTCCAGTGGCGCAGGACTCATTCTGACAAGGCCGTCCCTCTGAGATGGGTAAGGTTGTGGAGGAGGTGGCGGGCCAGTGTAGGTTCCGTGGCGACCTCGATCATGGTGCTGAGGGTGAGGGTAGGAGAAGGGTGGACCAGAGTGGGGGGCCTGGTATGTGCGCTCTGGAGGGGCATAGCCAGGGTAAGAGTCCTGGTAAGGGGGTCCTGACTCACTGGGGGGAGGAGGATTACGCATATAATCCCGAGGAACATACTGTGGCTGTTGGTAGGGGTACCCTGAGAAATTAATAATAGTGTTTTATTAATTTCACTTTCCAAAATAATTTGTAATTACAAAGTCATAACAGCATTATTCAAATTATTGACTCCTACCTGTTGAGTATTGTGGGGGCTCATACTGAGAAGCCGAAGGTGGTAAGCGAGTGTCGTAGCACATCTCAGGGAGCTGAGGCTGGGCGTACACTGGCGACGCTCTGGGAAGAACAGGCATATGTTTCACCCCGGAGAGGTGGTCAGTTGGCATCCTTGGGTGGGCCAGGGCATGAGGTGGCAGAGCCATACCGGGCTTGGGCACAGTGTCCAGGCTACAAGAGGAAATGTACGATTTAAAAAAAAAAATCAGAACAGGCTGACAGTCAGTGAGGCACATGTAAAAATAGCATTGTATGTGTTATTAAGCGCCAAGAGTCCTTGTATGCTACACTCATTAACAGTGTTCTGTTGGTAAGAAAGTAGGGATGTAATGAGGAGACAGCAAAAAAACATATACAAATATACCACAAATCAAAATGGTTGAGACATAAAATAAATCCATCATCACTTCTAACAGCAGGGCGCAGCTATGCTATCTATCTTGGCATGTCTTCAAGCTCTTTGCCAATGTGTGGTAAGTACACTACTTACCTTCCAGTTGCTTTATCACAAAACTCCTAATTCTTGTTTAATGTTTGATCAACACAATGACCTATTCATAAATTAAAGACTGAAATTTGCTCTCCCGAAGCCCTAAACTCTCTAAGCCAATTTTTCACTAAGCCTACAGTTGCTTATTTACACCTTGTCTACTTGTGCCAACTACTTTAGACTAGGGACTAGCAATAGCTTCTCTCTCCTGCCCTTACCTTTTCAGTGTGTCAAATGTTTAGTTACTACTTTGCCTGCTTTAACAATAACAGTGCGCGTTTATTTGCCACATTGAAGAAAGAAAAACTCAGCAAACTGGAACTACAGCACCACACTATGGAGAGCAAATCATTATCTTGAATTTAAGAAGAAAAAAAAAAAATGGTTACAAACCTAACAGACAGCTTTCCATAGTATGAACATGTTCCAAATGTTTTTTATTGAGTGATAATCGAATTGACCTTTTTTTTCTAACTAGTCAAATATTATCATGTAGCTTAAACATTCGACTAAAATGTAAAATACAGCCATTAAACTACATCAACTTGATGCCATCTATAGTGTTTGCTCCTTGTAGATTTTAGACAGCTACAGGCAATATATAAAACATTAATTGTAAACTAAGTCAACACAGAACTCTCAGATAAGTATTGCATATTGAATTTAAATTATTTAAATTTAATTAATTTATGGAAATGCTATCATAACTCATTTTCTCATGAGTACAGTTTTTCAACTAATATGCAGGTCCAAAGACAATTTCAAGATGAATCCAACCATGTACCTCCATTTAATGGTCTGAACCAAAAACAACAGAAAAGGAGGACAAGAAGATCTGCAGACGACATGGCACGTGTTACAACTGTACTCACAGATCAGGTGGTGACCCTGGAGCACTGGGACTTCCTCCGTCCATCTTTAGGGGTTTACGCAACAGTTCGTACGAGACTGCATCTGTGCCACGGGCAATGAGCTGGGGCAAAGATGGCACCCCACTGCCATTAGTGAGGGGTGAAGGCTTCCGTGTCACTGCTACATCAAGTGGAAGGCCGTCGTCTGGCATCAGCCCCCCTGCACCAGGGAGGCGAGCTGCGAGACGTTTGTTCATCTTACGATACCTAACAATTACAGATCATAGTATATAAAGTATAGGATGCACTGGGGTGCTGTGAGAGTTATTTAATTTTAGGTGCAATATCTTATCTAGAAAGGTAAACAGTGCTTTGCTGTTCAGACTCACTTCTCTAGTTCTTCCTGAGAATGAGCAAATGTGCAGCTGGCTCCGCGAGGACAGCCTCCTTTCTGCTTCATGTCCCGACACATGTATGTCTTGTACTTGCTGTGTTGAGGAGGCTGAGGAAAGACACAGAGTAATTGAAGTAAAGAGTTCACCAACTCAACAGTCAAAACGATCATCTTTCTCACTGCTGTCACCTTTAAGGACAACGCTTAGCTCAGAGCAGAGCCAAACACTCAATAGTGTTGATGGCAAAATGATTTGTCACTATGTATCTTGTCAGGATTCAAAGAGAACAAAGTGAGGTGTTAGGCCATAAGAACAGCTTCAATGTCTCATTGTTGATGTTTTAACAACGTTGGCCGAAAACTAGAGTTGGGTATCTTAAATTTTAACGATTCTGATTCTGTTTACTATTCTGCTTTTCAGTTTGGATCTGAAGGGGTTAGATTCATATTTAATCATATATACATTCAAAAATGCTTTAATAAATTTTAAGGAACTTCTAAAAGTTACAGCTTAATTTAGTTGCTGTTATTAAATGATATGCTTCAATCATAATCTGCTCTTTTCATGCACGGGACAACTTACAGAAATTACAACACAACAGTCTGAAAACCAACTCATTTACAATTTAGTGATTTGGTAGATATTTCAGATTTTGATCTAGTCTTCAGATGAAAGTGCTAATTAATTTTAGTCACAATAATTTTGTTAAATTTTATCCAAATTTAGTTAACAAAATGTCATTACTCTACATTAATTTAGTCAAAATGTTTTCATAATTTAATAACTAAAAACTAATACAGGCTGTGTTGATGTCTGGTGTTGCAAAAGCAGCATGGCTCCTTTAAGAACACAGTGATACCTGGGACAAGTGTACTGAAAAGAAAGTGAGTGTCAGAAAGGCACTAAAGAAATAGCAGTGTTTTAAATGTTTAGTAACAAGCTAAGTTGTCAGTATATAAAGGCTGGGGCTTCTCCAGAAAAAGATGGAATCTGCTGTGTTCTGTCTCACTAGTGCTGCTGAAAGTGACAGGGTTAACGAAAACGTCATCATAGCTTTAGTTTTCAATCTAATTTTAGCACCTTTGTCATGTAAAAAAGGGTTGTGAATGAAGAGTTTTCGTCACAGTTTTTGTTTTTGATAACAAAATTAACAGCATTGTGACGATGACGTGCTGGCTGTAAGCTGACCGGGAGGACAATGAGGCTTGTGAGGGGGAGGAAAGCCAGTGCAACACATCAAACACAGTGCACTCATTGACGCACCTTGAGAGGGTGAATGCACAGATATGTCTTTAAAAACCAATTAGTGGAACCGAACTTAAAATTCCTTCATGATTCTGGTGGAATAGAAATTTCTGAACCATTTTTCAATACCCAACTCGACCTATGAGTGACTAACCTGTTGCGGGTCAGCTCCTTTCTTACTGTGGTTCTGGATGAAGTCCACCAGGCCATGCACCACTGTTTTCACCGCTACCAACCCTTTCTCAAGCTGTTCCCATGTAGGAGGGGGAGCATCTAGGTAAACACAGACACAGACGTCACTGTAACTGTCCAAATTCTTAGAAACTTAACTGTATCATTTTCTGTATTCCAACTTGATTCATGAAATGGAATTAACTTACTGCTCATGTTACTATAAAACAAAGACTCCTGAGATGGTTTCTTACCAGGACTAGGATCAATGTTGGCCAGTAGTTCCAGGTGGGGCCGCAGCCTATTGAGGTTGGCTGGGTCTCCTGTCCTCTGCAGTGCAATTGTCAGCTCCTGAACACTCTGAGCGAAAGACGCTGGTGTCTGCAGCTATGCCAGAAGCACAAAAATAAATGTTTTGGTACATTTCTAGTAGACAAAATGTCTTACAAGGTAATGTGCTTTTAAATAAAGAGATTACAAAACTGAAACTTATAGCAGAATATAAAAAACATCTTTGAATTGTGCCAATATAAACATATTGGATGTGGAAACACATGGTGTACGTACACACACACACACACACACACACACAACAAAAGGGGAAAAAAAACTGAAAAAAACAAACCTTATCAATGATGGACTGCATGTGTGACTTGTGAGACTGATCTCCATATAAGAGAGAAGACCACTGGTCAGGTGCGATGCGCAGTCCACCCTCCATGGCAATCTGAACTATCTGAGAGTCATGCTCACGACGCAGAGCTTCATAGGTGCGGAACTCTTCTTTCAGCTGCATCAGGGATGAGTCTTCATCACGTTTGGTCACCTAGGCAGCCACAGAGGAAGAGGTATGTGAAACGTTTATTTCCTAAGGGAAATACAATAAACACTAAACAGTGTAAGAAGAGCAATACTACGCAGTAGCTCTAATATTAAGGCGGTTGGCCCTGTTGTGGAGTCACAACACATAATATATAATAACTTGACCACTGTTGTAATATTTTAGCTGACATCTGATATTCATGAGTCAACATATCATGCACACACTTGATTAGAGTGATCAAACCATCACATAGACAGAAATGTTCATTTTACACCTTTACTGGCTGATACAGATGAGGAATCAAAACTGCCATCCAGCCCTTAAATACATTTTTCTTCAGTCACGTACCTTAAAGCAGGAGGCCCTGTAGAGGAGCTGCACCACATGACCAATACTCGTCTTAGAGGCCTGTGGGAAGCGTGGCTCGAGCCTTTGGACTACAAAGAGAACCAACACCTTCCTGGACAGAGCAGAACCATCCTCAAGAGCGAGAAGGACCAACTTCAGAGCTTCTTCCTGCATGGCTGGAGGAGGAAAACATTAAAAAATGTATGAGTAAAAATTAATTGCCAAAGGCAAGCACTTACAGAGGATACAGACACAACATATTCCAAAAAGTGCAATGTGCTCGCATCATTTTGGGGGGTGATGGAAAACTGCCTACCTGGGCCGAGAAACTGACATCCTCGTGCGCGGACAGCAGCCCACAGATTGGAGGAAAGCTGCTGTGGATTCTGGTGTTGCAGGATGAGTTCAGTGACCGTTCGCTCACCCAGAGAGCGGGCGGCTCGCATGGCTCTAACGCGGCCTTCCTCCTCCACCAGCTGGCAGTGGACCAGAGTTACCAGTTTCCTCTGCATGGGTCGACTCAGCAAGCTCTGGGCCGTGCTACTCAGACCTACACCTGGTGAGAGATGAGACAAGCTGACTTGTACATAAGGAGAATATAACATGACAGTCCTGCAGAACAATCATCAGATGAATACCATATCAGCACATTTTAGAGCGCTGCTGGTTCAACATTATAATCATCTGGAGAAATGTTTCTGTTGCTTATCCTCAGATGTAGATGGAAATGACAAAGTATAGAAATGGCTTCTAGTAAAATGCAACGCAACAAAGTACAATACATTATATGTACAACATTAACAGAAAAAGAATCTATTTTCCACTTTAATGAGATTTCATATTTTAAAAAAAATAACTGCCAGGATTCCTTTTATATTCCAAATATAACAGGAATCGCAGCACATTAGCACATTCAAAAAGGATTATGTTTGTGTGTTTAGAAGAATTGATTTAATGACTCAGGTCATGATCACACCAACCCTTTTTTAGTCTGGTTGAACCGAACCCTGGAGCATTTACCCCCCTGGTGCGGTTTGAACCCAGTCTGAGACCTCTGGTGCAAACTAAACAACCAGACTCTGGTCCTCTTGAAAGAGGTGGTCTCAGACCGCTTGCAAGTGAACTCTGGAGCGGATCATTACTAGTGTGAACCCCATCCGCACCAAAAATCACTGCAAGTGTACTGTCAACACCTAATTTCCTGTTTTGGTAGCAGAAGGAGAAATTAGCAAATTGTAGATAACAAAATGAGCAGCAGGGGACAAACACGGAGCTACGAGGAACACAAATGCCTCGTGGAAATATGTGGAGAAGAGAACAATTCTCAACTGTTGGAAAAAGTACACAAGAACACGGATGTGTACAAAATCTTCACTGAAAGAATGAAGCAGAATGGATTTAACCAACGTGTTGCGCAGTGTCGCGTTAAGGTTAAGAAGACGCGTCAATAACACATTAAAATACGCAATGCGCTGCAGAGAAGTGGGAGCTCTTCGGCTCTCAAAGACAAATTCATTTAGTGTGACGACCTCGACAATATTATGAACACAAGATAGAAAAATGAAAAGATAATCTAGGCTATATTTAGCTTTGTCACGTTTTAATCTCACATCTCCTGTGTGTTGCTAATAGTTCATTCTAGGATCTCAGAGTCAGCAGCCTGCCGTGGTACATTCTCCTTATTGCAGAGGGTCTTTTGCAAAAGGCATCAATTATGAAATTAATGAGTGTATATTGTCCATCGGCTGATATGCACTCCGTATCAACATGAGCAGGAAGATAACCTGTCAATGCCCTCAGTAGGAATTATGAGGGTTTGTTTGTTTTTATCCACCTAACCTCTGACCAATAATTGAACGGAATTCCGTGCACGTTATTTTTGTCTCCAATTTTATAGTTTGATTGAGATTTGCCTTTGTGAACATGAACCAAACCAGCTGATTGTCTGGTCTGCACCACGTATGAACATGACCTCAGTGACGTAACAGAGTTATGATCTTTTCTTTATTATTATTTTTCAAAGGGAACAAGGTCATGTCAGTTGAAAACTACATAGCAGCAATTTGTTTCAGAACTAAAACCATATGAATGACAACAATGTTGTACACTGGACTTCTCATCCTGAAACGAAGGTTTCAGGAGAAATGCAAGATGTTGCCGTTCCAGCCACTCCTGGTGACTCGTTCCCTATTGGGATTTCTGTTGTGTCTTTTGTGTTGGTTTTATCCCTACGGCGGTTAATAAAGTCATCTCTACCTAAAGCAACCTTAATATTTTCATTTAAAGGTAGCCAGAGTGTGGACAGATAATGAAGGTTAGGTGAAAAAGGTAACAAGCATGTGTGTGTGTGTGTGTGTGTGTGTTAAGTACCTCTGGTGTTGCTTAGAGGTTTGAGGTAGAGGGCCAGCTCCTCCACACACTGCCTGGCCTCCTCATAATGCTGCGAGTCTTCTGGACTGGTTATCAAGGCAACTGGCTGAGCCTTGGGGACCTGCAGCAGAACAGAGTGCAGGAAAAAATTAGGACAACCATCAGCAATGGTTGAGGCTTTTTTTTATAAAGCAGAACCTTATTGTATCCTTTTTTTAATGTTGACTAATATACTGTCTAACAACGATGTAAAAAGAAACATCAAAATACCACTTTGTGTTTGGAGGTCTGCATATCTGTGCAATTTGAAAGTGAAATTCATTTTTTTAGAGAAAAGGGTGGAGCATTTTCTATCTACTTTTGTGCTGCAAACTTCCACACACCCTCAGCAGCTTACAGCACCAACAACCATTACAAGTGTAAAACTGTCCAAGAGGCCTCGTCATTCCACTTTTGTTACCAAAGCAATTCCTTTGAAAATAGTTTGGTGAAATTCACCAAATACCATCTTCAATTTACATCTTTTGTTTTGATACTGACAATTAATGGACAGATTAACTGGCACTGTTTGTACATACTAAAGTTTGTAAATCATTAACAGTACTGGTATTGGTCTCATACAGGTCCGATACTGAACAACGTCAGCGCAGCCTCCAGCTGCAGCTGCCAGAAAGTGAAGAAAACATATCTTTGAGAAAAAACGTTAGTCTTTTACGGTTAGTTTGAGCAGTATCAGATTTACGCGATCACAAATGTTCCGTGATCCATAAATCAATAAAAATCGCATGATTATACATTTTAGAATTCATTTCATAATTATTCATTAATTTCTGTTTTTCAAAGGTGAAACTAGAAGGTAATTTTGGCTAATTAATCAGCTGATGGCATTTTCCTTGGTCAAACAAAATCCATCAACCTCTAAAACCAAAAGCAAGGACCAAAGCAACCTGAAGCTCTTGGCCATTTTATTTATTCATAATTTCAACGAATGGCGACAGTACATAACTATAATAAAAAGGTTCACATCTACCAAGGCATATTCATTTGAGTGGACTTTGTGAGCTCTATGAGCACTGATATGTATGGTACTGAGCTGAGAGGATAGACATTACAGCCATGACTGTCAGACACTGACTATCATAGTGTATACCTGGAAACTTGGCCAGCAAAGCCAAAACACCACACCTTGTTATTCAAAAAAATTTACAAAGAAATTACAGCGCCACTAATTGCTCCAGCACTCAGCAAGCCAAAGGAATTAAAGTAACTGCTCAATGTCTAGAGTATGACTCATGAAGCAATCCGGATGCTTTGCGCATAATGTAATTGCCTTTGGGCGACATGCAGTAATAAAGTCCATGAACTGGAACGAAAAAAATTCTATTCACATTTAAAAATAGTATCATAAACACAAAACACCTGCTATCATTCACCACAAGCTATCAGCAAACATTCTGTATAAATGTGTAAATGCGGAAGCGTGTGTCTCACCTGGCCTCCCACGAGTTGCAACAGGGCTGTGTTGACAGGTAGCTGCTCGATGTCTGTGCTGATGGCTGTCTGGTCAAAAGGACAGGCCTTACGGTGCAACTTGTTCAGGCACATCTTGCAGACAGTATGTCCACAGCCCAGGCTGATGGGCCGGCGAACAGTCTCTTCAAACGTCTGCGTGCAGATTGGGCACAGCAGGAACTCCGTCCATTGTGGGGCTTGCACTGGCATGTTTATATGTCAATGGGTCGGGTGTGTGTAAGTGTGTGTAAGATTTAACACAAACAAAACAAATAATATATATATATA
>KV751351.1:5531771-5542822 GCA_001698575.1 Mola mola
AATATTTTATGAATTGCAGTAAAGAGACATTGTACGTTTGGTAATATTTGTTGTATCATAGCTGTATCTATAAATATATCCAATGTAAAATCGCTGAATTTTATACAAAACCATGAATAAAACATGCCAAGGAAAAGCCTTGTATTAGATTTCATTCTCCCATGTTATTAATTCAGTTCAACACAGTCCACACAACATACACGTGCCACATTTATAAATATATATATATAAAATGTATAATGTTTATAAATGCTCCACAATCCAACATTCTCCCAAATTGTTAGCACAGAGTATATGGCCTAAACCACAACCTTCTTATGAAACTCCTCCAATGAACAGTAGAATCCTCACTTCCCCCCAACAAGTGACAACTTCCTGTGGAGGTTAGCATGGGTCGGTGACCTGCAGGATATCCTGCCATTGTGAAAGTGGTTGTGTCAGCCTCCGCTGCACTCGTTTGCATGCTGTTGTGTCGGTACACATTGCGAAACAGCCATAGGGACTGAGATTCCCACCGCCACCCGCCCCAAATTATTCGCAAACTTAATCGAAAAGTCATGCTCGCCAACCTGCGGTGGTTCAGAAGATATAAGAAGAGCAACTGTGGCTCTTCCGCTTAAATGCTACTTTTCTGAAGTCCCTCCATTCCAAACCTCTACACAGCAAACTTCGCCATCAGTACCGCCACTTGCATCTCTTGTACATTTCTAACAAGTATAATTGCTTCCAGAGAGCATCAGAGACGTCCAGGTGTTTGGAGACCTCTCCTGTGCTCTGCCGTGGCTGCGCAAGGAGTGACTGAGGGGGCTCTCTGGGTTAATGCCTGCCAAACATTTACCTTCTCCAAAAACACACATGCTCACAAAAAGAGAGGGGTAGACGGAGTGTTTATGAGGGATTGAAAGGGAGTGAATGAGAGGAGACGTGTGTGTGTGTGTGTGTGTGTGTGTGTGTGTGTGTGTGAGTGAGCTGGTGCGTGTGTGTGTTTATCAGCTCAGTGCAGATGGGTGGCAGAGTGGCTCTTGCAGCCAAATGATTCAGTATGCTAATGACTTGTTATCTGCGGTGCTGCAGGAACAATATACTGTCTTTCTCACAGTGGGAATCCAGCCTGCCGGGAGCAGATTACACTGTGCGCACCGCCAAGGTAGTTATTTATATTTTCACACAGAGTAGTAGAAAATACATAAATGTACACACACATGTACAGATAGGCCTATAAACAAACAATCTGAACAACATTTTGACACACACACACACACACACACACACACACACACACACAGAGACACACACTTCAACACCCCTAATAACAGGCGCATAAAGAAGGGGGGAAATTTGAGGTAAATGTTCATTCTTCACCAGTAGATGGAGATGTGATTCTGGGCTTTACGCCTCTTGAACAGGTTTCAATCCAGGCTTCTGTTCAGTTTTCTTCCTAAAATATTGAATTCTCCTCCTTAAAGTTGATTTTATTTTTTTTTCCTGTCAATAAAGTCCTCTCCAGCTGGGTTGGCTGACAAATACATCTTTCCAGTCTTGTTCAAAATGAAGGAAATGAGTCTCAATTCCAAAATAACTCTTTAAATGTTGTTAGGATTCATAAATCATTTTTAGTTTATGACTCACCATATATTCTTCGACAAGTATAATCAGCTTTGACTTTTGTAACGGCCACGGCGAACACAAAAAGAAAATGTTGACAAATTTTTATTTATACCTGATTAAAATAAAAATCACCGTCCGATATTTATTAGGTCATATTGTATTATGTTATAAGAATTAGTTATTTTCTTATGTGCCACAGTGTGTCTAGCTCAACAGGGGAAGTTTAAAAGAAAAACAAAGAAATGTAATTAAAAACAATGTGAAAAAAAAAATGTAGTTAAAAAAGACAGTAAAAAAGACATGCATACATTAGCAGCTATATTATAATCTATTATTTGGCTAAATTAACGGGAAATCTACAGATGTAGAATTATATGAGGCTTATAATATAAATATTAATTTCTCATTTATTTGGTATAGAAGTTATAAGAGTGCAAAGAAATACTGAGGTATATAATTTGACAAACAAATAGACAAATAGAATAAAACCTAAGGTGTAACTACCCACATGTGTAATCATCAATTATAGTAACACAGAAACACACACAAACAACCCACTTTGTCATAAATGTAGTGGTCAACTGGCAATGTATCGATTTATTCCATCTTATTTGATTTTAATATTCAGCCACATGGAATTTTAAGTTGGTCTTCAGCATCTTTGTGTTGAAAAGGGAGCCAGGCTGATGCAAATTGAGATGAAGCCAAAATGTTGCATAAAAATGGCCCAAGCTGCTCAAAACATGAAACTATTAAGACCAGAAACATCTCTCTTACATTATACATGAGAAAATGTGCAGTTTGTCTCTGTCGTGAAATATTTTTGTTCGGCACTGAAAATTCCTGGCAAAGTCAGACAGGTATTTGTGTTTTTCAAAAAAAAGAAATCCCTTGATAGCACAATACAACACAACGATCTTTTCAAACCAAGTATAATGCAGTCTCTGTATTCCCTTTATAAATGTAACCTAACCGATGGGAGGGATCTTTAAGACGAGTTGCCGTTGCGTGTGGGTAAATGAATTGTTATTATGTGCCAATTTAGAGTCTAATGAGTTATAGCATTTGGGGTCAATGATGTTCGTCATTGTTCACTGTGTGGTGAGATTGTACAATATGCAGTGCATTCATCTCTCTCTGCTGCAAAGGGTTACCCTTCCCGTTCAGTAAAAAAGCAGGCTCGTTTTCTTAATTATCTCAGCTTCTGTGTGATTTTAGGCGCTTTTTAAAAAGTCCCACATGTGTCTTCTAAAATATTCTGTCGGTCTGAATCACCCGACTGATTCCGGATTAATTCATTGTAAAATACAAGATTGTAAAGCTACATTGTAATAAAAATAATAAACCCTCTGGCTACAGTTTGAGAAATGAATCAAGCACTGCATTCAACCGGCGCTTATGATCAGGGACTTATTGAGGATTTTATTCTGGTTCTGGCCAAATTTTCTACAGTGCATCGACTTAAAGGCTGAAACGTGTTCAAATAAAGGGCCGAATACAATTTCAATTCCAGCAGTGCTGATGAATAAAAAGGGGAGGGAGAAACTGTGTATAGCAAAAAGAGTAATTTTTAAAGTCCTGCTGTGTGAAGGATTCCTGCATTTAAGGCTTTAGTATATTCTCGACTCAGGCTGTTTGGCAATCAGTAGGTGAACAAGAACATTTTGACCCTTAATTGCTTTTGTTGTTAATTCATTTTTTTTGTTATGTTCCATTCGTGCAATATATGTTTTATTAAGAGGTCGTTTTATTTATTTCCGTGTTCTCTGATTTTAACAGCTCACTCAAATGCCTCTTTACAAACCTTGGGCACCTTACGCCCTCTAGTGGGAACTATGTGTAATTATGGATTATGGATTTCAACCGTTATTTGTATCAGCCTCAGGAACACAAATCTTATCAGTTCTGCTTCAAATGATTAATAGCTTATAAATTATTTTCAAGGTCTGGTTGCAAATTAGTAGAATTGAAGGGGTCTTCCATTTCAAGCATCAGTATAACCAAGGCTTATTCATCTTCAGCAAAGCATTTTGTTTGATTAGCGTGGCAGCAGGTACCAAAGGAGAACTATTTAGTGATTTAATCTTTCAATTTGAGCAGTGCGACAAGCTGAGAGTCTACAAGAAGTTTATCCTGAGCTCATTCAAAGGTAGCGGTCACAGGTTCTCCGCAGCGAGTTTGTCCTTTGATACTGGGTGAACCAGGAAGCCAGAGAAAGTGCTGTCTTCCTCACAACTGTAGAAAACTCCATTCCAGTCTCTCAGCGTCTCCAGCCACACCCGGTCGCCTTCACTCAGATGCAACAGTGTGACGTTGGAAGCCTGATCCATGTCCTGTCCGTACAGAGAGTCTATGACGGCATGCACTGGCCGGTTTCGCACAGTGATGTGATAACTGAACAGGTAGACGCCCGAGCGGATAATGTTGAACTTGTTAAGTGCTGGGACCCAGTGCCCTTCCCCGTTGTAAAACACCTTATCATGGGCGGATGGGTGGAAGGAAGCACCTGATTGGGAATAAGCCGACACTGAAGACAGAGCAAACCTCCTGTAATTTCTCACCTGGGGGCCCTGGTTCCCCCCCTCTCTCCCTTTTCCCCATCAATTCCATTTGCTCCTGGGGGACCAATCTCCCCAGGCTCACCCACATCAGCCTTCTCGCCTGATTAACTTTCACCTGAAAGTCCCCGTTCACCTTTCTGACCCTTTGTTTCAGCTAACCCAGGCAGAGCGTTCCGCCAGGGGTTGCCCACAGTCCCTGTCAGACCAGGCCAACCTCTTTCTCTCTTGTGGCCTGGACCACTTAGGTAGAGAGGTTATATTTACATGCTTTAAATTTAAATGTACATTAAAAGTGTTATATGGTACTTACATTTGAATTAATCTAATAAAACCGATGATGCAGTATTTATTTTCTAAGGCACTTGGTCAAGGCAGATGGGCTCCCACCTGGAGCCGGGTTCTGCTCTGAGGCTTCTGCCTTGTAAAAGGCAGCTTGTCTTCACAGCTTTTGCCTAATGCTAAGTCGTGGGGGAACGTCTGTGAACTGATAACTAAATTAACTGATTATAAAAGAATTTGCTCAAGGCCTGCATACAATTTCAGTGTCGTGAATTTACTTTTGTTGTGAATTGGAGCTGTATGAGTCAAAATGACTTGATTTAATGACGTTCTGATAGAAAACTACACACCTCTCTCTCCTGGTTTTCCTGGTTCACCAGGCTCGCCCGTCAGTCCTCGATCACCTCTTTCACCTGTTGCAGTTTTGATAAATAAAGCGTAGGACATGACATCTGCAAGTACTTAGACAAAAAAGCGTTTTTCACCAAAGGAGAGAGGGATAGAGAAAGAGAAAAAGAGAGACACTCCAAAACACTCCTGCTCTTAAGCCTCAGTGTTCCTGTGTTTCCATTTACACCGTTCTGGTTCTGGTAGTCCTGCTGGTCCTGAAGGTCCTCTGGGCCCGGTCTCTCCCTTCTCTCCCGGCAGCCCTATCAAACAGGTAACAGTGTGACGAAAGAGAAACTTTTAATACCCAAAGTGTAATTTACATTACATTAGAATGATAGCCTATCTCACCCGGAGGGCCCCTTTCTCCTGGTGGACCAGGTAGCCTGCTCACTCCCTTGGGCCCCACAGGGCCTCTCTCCGGTGGGCAACACTCACAGAAGTTGAAGAAGCATTCATTGTAGTCAAGGGTATAGTTTCCCTGGGTGTTCTCCAGGGTTGCGACAGCATCTGTGTGGAAATCAGTAGGGTAATGACGCTGGAGTAGGTGGTACTGTCTTTAGGTGGAAAGGAGAAGTGTCCATCATGACCTCAGTTGTCTCATCTGTGTACATGCTGGAGGGGAATGTTGTCACGGTGGTGGTCTGTATGAAGTGATTGAAGGGGACTTCCTCGTTCCTTATGTCTCCCTGGTAGCCATAATCAGACAACGAGCCAACAAAGGACAGAAAACACCAGGGGTTATTAGAGGGTAGGTAGGCTGGCGAGAACAGATTACATGATTCCTAAGGGATATGAAATAAAGCAGGGTGTACACAAGGCAAGACTTTATTCTTTGTGACATAGGATATAATTCCAGGGCCTGGGAGTATCCGCGCTACTGAACTGTTGCTGACACACACGCTTGCTTTGTACACACACGGCAGAATTATAAGGTTACGCACAAAGGTGCTTGCGGAACATGTGTACATGCATAAAGTATGTGCACAAGCTCTCACACTGCTGGTAATGAACAACATCTCATATGAGAGTCACCAAGTGCAAAGCCTTGTGGTGACTGCATCGTTTGGCAGTACCTCATTGCTGGAAAATGGCATACCATATACCCAGTGAGAGAGGGATCAATGTCCCAAACGAAATGAAAAAGAACCTAGTAAACCCAATAAACCTCACGGAAACCTAGCCCCACTGAGCCAAGCTTTACGAGTTTCTGAGAGCGCGCTGGGTGCAGTTACAGCCTCTGACTTTGATTCTGAATGATTTGTCCCTGGTTACCAAGGGGCAAAACAAAATCTGATGAGGAGTCATGAAATACTGTGTGCACTGGAAGAATAGATGAACCTTACTGTAACCAATGGGTAGTTTGGAATGCAAGAAAAACTTTGATACTGACATATCCTATTGTAAATTTCAAGTTTTCTTTTAATGGTGTGATTGTGATTCTTTTTTTTTTTTTAACAATAATAGTCTTGACCAGGATATGTCTGTGATTAACGTTTTTCTTGCATTCCAAACTACCCATTATTTACAGTAAGTCTAGTTCTATTTCAAGACACTCTGTAGAACTTTTGAAGTTCTGCTTCTTTAACATGATCTTAATATAAACGTTAGGCCGCAGAGGTGTGCTACCCAAAACGGCCACCAGGGGGTAGTGTTTGGTCGACGACTGTTGTTTACAACATCTGAACAAATTACTTGACAATAGTATCTTGTTTCAGTTATTCTTCTCTCGTGTCGTTTTGTTTGGAATTTACAGTATCTGCCTACGTATAGATGGTGTGATGTCCACAAGCAATCCATGGATTCTAGTCATCAGGGTCACAGAGTGCGGCGATGAATGGCTGCCAGTGTGGAGTGAGGCCGTATCGAGGGTTCGCGCGAGTGTAAAAAGGCGTATTTCACTGGATGACATCATCGTTTGATTCGGCAGTCTCCGTCATAGCGCCGCCGTCTCTTCTCGTCAAACTCGCAGCTGCGCACTCTGTCAGCGCCGACCATATTTAAAGAACAAGCGCGTCGCAAGTTGGCCGCCGACGTCATCCACTTCCGCTACAAATGTTATAAAGTAAAGCTCTTATTGCAGGAACGCCCGTTGAACACCCGTTTTGTCTCTGTGCAAATGGTAATCATATTCTTCTGTTTCGTTATCAATAGAATTTAATTCATAATGTTTTATTAAAAAAAGGAATAGGATTAGATACTGCACATTTTTTAACCTCATAATACACACATTTAAACATGGCTATTTACTATGTTACAGAGTTTTCTCCTCAATTCATTTCCTGTCTATTTATCTTCTGTACATTGTCTTTTTTATGTTTTTTATAATAATATTTGTTTTATTAAAGTATCCATTGTTAACTTCCGGTATAACATCGGTAGCTTGACAGAGCTAAGAGACGTAAGAGTATGTGTTTGTGTTTTTGTGTGTGTGTGTGTGCGTGAGAGAGAGCGAGAGAGAGAGAGAGAGAGAGAGAGAGAGAGAGAAGGAGACGGGGAGAGAGAGGGGGGAAACTGCATTGTCGATGCGGGGACTGGATGGACACATATCCGAGATAAGAACCCGGGTCAGCGTCAGGAAAACAGGACACCTCTGAGGCACGCCGCCGCTGCCTTCCCCCCATGTCTCTGTCAGTCCGCCATCCAGTAATGGGCCGTGGGAGATCGGCTCAGCCCGGAGAGTCCTCTTGCAGCTGCTCAGAGAGCCGACGATAGGACCAAGACATCCCACCGACTCCATGAGGCTGGTCTGTCCGCTTCTGTCCTGCGTGTCCGGGCCCGGTGTCTGGCAGCCAGCCGAACACTTGAACGTGGAATCGCAGTCTCTGTCAGCCATCGCGGTGCTGAATCCATTTCTTCATAGTTCCGCTGAGCGGATGGAGTGAATTGTGCAGAAGCGGGGAAGAGCCAGACTGCAGTTTGGCTGCGTGTGATGATAGGAGACACAATGACGCTCTTGTCTCTTCTGGGTCGCATCATGCGTTATTTTCTCCTCAGGCCGGAGACATTGTTCCTGCTGTGCATCAGCCTGGCGCTGTGGAGTTATTTCTTCCACACGGACGAGGTGAAAACCATCGTCAAGTCCAGCCGGGATGCCGTGAAGATGGTGAAGGGGAAAGTGGCGGAGATGATGCAGAACGACCGTCTGGGAGGCCTCAGCGTGCTGGACGCAGAGTTCTCCAAAACCTGGGAGTTCAAGAACAACAACGTAGCTGTGTACTCCATACAGGGGAGGCGAGACCACATGGAGGACCGCTTCGAGGTGCTCACCGACATCACCAATAAGAGCCACCCGTCCATATTCGGGATATTTGACGGTCACGGCGGAGAGGTAGGCTGGGGGGGGGGGCACGGACAGGGAGTCCTGCATCGCATCATCAAATTTTAGGGAGTTGACAAAACTACAAATCTTGAAATAAAAGGGTCAAAGATAAACTGACATTATCCTTTATATAAGACCCAAAAATAACAGTAGATAGAGCAAACTCTGCTAGCACTTTCAAACACCCCCCATTTCCAAACAGAGCCCTCTGCATTGTACTCTGTAGTGTCAACACATAGTGCTTCCCACTGCCAATCAGGGACTTGACAGGATTGAGAACAAAGAGCTGTGAGTGTGTGTGGGGTCTTGTGTTGTCGAGGGTCAATGGTTTCCCATGGCTGCCTTCAGACCACGTGTCCTGGACGCCATCTGTCACAGCACCAAGTGAGGTTCCGGTCGATTTCACTGACTGACACCGTTCTGACACTCAAAGCACACTGATTACTGAGGCTACTTCTCCTCAATATACCATGAAAACATATGAAGACCGAAAGCAAAACTGGGGAACCTAAACCAGGGATTATGGTATCATATTCCTCTGTGCGCGCCCTTCCCTGAAGACTCTACATGTTCTTGGTGTAACTTGCGGGGCTGTTCGGTCAAATTTGAGGTTCTAGTCCTTCTTGCAGAGGATGGACAGGATGGAGATGTTGATTACATTACACTCCAGCTTTGTTGCCTGTAATTAATTATCTGCTCATTTTTGAGTCCAACTGACTGCACAATTTCCATCACTATTTCAGGGATCCCAAGGTGATACCTTCAAATGTCCCTGATATCTGACTGGGACTCCAGTTACAGACATAAAACAGTGACATGATTGTAATAAACATGACTTTAATTCTTTAGGGTCGTTCATGTTACATTCCATGTTCCAATAGCCAGCTTCAGCAACTGGAGATCGGACTTCCAAGGCCCCTGCCTTTGACTGCTACCCGGTCCACATACTGTAGCACCGGACCTCTATGGCTCCTCCTGTGGTTGGTGGGCCCACGTGAGGACGGACCCATGTCTCCCTTTCAGGCTGAGCCCGACCAGACCCCATGGACAAAGGCTCGGCCACCAGGCGCTTGCCTACGGACCCCTTTCCCCCTTCCCCTAGTCCTGGTACCCCTCAGGGCAGGGTGCAGAAGTCCTTGGTTATCATTATCACTGCGCTTTGTCTGGCCCCTCACCTAGGACCAATTTGCCTTGGGTGACCCTACCAGGGGCAAACAACCCCTGACAACATAGCTCCTAGGATCAGTAGGGCACCCAAATCCCTCCACCACGGTAGGGTGGTGGTTCCTGGAGGAGACCAACTCTGGGTTGGTCTCCGCCAGGGCTGCCCTTTGTCACTGGTTCTGTTTGTAATTTTTATGGACAGAATTTCTAGGCGCAGCCAAGCGGCGGAGGGAGTCAAATTTGATTGCCTCTGGATTCCGTTTCTGCTATTTGCAGATGATGAGGAGACCCTGGGGCAGACCACACGTGAGGACGGACCCATGTCTCCCTTTCAGGCTGAGCCCGACCGGACCCCATGGACAAAGGCTCGGCCACCAGGCGCTTGCCTACGGACCCCTTTCCCCCTTCCCCTAGTCCTGGTACCCCTCAGGGCAGGGTGCAGAAGTCCTTGGTTATCATTATCACTGCGCTTTGTCTGGCCCCTCACCTAGGACCAATTTGCCTTGGGTGACCCTACCAGGGGCAAACAACCCCTGACAACATAGCTCCTAGGATCAGTAGGGCACCCAAATCCCTCCACCACGGTAGGGTGGTGGTTCCTGGAGGAGACCAACTCTGGGTTGGTCTCCGCCAGGGCTGCCCTTTGTCACTGGTTCTGTTTGTAATTTTTATGGACAGAATTTCTAGGCGCAGCCAAGCGGCGGAGGGAGTCAAATTTGATTGCCTCTGGATTCCGTTTCTGCTATTTGCAGATGATGAGGAGACCCTGGGGCAGACCAAGGACACGCTGGAGAGATTATATCTCTCGGCTGGCTTGGGAACGTCTTGATGTCCCTCCCAGAGGAGTTGGTAGAAGTGGCCGAGGAGAGGAATGTCTGGATCTCCCTCCTCAAACTGTTGCCCCCACGACCGCAGCAGAAAACAAAATGAAACGAAACATTCATGTTACATTGGATTTATTAGCCTGTTAGGCAGGCAGTTGAAAGTAACTTGTCACTCAAGGCAGCAGTGCCTCAAAGCAACCCTGACCTGCTTTATCGTCAACATCACACTGTCTTAAGGATGACTTGAATATTAGCAAGTCAGCACATAAACTGATAAAGACACTGTTTACTGACACAATTAGTAAATTGAAAATCAGAGTAATTCTCTTAGAGCCCCCTGCTGCCATTTTAAAGGAATAGCAGGTGAATGTCATCCCTTGAGAGAGCAGGAAGCTTGCTCCATATTCTCTGCATTCAGTTACATAAAGGGGGTCTTTACAGTAGCGCAGAAAGGTTTTTCATGGCCGCTAAAGGTTCACCCAATGTTTGGAAGAGGGAGGTATTATTGGTGGTTCTAGTATGCAGCTTCCCTGCTATGTGCACAAAGCTGAGTATGTAAGTAGAAGACTAACAGTGCTGTGTAGTATTCACAGAGTTGATAAAAGTTCAAATGTGGCCTTAATGTGCAGCTTAATTTGTGTTCATTGCCACTGTGTTTTTCGTTTTTTTTTTTTTTTTATCAATCCTCCTTGTTTCTTGCATGCTGTTTATATGCTGTTTATGTACTTTTTAATATGTTTTTGTAGACAGACTTTTGGAGCTGCCCTTTTTCTTTTTTTAAAAAAGGTTATTTGCAAGAGGAGGGAAACAACAAACAGAGCAGAGGGTGTTTACCCACCTGGACTGGTCTGTCTATTCCGGTCCGATAGAAAAATATTTTTCCTTCCTGTCTGTTCTGGCGTCTCA
>KV751351.1:5556234-5589291 GCA_001698575.1 Mola mola
TAATAGACCAATCACAATGAAGCTGCGGCGAACAGGTGACGTGCGACCAGTTATCCAAAGATTGGGTAGCTCTGAGAGGCCACCCTAGTGGTAAAATGTGTTGTATGTACATTGTTTATCCAGTTTTTTATCTTTGTCATGTATTGGTTTTTTTTCACTTAAGATTTACAGAAATGTTTAAATTAAAGATACTTTTATTCTAATGCTGTTTGGTTTGGTGTCATCAGACTCCACTCAGTGTGTCACCTCAGCAGTAAATCATTCTGTGTTTATATTATAATGGAAGTACTACACATTTAACTTAAGGGAATATCAAAAATGAAGCACTCCATACAGACAGTTCTTTGAGGGCTACCTCATATAATAGTAATATGGTGATTTCAAGCCAACAAGGGATGAATAGAATTTTAAAGTTTCTGTTATTTACGGCATTTTTGAAGCCTTAACTGGTCAGGATCTGGTATTTCAGAAGTAAGTGGATCAAGTATCATTCCACCTTAAAGTCGTAACTCTAAGTCAAACAGGAAAATACTGAACAGCACAACAAAATAATTGAAAACTTAATGAATTCTCAGTCCAAGTCTTATGTGATTTTGATCTTTCTGTGCTCCAGCACACCTGATTCAGATAAATGTCATTATCAGGCTTTTGTTGTCTTGATGAGTAGTTGATTAGAAACTGTAACGAGTTATCAAGACAAAATCCTGAGAATTTAGTGTGCTACCAATTCCTCTAAACACCAACACGGTGGATTTGAAATAAAACAATCAAGATGTGATCAAAGTACAGACTTTCAGCTTTAATTTACAAGGTTACACAAAAATATGGCATTTACCGTTTAGGAATTAAGCCATTTTGTGCCGAGTAGAAGTAGTTTAATCCCCTGAAGGTGGAGGTACTCTGCGTGAAATGGCTGTAATTCGAAAACGGTAAATGCCATATTTTTGTGAAACGTTTTAAATTAAAGCTGAAAGGCTGCACTCTGATCGCATCCCGATTGTTTTATTTCAAATTCATTCTGGTGGTGTATAGAGCCAAAGTGCTAAAAACTGAGTCATTGTCCAAATACTTCAGGACCTAATTGTATTTTCATGAACACTGGAGATTCATTTCTAAAATGGGCAGTCTCATCTTATGGTAAAATCCTTTAGCACTGCATCTGTAAGCTGCACTTTTATAAAAGAAAAACAAAAGTAACTCTCTCACTGTATGCAGATGATAAGGATAATGTATCAGCTGCAACCTCATCTTATCTTCCCGCTGCTGCAGCACATGTTTTCCATCAGTACACAGCACGCAAAGGACCCAATGTCATTTTTATATCTTTTTTCATGTTTAGTCTAGAATGAATGTTCCTCTTTGAGATTCTTACAGCAGGAGCATCTCATTTGTTTCTTGTGATGCTCCCAAAAAAAGTGCACCAAATTAAGCCTGCAAAGCCCAGGAAGAATTCATGCGGTCAATCTGAATTAAATAATTTTATAGTCAGTAATTTGCTGCAAGAGATTTTTTGTTTATTCACACAGGCACCAGGATATCAGTCTTTTATCTCTTTTCCTTACAACCAGTGTAATAAAAACGTGTTGTATTTTTACTTTATTGAATAATCTCCAAACACATACCTCCTTGCTACCTCTTCAGACTAGGATGATGTGTTAACGTTCAGGCACAGCATCAACGGCACAAAGTGAGATTATCAACCTAATTAATCAGTATTGTTATCCCCTTAACCTGATAAATACAGGCACTCTTTGATCACATCACTTTTGGCTTCAAAGAACAGGTACACAAAAGGCTTTTTTTGACCTGATGATGTCTAATTAAGCATAAACACTGGGGAAGTATTTAATTCTAATATTCAAACTAGGGCATACAAGTAACAGTGGGGACTCTAGTAGCCAAATTCAACATTCCTAGTCTGGGTAAATAATAAATCTGGGGCTTTGTAATTATGACCAGATCTAAAAGTGTAGGATATGCCTTGTGTCATCCTTACAGGCAGTGTGAATGTGAAACAGAAAACAGAGATGCGTTTCTTATTGAAATTACTGTGGTTTTACATTGTTTATATTTGTTAGTGTTATTAGCAAATGAGAATGTGAACATTTAAGATATTCTCGACTCATTGTGCGTAAAGTAAGCTCTCTCATGCATGTTAGTATTTTAATGTTGACAATTTCAACTCAAGAAATGTTTCACTGTAACTTTGTAATCCATAATCATCACATTAAAAAAAAAAAAGACGACATATTTCATCGTACATGAAATTTATTTAGAATATATGAAATTACGAAAAAAAATTTTTTGGTGGGTTGCGATAGTATACAAAGAAATCACAATATCATATTTTGGCCAATAGATGGCGAGAGAGATTTTCTTTTCCCCCGGCCGTAATTCTAACCGGAAGTTTCCTTCACCAATCACGTACAAGCAATGGTAACGTTACCATAGCAACGCCCCGGCGTCTTGAACGGACCAATCGCTGGACCGCTTCTGGCATTTAAACCGGGATGCATCACGGACGCGAAATTCAAAATCCAGAAACGAACGAACCAGGAAGGCGAGTGGTGTTCCAACGGTTTCCACGATTTCTTGAATAGGTGAAATTCCTTTTATTTATTGTGACGTTGAACAAAAGTGGCAGGATACCTTTGTTGTCTGCAGTGCAATATTCAAACGCTGAAAGCTGGTTACGATACTAAAAATGAATGCTTGCCGGTGCTCGCTTAGCCTTGGTAAAGTTAAATGCATCTCTATTACTAACTATATTTTATTTTTTTTTAAAAAGAAGCCAAGATATCCCAAAATATGGAAACGAATTATTGTTTTATTTCAATTAAGCCTCTGAGTTGGCGCTAACGCTGACTTTCGAGGGTTGGCATGTTAGCTAACAGACTCGCATCTCGTTAGCTAGTAACATCGGTTAGTACATCAGATTAATCTTTGTTTTCCTTTCTACAGTTTGTTGGAAAACAATGGCCCAGTTTGGGTTCGAAAACGACATCCACAGTATCCTGAAGCTGGATATGCCGATCACGAACGCTCCCATGGCGAGGTGGCAGAGAAAGGTGAGCTCATCGAACACATTGGCCCTAAACGGTTTGTCCCCCGGCAAATCTGCCAATGTGTCTCAGAGTTCATCCAAAACGCCGAGCAAAACACCAGGTAAATGTGTTGGATCATGCAGCTTTAGGTCTGAAAACGCTCTGCAGCCAGAGTACTAACCGACAGGGATGTATTTCCTCCTTTGTGTCACAGGCAAAAATAAGAAACCGACACCCTCTAGGATTGGAGGTGACCGCTTCATCCCAGTCCGAAACAGCAAACAAATGGATGTGGCAAGCTTCCTGCTCTCAAAGGAGAACGAGCCCATGGACATGAATAACACGGCATCAATGTCATCAGTGAGTTCGTGTCATACATTCCCCCTAACATGGGTGAAGCTTTGGGCATTAAGGGTACTAAAGTAATCTCTTTTTTTTTTTTTTTTTAAAAGGAAAACCAAAAAGCTTGGTCTATCTGTCTGAATGGATACAACATTGAGGATGCAAAGATCCTGCACCTTGGAGGGAAGCCGCTGAACGCTCCAGAAGGTACACTAATCAGCCATTACATTAACACCACTTACAGTTAAAGTGAATAACATTGATCAAGTATGTGTGAGCTGAAATGGTGTCTGGCAAGAATTTTCTAATGAATTTTTAAAAATTGTTTTAGTCTTATTTTATTTTTTCTCTCCTGTCTAAATCGCAGGCTATCAAAACAACCTGAAAGTCCTGTACAGCCAGGCGACAACCCCTGCCTCTGTCAAAAAGACCAGATACATCTCTTCAACTCCTGACAGAATCTTGGATGCTCCTGAGCTTCGAAATGATTTTTGTAGGTTTACACTAAGATTTTTTTTTTTTTTTTGGTCAAAGGAAACTAATGTGTTTACTACTTTTGTGACATCAGCACTGCATGCATAATTTCTTGTCACAGCAGTCCACTTAGGATGATTCCATCAGAGCAAAACATAACACCATGCAAACTATGAGTTGGTCTTTTTTTTTTTTTTTTTTTTTTTTTTCCTCTCAGATTTGAATCTGCTTGACTGGAGCAGTCAAAATGTTCTTGCTGTGGCACTTCTTAACAGTGTTTACTTGTGGGATGCCACTCAAGGAGACATCGTTCTCCTCATGAAGATGGAGCGTGAAGAGGACTACATCTGCTCACTGGCCTGGACCAAAGAGGGAAGCTACCTTGCTGTCGGCACCAGTGACTGCAAAGTTCAGGTTGGTGTTCCAATCAAGATGCCACCTTGCATCACAAGGTCACGTGGAACTATGCTTCATATACTTTTCTTTTGTTCCTTAGCTGTGGGATGTTGAAAATCAGAAGCGTTTACGCAGCATGGCGGGTCACACAGCTAGAGTTGGTAGCCTGAGCTGGAATGAACATGTTCTGTCCAGGTACAGTTGCTTCATCTGACACAAAGACATATTGCAACTTTGTGTATTTGTTTGGCTCAACATGGGATTTCTCTTCCTAGTGGCTCGAGATCAGGACAAATTCACCATCACGACGTGAGGGTGGCAGACCATCACATCTGCACGCTCACCGGTCACTCACAGGAGGTGTGCGGGCTGCGGTGGTCCCCAGACGGGCGATACCTTGCCAGTGGTGGCAATGACAACTTGGTGCACGTATGGCCTCGTGTGCAGGAGGGTGGCGCCGGCAGCCAGTCCGTTCACTGCTGGAATGAACACCAGGGAGCCGTCAAGGTTAACATCCTACACAGAATACTGATCACTGCTTTTCTGCCATTGGCTGCCACGTTTCAAACTCTCTTTTGGATGTCGCTCTAGGCTTTGGCCTGGTGTTCATGGCAGCCAAACATCCTGGCATCTGGAGGTGGTACCAGTGACCGTCGCATCCGCATCTGGAACGTAAACAGCGGCTCCTGCATCAGCTCACTCGACACTCAGTCCCAGGTAACCGCGCACTTCTGTACACTTGCTGTCAGCCAAAAATGCTTTTTAATTTGAATAGGAGTACATTAAGACCTGCATGAAGTTGGCTGAGTCCTATTGTGCCATTACTGTTGTCCCCCCCCTGTGCTCTACGTTGCTCAAATGCAGTGTGAGAAAATTTGCACTGGTATGTCTGTGGCAGTAATTGTGCAGCACTGTGAATTTTTTTCGATTTTGAAAGCAAGTCATTTATATAAAACGTCCTGAACTTGGGTGTGAATTTGTCGAGCGTTCTACTCAAACAATGCTTAACTTTTGCTTTTCAGATCTCCTCAATGGTGTTCGCACCCAACTACAAGGAGCTGGTCTCCGGCCACGGATACGCTCACAACAATGTCGTTATCTGGAAGTACCCTTCTCTCACCAAAGTTGTAGAGCTCAACGGTGAGTAACTCTGACCTGCCTGACTCTGTACTTGTCTGTAATTTAATCCTAAATTGAACGGGAACCTGCTGTACTTCCTTCCTTCTGTCTGGACGAAACTGAACACTTCTTGTTTTTAGGCCACGAGGACAGAGTTCTCAATTTGACGCTGAGCCCGGATTGCTCCACCGTCGCGACTGTTGCCGGAGATGAGACCATTCGCCTGTGGAAGAGTTTCGAAGTGGATCCCGTCAAGAAGAAGGCCAAAGAGAGGCTGGTCAAATCAACCAACAGCGTCATTCATCAGTCCATTAGATAATTTGCTTTGTTTAGACTTTATTTGTTTGCTTTTTACCCATGAAAGGACTAATGTTCAGATGTGTTATTTAATTCACAATAAACCTTAGTAATAAGCCTTAACCTCACTTCTCTGCGGATGTAATGGGTTGTTAGCCTTCATATTATACAGTTTTAAAGTCTTTGTAAATAGTTGACTGGATCATAAATAAATGGTTTGTTTACCATATGAGTCCCTTATTTACTCTTACATGCTTAACATGCAAGAACTGACCAAATTCAAACATGCCAGTACAGAATTTGACTAACCTTGAGACTTGCTAAACCAACCAAGTTAAAGTCTTTTGCTGAATGCTTTAAACTATCTGTTTGGTGTTTTAAGGAATTTCAAAATGCACTTTTGACTGAACCACTATATGGCGTCCTGCCTACTCTGTACAACTCTACTCTGTACATTAATACATTTGAGTTTTAAACCTGCTGCAGGTGTAATTCTTAGATTCAAGGCTTAATGAAAATTTTTTTTTTTTTTTTTAATTGTTTCAGGGGTGGGATCTTTTGAATGCAACACACTCAAGTTTTTATGATTACAACTCTTTCAATTAAGTTGAGCCATAAACTGAGCTTTAAATGAATGTACTGCCACAGTCCAGTATCTACAGAGCTGATGTGAAACAACCATTAATGGTCCAGTGTATAAGATTATTTTTTGATCAATCCCCACATTTCTAATGCAAACTGGCTCATACATCAAGAGACTGGGAGAAGGGAAATATTTGATGCGATATATCATTTAATTGTAACATTTTGTAACAAGAATTGAAACAATATTTTAATGGCAATCGACTATCACATTTGCAGGTTAGTAAACAATTAAACATCATACTACCATGTGACACTATCATACTACATCAAACCTGCTCTTTAGTGTTAAGAAGCTCCTTGACAGGCATGTGGTTTATGGACTCTTGAGTCTCTTGAACAAATGATCAAACTCATCAAGGTTGCAGTGAGCCAGGTAACCAGTTTAATAAGTGTGTTTAACTGTAGTTCACATTACAGAACAGCCAGCACCTGGCCATTTTTCCTCCGACATTCCACTCGTTTTTACATTTTATTTAATCCTATAATGGTTGAGACTGACTGGTAGGACGGATTTGCTGGATGTTGATGTGTTTGATTGTAAGGCACATTTAAATTTGCATTTAGACTCAACTATTCAAAGTCAAAGGTATATCTCTCTGTTGATATCAGTATATTTGCACAGTTTGCAGAGCGTTCAAGATAATGGTTAATTCTAGTGGGTGTTTTTACTGCTACCTCTAATCTGAACATCTGATATCCGTAACTGCAGCCCTGCAGCAGGTTGTAAACATCTGCTTCACTGAAAGGAAAGGAGCTATTATACCAGTGTGTGGACTCCGTTTGAGTGTTTGGACGCAAATATATCAATTGAATTATTACCTTCATATGTGGACCATTTCAAAACAAAATTACAAAACAATTGTCAAGTTTTTATTTCTGTTTAAGTCAGAGACAGGATAATCTGTTAAACAGATGAGGGTTAATAGAGCACAAACACATCTAAACATCTATTGGCATGTACTTTTTGTGGCAAATGTCAGATCCAATTTTAAAAAGGCGAGACGCTCCTTAAGACTGGATCATCTTTCGTTTGCCATTAGTGCACGTGTAATCAACGACAACAGCAAAAACACTGGTAGGTTTATCAGTTGATACATTTTACAGTGATATTCAGAAACAGAGACTTTTTGAATTTTTTCTCTAAAATAATACAAATTGCTTTTTCCATTAACGTCATGCATATTGTGCCAAGAGTGTTCACTACACAGGGCTGGAAAGACAGAAAGGATTACTATGGAGGAACATAACAGCAGTGTACAGGTCACCACTGAAATTGCAAAAATGCAAAAAGCATCAATTCTGTAATATACAGTATAAAAATTTTCCTTCCCACAATTCAAAAACAAAAAACAAAATGAGGTGTGGTGTGTTGCGCACACCATAACTGCTTTCCAAATGACACAGACCTTTATCTAAAATTAGTTTTATTTCAAAAGATAAATAAAAAACAGGAAAAATGAGCTACATATTTTACATTTACAATGAAGCTCGGTAGCAGTTATATGTGCCTCGCCTTCAGTGGAAAATGTGATACTCCCAAACAACAAAGTCATGCCAGTCAAACAGTCTGTAATGTAGGACAAGCTTGTGCGATCCCGGGTTAAAAAAAAAAAATACTATCAGTGAGAAAATGAGCACCAAATGTGTTCATACAATCACAGTTAATAGAATTTTTTCTCAAGAACTAACAAACACAACGTGGCAGGTGACGATCACCGCCAACATGACACTCACATCCCAACAAGTGTCCATAAGATAAACTAGGCTGAAATAGATATTAGCAATTTATAAGTAGCATATTGAAATCTGTGCTGTCCCAACATGCTCAGATATGAATGTTCAATGCCAAATTCAAGGTAAATCTACAGAGGCCCCCCTCTCATTTACAGAGTCCCAACATTAAATTTCTTTCACTTTACCCAGGACAACCTTGCCATTGGTGTGGTGGTGAGCATTGCCGTTCTCAAAGTGTTTTCCATTGGCCACCACGGTGATGGCTTCACTGGCTGAGCCATTCTGTTTTGGCCCCTCTGTGGCAGGGAGCCGCTTGCCCTTTATGTAGGCCTGTATCCAAAAGTTGGAGAAGAGGAGGAAGAAGAAGATGCCGTATATCCAAATTAGGTGGATCCAGAGGGGAACCTGGTAGTCGCACTTTTCCATGAAGTAGTACTGGCTGATGTGAATGGAGACCAGGATGAACTGCGTCTGTGAAACGACAGCAAACGTCAGCCTGTTAGCCAAATCCACAGTAAAAATCTAACAAGGTATCCATTTCATTATGAATTATTTCATTAAAAGAAAAAAAAAAGGGGGACACACAAGCTGGATGGCAGTCATATATTTCTTCCACCACAGGTATTTCTGGAAACGTGGTCCTGCGGCGGAGAGTCCGTAGTAGAAATACATGATAACGTGGACCCCTGCATTAACCATGGCATGGAAGGAGCCCATTCCACCAGCTAGAAAAGGAAGAACAAAATTAGACATGGTAGACTGTTTTTTGGTAATGCAACCACACGGTTATATACCCAATTGGTTGTTTAGGCATTTCAATTTGTTTGGATGTGTTTACATTTTGACCAAAATGTCTATAGCAAGTTTCTTGCAGTTTGGTGCATGGAGAAAATATCAATGGGCTAGAGTACAGATATCTCCCACACACAGTCCTTTAACTTGGACTAAACATTCATTGGAGATACATAGTTTAGATGAAGGTGTAAGAATTGAAACTTACTTCCTCCAGCATAAAGGCAGCACAATAATAAATAAAGGATTGCAAGCAAAAGAATAGTATGTATGACTTCTCCCTTCGAATGACAAATGACATTTAGGTTTTAAGCCATTAAATCCCTTACTCATGCACAATGTACACTTGTGATGTCAGAACTGCTTTGAGTTGATATCATGAGTGAACCTTACCAGGAGTCAAGGTGATGCCCCACCACCACGTCCAGGGCATGAAGGAGTGGTGGAATACGTGGAGAAATGTAATCTGGTTTTGTTTCTTCCTCAGCACAAAGAATACCTCAAAGAAATCAGACCAAGTGTAAATTAACACACACTAAAGAACTAAACAAAATAGGGCTTGCACAAAAAAGTCACCATTGAGGGGTCAATTTCTAAGATTCAGCCAACATTTCAATTTAAAACATTCAAAAATTCATTTAAAAAACATCATCAACATATTGGGAAGCAACCTCAATGACACTATACCCAAAATATCTATGTATTACATTGTAGAATTGGAATTGGCATGCTGATCAAGTAGCTGCAACTTGTCTTATCTTGTAAAACCACCAGTGCCCCTAGAGGTGATAGTGAGTCAATGTCACTGTCTCAGAAACTACTTTTATCACCATCCCAAACGTCCATTTTATGTGTGCAACGGTAAGAAGCAACACAAGAAGTAAAACAAGAGTAAATATTGGATAAGCCTGCTGTTATATGTGCGATTCGATGCTGATCCAAGTTTCTTTTAGTACTGTAATGTATAAATTTAGCAGCCTATTGAGAGGTATCGTGCATGCGAGTTCGGACAAAAATTAACATTTTGCATATTCTTGTGTTACTATTAATAAGCAATTGCCTTTATTCATGCACATTGCCATTTGCTCAATGAGATAGTCCAGATTTGAGGTTTGAGAAGTTTGATTAAACATATTATTTTAAGGATGGAGGATTATTTATTCCATTTGTCTATACGTACACATCTGAGAACAGTGTCATTGAGTCAGCCTTTTTTTAGGCAGAATACAATGAAAACACACTTACTGTGTCAAGTAGTTCGATGTATTTGGAAAAATAAAACAACCAAGCCACGTGAATCATCTAGATGAAGGAAGACAAGAAAACTGGGTCACACTGGTGGAGCGGAGCAGTCCTTAGCCTGAAAGGGGTTTTAACTCTTTTTTTAGGACTCAGTGAGGTGAATGAAGTCCGGTATTGAGAGCTTTTTTGGCTCTATGGCACATGAGGAACTATTCACCGTCTTACCCGTAGAGTCTGTGGACTACTGGAAGTGTCGATAAGGTCACATCTCCACGTAAAGGTGGTGGCCCATCCAGACATCATGAACTAAGTGTCAGAAACACACTAGCAGCCTTTATACACTTCGATTTACCAAGAAAGTCATTTTTTTTAAAAATGATTCAACCCCATTTAAGTTGTTTATCCACATTGTTAAACATAGCATCTCCACCCACACAAACAAATAGAAAATAGCACAACTTGCCAGTCATTTTGGGTACCTCATACACGATGTAGGCGTTTAGTAAAACCATGCTGAGGTTGTAAACGATCATGGCTGTTTTGAGGTGAAAGGGCTTGCGGTTTGCCATCAGGCGAGGTCCAGCGTACACAGAGAAGAATATATAGGCCAGCAGGATAGTGGTCATCTCTACGGGGTTCTGCATCAGCGGGTAGTCTCTGACGCGGGCATCTGGCAGAGAGCAAACAACACACTCTCTTCATAGTCTCAGCAAGATGGTGGTGACACACAGCTCTGATTTTACACAGCATTGTATCATTCATTCTTTACTAAAACAGAGATGCAGCTCTGCGGAAACACTTACCAGTCCTGGACTGCAGGTAACTGTGGAATCTTAAAACGTTTGAAACCGCTTCTCGCAGCATGGTGACCGCCTGTGTCTTCTATTAAAATCCCTTTAAAAAAAGGCAAAAAGAAAGTGGGTCAAAAAGAAGACGAAAGAAGAGAGGGGTCAAAGTGAGGTTGGCTGAGCAGGTGAGCTACATATCCTCCACCTGCTCTCCTCCCGAGCTGAACAAACAGGAGACAGCTGCTCAGGCTCATCAAATACCCCTGAGTGCCCTTGTGTAAACCATCAATAAAACAGCACAGAGAAATCCGCACTGAGAGCTCTTTACGCTGACATTTTTAGCATGTGAGCTAAAATGATTCAAAAGGCTTCATTCATGTTATTTAGTTAGAAAAAAAACAACACTTCACTGTAAAACAAGAAAATTTGTTGTTTTATGAAGGGCTGTGACACATCTGAGTGCTCCTGTCAGTCTGCTTGCAATGAAATTCTCTCCTGCTGACTAAACAGAGCAAGTCAAACAGGTGAGGCAAAGTACTTAGCCCCCACAGTCAGCCTAGCCGACCAACTGAGATTTAAAGGGGGTCAAACTACAGAACAAAACTTTTTATTGAAAGCAGGAAAGTTAAAGTTTTGTCATCCCAAGGCAGAAATGTCCCATTGTGTGAAATGGCATAAAAACACACAAGCCCCACAGAAACAAAAGATCCCTGAAAACTGCTCAAGCACTTGCTGTGGTAAGTGACTCACCTGCTGAGCACAAGTCCTCAGGCCCGTTTGCGAGCAAAGCGGCTGCGCAGCAGCTCAATCCAGAGGATCCAGCGGGTCAGCAACCTCCAAGTGAAAGCGATCCAGAGAGAACCAGAAACATGCAGAGCTCCTCTGTGAAAGGGGGTGTTCTCCTCAAATGTCTGAGACTTTTGTGTGATATCCAACAAGAGCCAGAGGCTGAACAGGTAACCGTGAGAGAGGCAGATGGGTAGAGGTGAGAGGCTTGCTGTGATCACTATGGGACTGGGATCTTTCCACTCAATTTAAGCCACCAGGCACTACTACAGACCTTGCTGGTTTCAGAACCACACCCTGTTTCAGTGCTAAGCTCCACCTTCCCACACTCACTTGGCCTGTTTGTGATTGGACTGTCTCATCAATGGTGGTGAGAGGGATGGGGTCAGAGAAGTACAGGCCAAGGTTAAAGAAGCCAAGCCCTGGGGGTGGCTGGCTCTATCAATGGAAACCAAAGCACAGGGAGATAAAAACAACCTATTGTAGCACTATTTAACAATCAGTGCTAAAATTCATAATGTGTGAATAGTTTAAAAGCACAAATGCTTCTTGTGCTTATTTAACTAAAAAAAGACTTAAAACACAATTTAGGCCAAAGGTGACATCAGATATCACATATTCAGGTAAGGATCCTTGCCCATGCCTTCCTGTGGCGTGGCACGGTGACTGGGTTCCATTCAAAACCTCGCAGCTATTACGGGCCCACTTGCGCCTCTGGTTTTACCTGTTCGCCGAGCACCGTCAACGATGGGCGTGAGGCCTGGGTGAACCTTGAGACACAATCTTCCACATGTATGTTCGCCTAAAATAAAAGGAATCTGCGTAAGAGATAGAGAGAGAGACAGAGGAGGAAGAAGGCGGCGGTAGCCACCACTGTTTGTTTACATATTGTTTGACAGTTCAGCACATGCCGGCAATCCGATGAAGGGCAGGCATGGAAACCGCTGACGTAAACTCACTGAAGGGGGCGAAAAATGCACCAAATTCTGAACGTAAACATGACCCGGTAAATATTTGTTGAAATGCTTAAAACATGAGGGAGTGACTGCATCGCTGCAGGAACACATTCTTTTGGAAATTTATAATTCCTGTCAAATATGGAATAAAAGCATTTTGTTTTTCAGTTCAAACTTTTCTGCATATTCTTGGAAGTGCAGCACACAAGACCACCTAAAGGTGTGGCTCTCAGTCGCACTTGCCCCGGGTCATCAAAACTGAGCTCATTAACACAACACTTAAGTTTCAGTTATTGAGCTCTAAAGAGAAAGACGCAGCTGTTTAACACAGCAAGTGTGTCTGCAAAAGGGAAGCGATAAAGCCTCTGGTGTCTTTACAGATAAAATATTTTAAACTTGAACTACTGTTTATGATCTAAAATGTGGGGGCAAAAATTCAAGATACACAATCAGCTGTTTCTCAGTGCTGCCCTATTGCAACACTCCCTGTTCTTCTGGGTCTTGTGACAGTTTAACATTAACTTAAATATGGGTGTATTTATTAAATAACAAACAAACAACTAAACATTGTTCATTGACCATAGTTCTCTGGATGGCAGCATACCTAGAAAATGGGCCTAGAAAATAGGCACGCTGGTCGTTCTCAATTAGCCAGTTTTGAGGAATTAGATGGATGGATGCCTCTGGATGAGTAAGGCTGAGTGAATGAACGAATGAATATTTTTCACTGTGGGACTTTATGAAATTTAAAGTTGCGGAGCATGAGTCATAAATTCACTTTTTGTTGCTTGTACTAGCACAGACATTTTTGGAATCCGGCACTCTATCACTCACCACAGTGAGGCAAAAGTAGATTCCTTGTTTGGTGAACACACGTGTGTAATTCACATCAACTGTGTTTCGTTCATTGCATGAAAACCTGTACACCCTCCCTTTCTAATACCTGATATACACTTGGAATCTGATAACTCCGAAATTGGGTCATCTGTATTCACGGTTGAAAATTTAGGTTTCTCATTTCAGCAGCTCGACACTGGTTCAAAATGAGGTGGGGGTTTTCTCCAAGAGTCACACTTTCCTTTAGGCAGACACACACTGACATGCTAATCACTGAAAGATCAACATCTCCGAGAAGACCTAAACACAGTACAGCTGTTCTTTTAAGTAACAGTGGCGACTGGTTTGATTTTCACTCATTTAGAAACTTTAACTCTAACTCTAATCCAGATTTATTGACTTAATCTGCGTTAGAGATTGCACTGTTTACCTCAGTGTTTTTATTTACTGTCTCATAGTCACCTTTGATCTGTATGAGCCACCATGACTCCCCTGAGGTTGGACTGGTAGACACATTTAAGGTTAATTACAACACAATTGATGTTGATTAAATTAAAGCAGAATTTTTTTTTTGTTCTTCGCAATGTTATCCACGAAAGAAAATCTTCCTGAAGACATGAAAAAAAATCCAAATTTATGGTTTATTTGTCTCTATTTTTGATAAACCGCATAAATTACATCATCGTAATATAGGTAAGAAATTTTAGACTATACAGAAAGCAAAGTAATCAATAAATGATACTATTTCCAAATGTTATTGTGTTGTGTGTGTGTGCTGTGGGCTGAATTTGTGTCTGGTCTTGAAGAAATTGGTTCACTCTAAAAGAGCTATTTGACTTCAAAAGAGAAGGAGTAACAGCGACATCCAGAGGCCAAACGGCTAATTACAAGGAAGGGGACCGTTCACCCACAACAGTTAACAGCAGGTGGACTAGGTAATAACTGGATTAGGGGATTCAAATTAGAATTTAAACAATATTACGACAATAATAACCATAATAATTTATCCTTTAAACAAATGCATTGTTAAAGACCTGTCTGCTGTTTCTCAGTCTTTGTATTGATGGCTCATATGAGTGTGCGTGGCCAAAACCTACTGAATACTTACCACATTTCAATAACCAATTAAAATGCATCAAAGTTGTGAGTCTTAAATAACCTGTTTTGGAAAAATAAACTTTTTATTGGATCCCGTCTGTCCTCTGCCCTCTTTTCTTACCTCAAAGGTCAATAACTGTTTGGGTTGGTTGTTTTTTTTTTTTCTTGATCAGTAGATTAAATACAAAAGCAACACGTATTCACACCAGTATTGCAAAAACAGCCCCAAAAGTCACACATGAGTAAAAGTGAAGACACTCTGCTAAAATATTAATTTGGTAAAAGTAAATGTCACCTATATGAGTGGCACTTCAGTAAAAATATGTAATATACTTAAATATTCAGAGTACAAGAGGTAGACCAATTTTGCAAAAAGTACAGTTTTTATCTTCAAAATTTAGCATGAGGGCGGCACAGTGGTACAGTGGTTATCACTGTCGCCTCACAGCAAGAAGGTCCTGAGTTCGATTCCAAAGGGTGACCCCACCTTTGCCCGAACATGCTGAGATAGGCTCCACCGACCATCAACAGGATAAGTGGTAGAAAATGGATGGATGGATGGATGGACATTCCCTCCATGACATTATCAAGCATGTGGTATGATGTTACCTGAAAATAAAAAAAGCTTGATTTGTACAGAGTCTTGTGATGTGATGATACACTTATTGCCAACAATGTTCCAGGTAAAGTAGTACAGTATGTGAAAAATACTGGATGTCAGGGTTTAGCAGCAACTTTGCCTGCTATCTCGCAGTTCTTGATGCAGTTTTAGAATCTTAAGTGAAATTAATAGGAACATAACCCCCCCCAGCTGCACGTTGGCTCAGAAGGAACAGCCCAAACTGGAGTGTCTTGAATATCCAGACTGCACTCTGCTTATTTATGTTACGCCTAAGTTCAAGGTAATGTAACAATACTTAAGGACAGGCTGTTCATGCTTTTAAATACTACAGCTATTACTGCTCTTACGTTGTGTCGAGAATAGCAAAGGAGTGAAAGGGAAATTGTTCAGACAATACAGATGGACAGATTCATTATTCATGAAGTAGAAGACATCATTAATGATAAAAAGGGAAAAAATGTAGCTCTTTTGCTCGCTGTACTGTATTGCAAGTCCATTTTTTTGTATTGTGTATTGCTGAATTGATGAAAGTACTTAGCAAGTAAAGCTGTCAAATGTAGCTGAGTAACAAGTCCAATACTTTCCTCTGCATTGTAGAGAACTCATAGTATAAAGTAGCAAAAAATTAATAAAAACTCAAATAAGGTAAATACTATAGCTCAAAATTGTACTTAAGGGTGGTCCCACATGTACTTACAACTCTCTCTCCACAAAATGTTGGGGCGCTTTGCAAAATGTAAGTAGAAAAGCAAAGCATAGAAAGAACACATTTAATTGAAAATATCACAAAGTCAGTGACAAGTCAGGACTGCAGGCGGGCCAGTTTAGCACTCGGACTCTTTTACTAGGGAGCCATGCTGTTGTTGTGTACTTGCACAATGTGGTGTGGCCTGGTCTTGGTGAAAAATAAAATGCTTTCCTCAAAAAAATCTGTCTACTGCTTGTCTATTGGGGGCATGTTGCTCCAAAACCTGTCAATGTCGTTCAGCATTAAAAGGAGCTATAAATAAGACATTTGCTGCATTAAATCATAAAGCAAACATAAAGCAACCATAAAGCATATCATCTTAATTTAAGGAATCATGCTGTTGAAATACTAGTTCCTCTGACAATAACACAGCAGCCACTATATCCTCCTCCTTAAGTTTTTAACCATTCACTATGGTTAGCAACTGGTGCCCCCCACATACAGCCGGAGCCCTGTTTATCTTTGAGCCCCTGGCCCACAGACATGCTAGGTCCGCCACTGTTCATAGCTCTTTCCTCTGTCTGACCTTATTTTCTTTATTGAAAAGAAGATGAGAGGTAGCGCCCAGTAGTTGAAACTTTATTATATTTGCACAGGCTGTCATAAATACACAGAATAACAATACAACACAGCAGTGTCAGGCCATAAAGCCCCATAAAGTGGCCGCAGTGTAGAGTAGGACACCTATCTTTATCTGCTCTGAATGGGATTACAAGTGAGATACTTTTGGCCTCTGCCGGGAACACTTACGTAAACCCTGTCAGCAGATCAGCTGTACAATAGTTCACCTGCACCAGGAAACCCCATTTCAATTGCGTACGCGTGCGCATTGGTAACGTGTAAAAAACTTTATTAGCAGAGGGCGCGGTTCGATAACATGTTTAAGTGTAACGAGAAGACTTCTTTCACATGTCAGGTGTGTCTTCCCACATTTGTGAATGAAAATATAGCACCATTTGTCTCGTCCGCCCGAGTGCGCCGCGGTGAGCCCTCTGCTGCTCAGAGGCGGATAACAGCGCGTCAGACTCCGCCTCCGGGCTCCCCCTCGCAGTAAAACCAACGCACCCTGCGCGCCTATGGGAAGTTGGAACAACAGGTGGGCGGCATCGCGCGCCTCCCTCGGACCAGAGCGTCCTTTTCGGGGAAACAAGTGAGCCAAGCGGACCATGGGCTCTGCGGGACCTGACACAGACCCTCTGGTGCTTGCTTAACGGTCTGGAATAGTGTCTTTCGCAAGGGGACGAGCTGTTCTCCTCTATAACTTTCGCGGAGTTTTGGCTGGGAGACGCTTGAATCAGGTTTGCTGATTAATTGGAGGAGGAGGAGGAGGAGGAGGAGGAGGAGGAGGGGGGGGGAGAGGGCATCTCCATGTGAGCGTTTCAGGTAAGACATGCACTGTAAAACCGGTGCCTCGTGCTTTTATATTTAAGATCAAGCCGAAGTAGGGCTCTGTCTGTCCTAGCAGGAAAAAAGAAAACACACTTCCCATGTCCTTTTGTGATATCAGCTTCGGTGTTGCATAATCCAAGAAGTGTAGCAATGTCTTGACTATCCCACCATGTGACTCACCACAATCACGCCTCCATCATATTGTTATGTAAGTTTTAGAGTCTGTGTGCAGTCTACACACAGCACTTGAAAGTGTGCATCAACAGCATTAATTGTTAAACTTGTTAAGGTCCCTGTCTTGGCAGACTCACACTGTGTGAAAACGTATCTGCCATGTGCACAGGTGCCACATAGTCAAACTTGATCGCTCTGGGATAAAGAAGAGGACACAGCTGAGGTGAAGAGTTCGGACACTCTCTGACGCAGATCCCCTGCAGGAGGAGGACATGGAGGTCCTGCGGCGGTCCTCGGTGTTTGCCGCAGAGGTCCTGGATGTGTTCGATCGCTCACTGACTGAGAAAGAGCTGGTGTCCCAGTCCAAAGCCCTCTGCAGGGACTACATACTGTCCAGGCTCAACCAGAATGGGCTGGGATGGTCCAAAAGTGAACTCAACCTGTCCCCGTCGAATGCGGCGCTCACTGAGGTGTCGTTGGTTCTCCTCTGCCTTGGTGAGAGAACTCTTAGAGCAGAATATGTGCACCTTCCAGGGCATGGTCAGTATCTTGTGTACTTTGGACCTCATATATGTAGGAGAGGACTGCTTGAGTCAGAGGAAGTGGCCTCATTACCGTTTGTCGGTGGATTTGTTTGTTATTCAAAGTTTACCGGTCTACTATCAAGCCAGGGTTTCATGATAATTTAGAAAAATCTCGAAAAAGCTTAATAATAGAATAGTGTACATAAATCTTTTATCGAGGAGAGGCTCAGAGGGCCTGCCCTAGCAAAGTATTCTGTGTGTATTTTTGTACCACTGTTATTTTTTTCCTTTTATAGGCACCAAAGTCTCTGACAGAACATTGTGTTGTCTTGGTCTCAACCCTCAGCTTTATTTTTAATAGAGACAAATGTAGCTTTGATGTGGGTGCTCTGAAAAGGACCTTTTTAAAAAAAAAAAAAAAAAATAGACCAGGGGATGGACGATAAGATGATTCACACGTTTTTGCCAACATTTTAAATGCAGTAGCTCATGACAAACGTGTTGTTTTTTTTTAATGCTGTCAGCAATTTGTAATATTAAGAAATGTTAAAAAAAAAAAAAAAAAAACAAGCAAAAAAACACCTGGAAGCATTTGTTTGATCCGAACCTCTAAGCCTCTTAGAATGCCAGTGAATTATGCTTGTGCTGTCAGGTTTTTGGGATAGTGTGCTTAAAAAAAACAAAGATCGGAGAGATAAAAAATAAAAAAACATATTCCTCTGGACGGAGGAGTGGATGATAAAAGAGGGCGAGGAGCAGGAAACGCTTTCAGTCATAATCCTTTAAAATGTTTGACTGTCTTTAGGCTTTCTGTCAGAATGAATGTAGCAGTACTTGGACGGGTTAATGACAGCAGTTAAATCAGCTCTGTATACTTCAGATAAAATGCCCTCAAAAGCAATCATTATATTTAGTGTGGTTTGTGCCGGAAGCTGACTTGTCCTGTGTGCGCTGATATTCATCGGAACTTCATGATGCGTATCATTTTTCTAATTTCAGTAAGATTAATGCATGATTATGGAGTCGCTGGTTATGAAGATCACCGGGGGTCTCTGGGGTCTAAAAAGCAGAGTTGCCGCTTTCTAATCTATTTTGAGAACACAGTGGGCCAAGAACGGACGTGACGCAACAGAACCGGGATAGATGAGTGAAGCAAATGAAAGGAGACAGAATAACTTGACCCATGAAATGATTTATATATGTACTCGGATGTCTATTTTGAGCGAGGATGAGCATAAGAGCCGAATCACTGAAGACAGCAGCCAGAGCGCCCCGTCGTTTCTTCAACAGCGGCCAGCAGAGGCGTGCATGATTTACTCTAACATCCTGACAACCCTCCAGTAGAGGAACAGTGACAAATTTTAAATTGGTTGATTAATGTTATGGTTTGGAAAAAACCAGAGCGTTAAGATAATCGACGTGAGCCAAAATCTGTGTTTGGGTTTCTTTCATTGAGATGACGTGTGTGCAGATTTTTTTTTTTTTTTTTTTTTTTCTTTTTGATGGTTCTTTTTATATTTTGTTTGTCCTGTGCTCTTCCTCGGTTACTCAGGCGACGAGCTGGAGTATATGCAGCCCAGCTTGTACAGGAACGTAGCGCGGCAGCTCAACATTTCTGTTGCCATGGAGAGCATGGTTTCGGATGCCTTCATCGGCGTGGCAACAGAGATCTTCTCAACAGGTACACACGGCTGTGATGATGATGATGATGATGATGGTGTAGCATACTGTATGCCATCAAAGCTGAAAATGTAGCCTTTAGCCAAAATCGAGGTGGAGTGATTTACACCTCTGCATGTTTCAGACGACTGAAGTCGGTCAGCATCATTCAACTGGTGTCCTCTCTGCATCTTTCAGCTCAGAGGCTCTGAGTATGAATCAAATGTAGGCAAAGCGAGATCTTCATCTCAAGTACATTTCTTTGTAATTGGATGAATTTGGAACATTTGTTTCCCTGAAATTTTGTGCTACTCGACAAAACAAAACTGGCTAAACTAAGATGATGAACATGCTGAACATTGTAGTGAATCTCGAAAAAAAAAGAAAAAAAGTTGGATGTCATGGGAAAATGGAATATTTCAAATGTTTTTTTTGGTTTTAATTTTGATCATGGTTTATACAGTCACAGTGGGATATTCTAATATTTTGAGATTGGCTTTTGAGCTGTAGGCCATAATTATTCAAATGAATCAACATCACTTTACCCTAGTAACACTGAAAAATAATGATATTCAAATTTTTTTTAGAGGCGCTAGTACACTGAACGTCTGCATATTAACACAGGGGCGTGTAAGCATGGTTATTGTCGCCTCGTGTAGCTGCCAGCCTGGCGGTTTTATTTTCATGATTGATGAAGGTCTGACACGAGCATGTTTTCTTCTAGAAGTTCCTGGATTTCCCAGTGGTAGCTTCGGTTGTTCTCCCATCATATAGCACATGCTGAGCTGGAACTATATGAGGAAGAAGGTTCCCAAATAAAGAAGGGACACAGTTTTTGTTTAGCCACTGAGATACTTTAATTTAAACAATGCACACTACCACAGAAGTGAATTGTGATATATATTAAGACAATAACAGAATAAATAAGCAGTAACTTTAAAGACTCGTGGATTGAAGGGTGTGGCCTTTTCAGACTGCATGTCTTAAATTGCTGTTCTGGATCTTGGGCTCAATTTCAGTTGTCTTGACAACTTGCTTTGTACACAGCGACACAAAGAATGGGATGGATTCGATGGTTTGACCACAGTGTGATTCACTAAAAATGACACATTTTCCAAAGAAAAAGATCTAGTCTCAGATAGATAAGTCATTTTCATGCCTGTGTTCTGGCAAAGCTTTTGATGGTTTTGATGTCATGGGGATGCAGTGTGTGACCACAGCGTGGGATTCTTCTTGAAGAATAACAAACTGGCGGACCCAGGCTGCCCTGGCTTTCTGGGACGGGTTGAAACCTGGGTGTAAACAGAAAGCTACATCCCGGTTTGTTTGTCCTGCATTCCAAAATTGGTTTTATAACTACACACTGAGCTTTTTGTCATGCCGCCAAGTGTTTAACATGAATCCAGAGACAGCAAAGAAGTATTTTTAGTGACTCTTTGTATCATGAGTGGCCATCTGTACTGCGGTCCCAGTAGAATCAACATGGCTCGCCTCTCCTCCATATATCTTTGCCTTCCTCCCACCTCTGTTTTTTTTCTCCGTCCACCCTCCTCTCCTCCAGCTTTATCCTTGACAATCTTGTGGCTATTCTTGGCCCGCTGCTCGGTAGAAAGTGAGACGTGACGTAGTCTCGACAGCTTCCGTGGATGGATATCTCATTTAAGCTTGCCCAGATCTCTATCCCCTTATAGCCACAGCCAAACTCTGTGGGCCAGTTCCGAGGTACATCATGACAGTGTTAGCTGGCCTAAGGAGGTTAATGCCATTAAGCCCTGCGCTCCGTCACTGATGGTCGTTATAACAATCCCTGCTGCCCTGGAAACCGTACCTAGAAATGGCCGGATGCCCTTATTTATCAGACTGGACTGATTAAATAGAAAGTAGGACACAGTTGTTCAGCTGTAGAATTCTCATTTTTACCACTGTGTGGTGAATGTTAAATGCTCTGCTCACCAAACAGTCTCACCCTCTTGTAATTTAAAGCTGGCACAGTAAGACGTGTTATCAGCTACATTGACACCGAGTTTGTTGGCTTCCAGCTGGTATTTATGGTTTATGTCGGTGCAAGATCCACCGCCTGCCCTGCATGCTTCGTGTCAGGTCACACAGTTTGTAACAGGCTCTGAGGGAAGAAAAAACCTGAAGAGTTTCTCTTTAACGCCATGAGAACAGGAAAGAAGAGTTTATTCTGAGATAAATATGGCCAGGGCCGCTCATACGGGGGGAAATGGGGGAAGCTTTCAGGGGAATGCACTGGGGAATTCAGTACACTTTGTACATCCTCATTTAAGATGGGATAACCACATTTGATTTCAAATAAAGTGCTGACTATTGCAAACAACAAACTAGAGCTGTATCAGTTATTTTTAATCATTGATTAATCCACTGATTTCCACAATTAATTGATTAATCGTTTACTCTATAAATTGTCAATAGTGAAAAATGCAGATGTTGCAATTATGAAAATAGTTGTCGATTCATTTTCTTTGGGTCGACTAATGGATTAATTGATAAGAACAAACATTTTTAGAGCTGCAATAATGAATCAAGTAACTGATCAGTTGATCGAAAAGTAATTAATCACAAACTGTTTGGTTAATTGAATAATTGTTTCTGTCCTGTTTCAGACAAAAATGTCTAAAATCTGTTGGTTCCGGCTCCTTAAAAGTCAGGATTTGCAGGTTTTTTTTACATCCTTTCTGACAGTAAATGCCGAGTTGTGTGAGTTTTAACTATTGGTTGGAGTAAAGAAGCAATCTGAAGACACAGTTTGTGATCTGAAGAAAGTATGATGAGCATTTTCACCAGTTTTTTTTTTGTTTTTTTTTTACTTTTAAGAGTAAACAATTAATTGTGAAAACATCTTGCAGAATAATTGTTATATATTTTTGTTGCTTCAGTAAAATGTATACTTTATTGTTGTTATATCTAATGTAGGAATACGCCAGTATTGTTCAGTTCAGAAGATTAAATGATTGACACAAGGGTGTGTGCTTCATGGAAAGGTCCATTCTCATTGATGTACTGGAGGTTTTGGGTTAACGGCATATTTATCCGGCACCAAAGATGTCTTAAACTCAGACTGAGCTGCAGTAAACAATTATTTTCATTGTAATTTTCAGCAAATAAGGACTAGCATCAGGGCTTGCAGAAGAGCGCAGAAATAACAGGAAACATAACTCTGCAATGTCTGTTTTCCTGACTGCAGGTATAACGTGGGGAAAGGTGGTGGCCATGTACGCAGTGGCCGGAGCCCTGGCGGTGGACTGTGTCCGACAAGGCCATCCAGCCACAGTTCACATCTTAGTGGACAGTCTAGGCCAGTTTGTCCGCAAGTTTTTAGTTCCCTGGCTGAAGAAGCGAGGCGGATGGGTAAGAGACCACTGCTGTATGCGCTGATATTCATCAGAACTTCATGATGTGCATTATTTTTCTGAATTCAGAAAAGATTAATGGGAGATTAATGCATGATGTACATGATGCATTTGAAACTACAGCTCGCCTGCCTCTGCTGAAGCTGGATGACTATCTTATTTTGTTTATTGGAAGTTCAGTTTCATAAGTTCTGATTGTCACCGTGTACACACGTAATCTGATGTTGAATTGTGCTGTAGCTTCCTGTTGGCTGATCTAGTGCAAAGATTTGCATTTTCTCTGCTGTACACTCTTGATTTAAACACTGCACAAATTTTGGTGACTAAAGGTTAGTTCAGCTTGTTAAGCAGTATCTGTCAAATGGCAGCACCACAGTGATTAAAGAGAGAGATTGTCCGCTGGTGAACTTAGAAATGTGAAGCTTTCATCAGTGTGCAACATTTCATGAATACGATTCACCAAAATAATTGTGATGCATACAGTCATCAGTTCTTTTTAAAACATGTATATTTAGGCATGCTAGTGCAAATCTCTATGATTGCAATGTCAGTTCGTTAGAGTAGTTGTTTAGCTATTTTTGTCCAGACGGAAATATCCCAAAAATTTACTGGAACTGACATTCCTGGTTTCACTCAGAATGAATCAGAATCATTTGGTGATCCACCTGGCAGGTGAAACACACGAAGATGCTGATTAAAGAGCAGGTGTGTCTTGGACAGGTCATAAGAAAAGGCTGTACTGTAAAATGTGCTGTTCTTTCACGCAACACAAAAAAAGCTTTTCGTTTACATATAAGTAATATATTTTTTAATTAAACTTACGGAAAATGGGAGCAAAGACAAAGGTGTTGCGTTAATAGTTCTGTTGATTTATATTTTATTGCATTCTCATCTCTCATCACAGAGACTTTGTGCTAAGTGCTAAGGGACTAATGTTAGCGTGCTAACATGCTAAACTAAGACTATAGTAAAATTCTGCTAAACTGAGACTAATGGCTTTATCACATGTGAAAAGGTTCAGCTGAAAAGACCACAGCCTAACAGAGCTGCTAAGGTGGCCGTACCGCTTTAATTTTGCTGCCATTTTCCTTTATTTGTTTTTCACAAATTTGATTTTTATCTTCTGAAAAAAAGTGCATGCTTCCTTTAAAATTTCTTTTAAACTTTCAGTGTGTACTAAATCTTGAAATTTGAATTTATCAGGCAGAGATCTCAAAATGTGTGGTGAAGAAGAACCTCACCCCCGAAAACCACTGGCTGTCCTCTGCCATTGAGTCCTTCAAATACTTCCTTACTACAATGTACGTCTACATCATGAAGGAACCATGAACTGCTGAGGACAGGCGCACAGGAGCTGTCGTCATCATCATTATCTTCATTATCATCATCATCATCATCATCGTTGTTGGATATATGAGATCGAAATCTCAGACTTGTCCGACCGGGGACTGAGCCTGCCAGCAGATACCAGCTGAATGGCCATCAACTAATGTCTCATCAGCTTCAAGTTTGTGGTGTCTGTGAGTGATTACCCTTCATCCAAAGAGTAGTTACGGCTGATAGTTAACAATATAAATGACAATTGAGGCACTAGTACACTGAAGGTCTGCGTATTAAGACATGGGCGTGTAAGCATGGTTATTGTCGCCTCACGTAGCTGCTAGCTTGGCGGTTTTATTCTGATGAGTGATGAAGGTCTGACACGAGCATCACTCCATCTCTTCTGCATATTTTCCACATTACTTACACTGTGCTTCTTCAGTATTATAACCATAAATTATGGCGTTCAGGCAGAAACTTGGCCAGGAGGCTCTCGCTCCTCAGATGAACAGTGCTTTTATAACAACGGTTGTCTCTGAAAACACCACTTGAAAGGCTAGTGAGGGTGAAAGCTGGCTCGTCGGGCTGTGTCCTGTTAGTTTTCTGAATCCAGTGTTTGAAAAGATACCGGATGATGAGGCAAAGGTGTTACGCCTCACACTTGAGAGCGATATCTGATGGTATCGACTGCTTACACTTTGTGTGCATGAACTTACAGTGTTGACCAAAGCAGAAAAGTGTCTCTTTCTAAGTATGATCCAAAAGTGTTGTGCTTTGTTGCAATTTTAGATGCCGTGGACCCAGATGTTTTGAGTCTCATTTTGACCAAAGACCACCCACAGAGCAAAGGCACATACTGTGTCCACATACTGTATTTTGTGGTACCGATTTTTAATCTGTACATAGTTTATGATTTTATTTTCTTATGTTTTGCTTAACACTTAAACTTGAAGCCACTGCAGTATAAAAACTGCCACTAGTTAGTTTTCAGAATGATTGTGTGGTATGCTTGATGGTTGTCACTTTCAGTGTTTATTTATTGTGTGTTTGAAATTTTTTTTTTTTTGTAAAAATCCATAATAAACTTAACAAAATCTTCACCTGTTATGTACATAGTACACATTATTTTATTTTGATACTTAATCCTACTGAATCAACACTCAAGCAGCTATATTGTAAAATCGTGATTCTCTGTCAGCAATTTCCTTAACTGAAAAAAGGAAATTGCTGCAGTTTTTTTTCCCAGTTTCCAGATCACAGAAGCTGCAAGCCTGCAAGCTACAGCCTGCTAAAATTCATTTAAAAAAAAAACCCACAAACATCAAATGTACCAGAAGGACAGCAGTTGGTTTAGTGATCAATCTCATAATCAGTGCAGTGACAGTTACACAGGACAGTGTACTTAACATTAATCAATTCTTTTTCAAGCTTTACAGCTACAAAATCAAATATTGCAAGAACCCACCATTATTGCACTATATGTGGTGATAAGGTACCAGCAAAGGCAGGAAATAAGATGCTTGTATGCCACATGACTTAAAATGGTCAAATACTGAGGAATCATTTTTAAGGATTTTTCATGATAAATGATATAATTTTTTTCTGTTTCCAAGACAACCCCACAAGCCCCCTTTAATCTTTTGAAGCTGACGGGTACACGTTGCAGCATCTGCTTCCCCGACTGACGTATTCCTATGCAGACGGACGCCATCGGGTCACGATGACCGGCGGTAGGTGACGTGCAAGTGCTCCATCAGTGCCTGGTTGTCTGTCGCCATGGAAACGGTCTGCTCAAGCTTCCCATCTCCTCGCAGCTGAAACACTCGACAAATCTTTAAGGTGGAAGAGTAAGGAAGGTCATTCGTGCTGAAATGTAGAGATAAACAAAAACGTAAGGATGCACTGAGGGTGACCACCTGCTGTACGTGTGGCTCCCGGGCGAAAGAGGTTCTGGCCAAAGCCCGGCTCTGCAGGTCCAGCCGCTGTCCTGTCAGCTCCCCCTCCTCAATCTCAACCAGGCCTACACAAAATGTGTGAAGAGTGTCATGTGTTGACAGCTAATTTTAGGAAGCAAAGCTGCGACTACGTTTGCCAATCACCTCTGTAACTGAAGAGAGAAGCATTTAACACCAACTGTGACTGTATATTGTTGATTTAAAAAAACACAGAAGAGGAATATGAAGTACTCTATTATTTACTGCTTTATGTCAATGCTAGAGCTGTTTCCAGCACACAATGAGCACAGTCAGGACAGTGTTTATTCAGTTTTTAGTTTTCAGGTTCTTTAGGCAACCACAAAACAGTTTTCAGTGTGGTCTGTACAGCTCATGTTGTTTTATAATAGTTTCAAAGAGAGCATCGGGCCACGAGTAGATGGCGTAGAAGGGCTGTTTTGCAACAAGCCTATGAAAAAGGGGAATATTGAAATTTTGGAGAAATAATGTAAAGAAACTTTTGCTTTGTCAAGACACCACATGGCAGACCGAGAGCATGAAAGAATGCAGGGCAAAAGTACACAAAGAAAACAAAATCTGGTCATTTTGTCATGAAGTCTCGTATAACTCTGTATATAGCACTTGTCCAGTTTATTGGTGAAACATATGAACAAGATTTCACTGGAGCCTCTATGGTAACAGGGACAACCAGACTGATAGCTGTTTCATATGAACGCCTGTTGAGCAGCATCTTAGTGTGACTTGCAGTCATTTCTATGTAAATTTTGTAAAAAAATCTGGATATACATACAATGCATATGAAGCCTGGTTAATAAATAACACGAGCGGCTTCCAGTGACTTGGCTACCTGAGTTTTGTGCGATGATGAACGCCACTCTGTTGGTTCCCGGCTGCATTCGAATGAAGCCGCACTCTCTGTGCAGAGGCTTCTTCGTCTCAGCGTGGAAGGCACTGAAGCTGTGAAATGCAGCAAGAGACAAAAATCAGCTGTCAGTGTGGGTTCTAAATAAGAATCAGGAACATCGTCAGTCAATATTCACTGCAAATCTAGTTCATCTGGGTTTCAGGTAGACTGGTTACATCTAGTTCCCTTCACTAGGACCAAGTATTGCGATCTTCTAAACTGTTGGTCTGGTATTTTTCTGCTTGCACTGTTTCTATCATGTATGGGGGCACCTTGCTTTGCAACTGCTGATGGTTTCATTTCTCATCTCGCTGCCGTGATGTGCAGCACCGGTGCAATAAAAACCTGTGACATCACTGCCAGGTGTGGCTACAAGCTAAAGCAAAGGATAGATTCTGATAGATCTGAAAACAGGTTTTAAATGAGGTGTTCACTTGATTTGTCTAATTGATCACGGCGTCACCTACTTGAAGTTGATGACTGGTTGTCCCACATGGCTGAAGTTTAGTGTCTCTATGTAGCGGAAAGGTTTGATGGTGGGAAAACAACCCTCCCCTGGTTCATCTGACTCCCAGGTGCCAAGAAGCCAGTCGAGAGGGAGGAGGACTGGGTTCAACTCCACTGACGGTAGAGCACAAAAGCAGCTTAGGTTAAATTAACATGAAAACACAGTCGTAGTATTCAACATGTTTATACAATATTACTAATTAATTTTACATCAACATTAAATTTGAATGGGTTTGCTAGCAAAGAAGGCATGATTTAATTTAGTTTGAAGTAAATAGTTAAAATATACCACACCTTGAATAATGTCACAGTTTGAGAGGGAGCTGGCAGCTGCTAGAGTAGTAATTATAATCAAGGTAAATTATAACAATTATTTACATTTTATAATATATAATTGTGGTATATTATAAAATGGACACGCAGCAGATATCCTGACTTCTGGAGCGTTGGCATTCTGGGACCACAGCGAGTGATACTAAAACATTTCCTGTCAGTGTGGCAGTAAGCCAGTACACATCCTTAAGGTTGAGGGACATACATCAAATTAAGGCTTCATTTGATTAACTCTGCGTTTCTTACATTACAATGACATGCAATATGGAGGTGATAGCGAGACCTGAGCACAGAAAATCAAAAGGAAAACCAACCCTATTGCCAACAAATCCAAATGTCAGGACAGAGCTTTTGAACTTTCTCCTGGAACTGTTTCTATTATCTTGCCTTATTCATTTAAATCTATCTCCATTTGTTTGGCAAAAAGTGCATTATTAGAAATTTTTATGTAGTGTTTTGCACATGAATTGAGCTATAGAAATATAGCTTATTAACATTATTATTATCATATAATCATCAACAGAACAGAATATATTTTCACTGCCCAACAAGGTGCAAATCTGTTTTTGGGCAACAAAACTAGTAAATTAAACATAAACATTTGATAGTTAAAACATAAAATATTTCATACTTCTCAGTTCTTTTTGGGCTATAGCAACAAACTGAAGTTACAGTACTCGTCGCTAGTCGGCAGTAGTGCTACAATTTACACTTTCCAGAAGCCCTGAAGAAGACAAATCTCCGTCAAGCAGAGGAAAATGACGCAACTCCAGCGTTCAACAACGCATTCATACCAGACTATAAAACAAAAATACTGTAGTTTCAACATAATTTCTTTGTAGGTCACAGAAAACAACAAAAAAAACGAGTGACACACTGAAGAATGGCTACCAGCAGTGTTTATTATCCCAGAAGCTAACGTTAGTACCAGCTACTTTCGTTTTTATAGTAACTAGCTGAAATTGAATATGCAGAGAGGAAACGTTCGAATGCTTCCTGCACAATACTTAGCCTTAAGCGACCAAATAGACATTTTGGCAGCTAACCTGTGTATGAATAAAGTTGAACAACGGGTACTCACGGTCAAATATCTGTATGCTCACGGTAACATTTGACGTTACCGAAATAGCTTACAAGTGTGCATATGTTTCTCGTTTGTCCTTCAAAATGTAACGATCATCCTACCTGTGTTGTTTTTGGGAGACGCCATAAATAAATCCGACTGCAGTCAACGTAGGATAAATGCATAAAATAGGACAATAGAAGATTAAATGTCAGTAAATTAAGGTTACGTTGTGTTCCTCGAGTGTGACGTAGTGTATATATGGCCCTGTCAGACCAGTCTCATGGGAAATGTAGTTTAGACAGTTAAGCGCCAAGACAAATAAAATAGCCTTTAATTCAAATTCTAAGGCTAACCTTTTTACATTCTACGTTTACAACTGATTCTAAAAGAACATATCGCCCTTACCGCATGAGGCGGGACAAATGTTTGTGAAAATAACATTCTTTATTGACAATTTTCTGTGCAGTCACTGTAGAATACTGGACATTGTCTGGTCCTTTATTTCGAAATTTGTGTGCTTTTACAATTGACAATTTGATTAGTAATTTCTCTAACCTCTACCATCAAAAGCACAGAAAATAATAAGATCCCAAAATAAATGCACTGTGCTGTTAAGCCTTGGTCTTTTTGCAGTTCTTAAGAGCGTCTGCGAAAGCATTAAGTGCCATGTCAGCATTCCTCTTCTCGCAGTTGTATCCCATCAATCCAATCCTTATCACCTAATGAATAGAAAGGGGGGAAGTAGAGCGCATCAGAGCCTTCAGTGATTCAACAGAATGATTTCGACAACTGTAAAAACACCAAATTAATGACGTTCCTCTTACAACCTAATTGGTTTGGTCTGGGTTTAATTAACAGTATAGTAGGAGTGAAAGTGGCTATTGTTTCACATGAAAACATAATATCCACGACTGTTTCACTTTGGTAAGTGAACGAACAATCTTTATAAACATCATCCACTGCTACTGACATGCTGAATTTCAGACAATGTTAAAATACAAGCAACCACCTACCATGTCCATGGAAGGGCCCAGGCCTCCTGTCATCTCCATTTGATGGTGTTTCATGATGTAGGACAGCAACTCCCTCCACTGATAGCCTTCAGGGATGGCAATGGTGGTAACAGACGGAAGCCTCAAGTCCTGCAATAAGTGTCACAACATGATGTCAGAGGAGGTTAACGCAGATGAGGAATGACCATCATTTGTAGTACAATATAAAATGTCCTGTCTCTAAGACATATAACAGAGGGCTGCAAACTGAGAAACGTATTACTTGTATAATCTTGTAAATTGTCCCTTTTACTTCTTGCATTTCTTTAGTATCCTTTATTGCCTTTTTGGATAAATCACACGGAAATGTTGTTTTATGTCTGCCTCACCCGATCTGGGATGAAGAGCTTGACACCCAAGTCCTCCAGTCCTCTGTACAGATAGGCTGCAACCTCCTTGTGCTTCTTCCAGGACTCCTCCAGGCCCTACAGGGAGACAAAGATCAAGGGAGTTAAGTAATAATCAAATCTGAAATTTAGACAGCTATGGCCATTTTCTTGTATAAATAAAACACCCCTTCTTACTCACTTGAATCGTTATTGTTGTTTGGATAAAGAAATGATCATATTTCTGCTATTAAACATGATTTGCCTGTTACAGCTTCAGAAAAATGTGTTTAATGTGGTAAGATATAACACAGACCTCCCTGCTACAAAGACGAGTGTGTGAAGTGTGAAGGAGGTGCTGGCCTAAAGAGAATTTTTAACGAATCGCGTGAACAACTTTTTTTTTTTTTTCTCTGCAACCAAGTTAACACAAAAAGGGTTCAAATACCAAGTACCTTCTCAGCAAGAATTGCCAGACTCTCTCTCAGGGCGAAGAATCCAGACACTGGACCGGTGTGGTGGTATCTAAACCCCAAATCACAAATATTCTTCTTCTAATCACTCTTACTATAGGCTGAACCTTTTCACAACAACACACCTGAAAACATTTCTCAAGCTTTTATAATAATGAAACATTTTTAAAGGTGAAAACTTGTTTGTCTTAATATCCGTAACGTTAAAGAGAAATATTGGTACACTTACATTCTGGCTGGTTTGCCATCACAGCCCCAGTAGTTGGACAAATGTGTCATATCAAAGAGGTAGGATATTGGTTTCGTTTTCCTGTTAAACATCTTGTGACTGGGAGGGTTAACAGACAGACAAAGAGATGCCCGCTTGAATGACTTTTTCATTTTTTTGGGGGGGGGGTTTGAATAAATGAAACAACTTAGGATTCACATGGAAACAGAGCCCCCCCTTACCAAGCTCTCTCATTAAAGGAGATGGGTGCTGTGCCAGGAGGTGCATTCAAGGCCTTCTGAGAACCACTGTACAGGATGTCAATATCTAAGAGTGCAACAAGAGGTAGGTTACCTCACACACAAGCACAGAGCAGCACAATTTAACTCTTCGTCACCGTGGTCTCACTTTGCTTGTCCATGAAAATGGGTGCCGCACCGAGAGATGCAACTGTGTCGACCAGGAAGAGGCAGTTATGTCTGCAGGTCATGAGACAGTAAGCGGTGAGGAACATGACACTTTATTTGCCAGTAAGCTAAACTGTGCCTTTCGTGGTGTGTTTGAGGCTCACTTCCTGCAGATGTCTCCAATGCCATCTACTGGATGACAGAGGCCAGCAGAGGACTCTCCGTGTGTGAGGAAGAACAGGACAGGCTTGTGTTTTTCTATGGCCTAGGGGAAGAAATAATAGTTTTGTATAGATATAATATAGCACAGATAGCACATATAACATATACAATACCTGATGAATATCCTAAGAGATCAGCTAGAATGTGTATCGTCATGGCTTGAGAGGGTTATGTTTCAGAGATTGTGCGTACCTGTTCAATTTCCTTAATGCTGAAGTATCCCCCGGGTGCTTTTACCATTCTATGTACATTGGCACCTTAAGAAAGAAAAACATGTGTGTTATCCTACGAATAAGTTGAGTGATGATACAATGCACAATCAGTGAAAATCTGCCCTTTTTGTATGGTGTTTGGAGACCCAGTAAAGACGTACCGCTTCTCTCTGCGATCTCCGCCACGCGTTCTCCCCAGATGCCGTTGATGGCAACCAGCACGCTCTCCCCGGGCTCCACCGTGTTGAACACGGCGCACTCCATGGCCGCGTGCCCCGAGCCGCTCATGGCTATGGTCATGTTGTTCTCCGTCTGAAAGGCGTACTGGATTCCCTTTTTGATGTCGTTCATGATCTGTGGGGCACAAGGAAGCGTGAAAACGGTAAATAAATGAATACATAAATAAATAAAACACCGGTCTAACCTAGTTAGTCATACAGCTGTTAGGCAGAGGAGCCTTACGCGCAATTACGCACAACCGGTCGCTCTCTTACCCCATGCAAGTATTTAGTTTGTGTGATATGTGTTCAATCTGAAAAATAGTTTGAATTTTAAACAGAAAGTCTGTTTTTTTCATTTCAATTTGGTCTTGTAAAATATGTATGGGTGAAAAAAATATTAAAACATCGTTAAAATGTAATAATACCCGGAAGTACTCAAATGTATACCTATTTTAAGTGACTGTATATACTTGACGTGAAACCTCCAAAAGTCTGCTGAGTAGCCTGAGTGAAATCGTTTAGTAATTGGAAGAGGCTACTGTGGATATATTGGGGGGAAAAAAACCCAGACACACAGCTAAATGTTATCTCCCAAAACAAATGGGTACAATAAATGAATATGCAACTCAGCCGGACTTGAAATCGACGCTTTACCTCATACATTTCTGGGTGCATGTGACCAATTATTGGTCTGGACCCAGCGGCTAAGATACGTGGAGTAACGTTGGAGGGTCCTGGTCCGAACAGGTGGCGCAGCGGGGCTTCGAGGGGCCGGAGCATGCATGCCGGCGGCGGGATGGCGACGGAGGAC
>KV751351.1:5589468-5606342 GCA_001698575.1 Mola mola
CAGCCTGCACCGAGTGTGGGTAGGAGAAACTGAAGTTGACTGAGAGGCTTTGGCGGAGTTTTAAAACAAACAGGTCTTTGACCTCTTGGACACGGGGCGGTGTAGCCTGCCTTATTTACACCCCGTCCTTGACTTCAAAGTAATCAGCGAATGGAAATAAATGGGAAGAGTTGGTGTTATGTTCTAGATTTTTGATCTTTTTTATTTTCAGAACTGTAAAATTCTCAAACTAACTGATTATGGAGGCATTTTTAAATTCTTTTTGATGAGACTAGATATGGAAATATGCAAATGATGTTGATTTAAGGTGACCCTTGAGATACCTTTGTGAAAAAAAACAAACTTTATCAAGGTCTGTAACCTATGTAACTGAATAAATTTTTTTGAATTCACTATGGCTGTTTTTTTGTTTTGTTTTTTTTTGTGGTCTGTCATTATAACATTGACTCTTGAACCTGCACTTAGCAGTTCAGACCAGCTCAGGTCAGTTCAGGTAGTGTGTAGGAGAGGAGGCTTTCCTCAGAGAGCCAATCTGCTCTCTAGAGGAAGGAGGATAGGCAAAATGTGCAGCCACACCCACTCAGCACAATATTTTCCTGTCAATGAAGGCCATGTCACACAGTGGTCTCTATAGGAGGCGGAACAGGAAATATTAGAGGCATATGTTGGCAAACTAATTTGACTGTATGTGTGAAAACTGTGCTTTGAAGCTTAACTGAAACATCATTGTATCACTCAGAGTTATGAAGTGATGATCACATCATTCCAACTAGGTCATTTTTATTTCAGGCTTCTCTTGAGCGTGCAGATCCATTTTAGTGCCAGGTGTGAACAGAGTTGGAGGCCTTCTTTTCAATGTTGCAAGAGGTATTGTGGTTTGTAATCAATCAAACAAAACATGACAAGTTCTGGCAGAGCAGTGCATTGTTGTGGGTTGCCAGATGTCAAGCGTAACAAACATATTTTCGTATGTTTCTTTGCTCAGGATCATCACACAGGAGTTTTGAATTCATCATCACATGACGTAACGATGTGAGTCTGTTCTTTCTGTGAATGTAGATTCAGAGAGAAGCCATGAGGAGAAATAAAAGCAGAGTTTTGCTAAAGACATTATATTTATTTTGCTTTATCCCAGAATGAAAAACCCCCGCAAAGGCCCTTTTACACCAACTAACACGATCGTCAGAAGGTGCACCTCTCTGAACCTGACTTGGTAAATATTAAACCACGGGTAAATACATGGAACTCTGTCCCAGTGGCCTTTGCACTGGACTGAACAGTCAAAATTTGTCCAAAGAGAGCAGAAGGAGGAGGAGGGGAGGGGAAGGGTGCAAAGACAGGGAGAAAGGGAGGCATGTTTACCAAGTGTATCCACAAGGGGGCGCCGTGAAACTGCGAATAGGAAGCCATCCATCCATTTTCTACCGCTTATCCTGTTAGGGGTCGTGGGGGAGCTGGAGCCTATCTCAGCATCTTCGGGTGATGGCGGGAGACACCCTGGACAAGTCGCCAGTTCATCGCAGGGCTGACATATGGACACAAACAACCATCCACACTCACATTCACTCCTACTGGCGATTTAGAGTGACCAATTAACCTAGCCCCCTAATAATTAACCTAAAAAGTCTGCTCTCTTATCAGAATAACCAGGTGTTGACTGGGATCACAGCTCACATGGAGCTCAGTCAGTGAAGAAGAAATATCTTTTGACTCTTAGTGAAGGCCATGGCTTAGTCCAAATCCTACATCACAGGTAACAACAAGAGTGTATATCTGTAATCTGCAGAACATCATGAATGCAGTAAATGGTATTGATGTGTAAGTGAGCTCACAGAATTAAATTGTACATTGTCAGCTTACTTGTGGAGAGTTCCTGTTTTCTGCAAATCAAGATTTTGACACAAGGATTCTTTAGCTCGCCACAAAATTAATGAATAAAAACAGATCAAACTTGGAGGATGCTGTACTTTATTGGAGTAAATCTCCCAACAGGTTTACATTAACCACTGACCAAATGAATGTTTGTGGTATCTTTGGAACCGTCAGACAGTTGCCTTTGTTGGCTTTTCGGTAATGGCTCTGAGTAAAATGTAAATAGTAACAGAATACAGTGATTTTCAACATATTTAGCTGAATACAGGACAAAGAGAAGATACCTAATGTTCAAACCGATTAACTTTATTGTTTATTTTTTGGGGAAATATACATACATTCTAAATTTGATGCCGGTGGCATGTTCCAAAAAGTTGGAACAGGGGCAAGAAAAGAATGTGAAAGCTGTGAAATGATCAAAAAGCAGCTGCAGGATTCCACAGGTAAGCAGGTTCATTACACCATGATGGGGTGGATATTACAACATGGGCTCAGGAACACTTTGAAAAACCATGGTCAGTTAACATAGTATGCCACTCCTAAAGTAAGTTAAGACTCTACCATGTGTGTGCATTTGTGATGGTATGGGGGAGTATTAGTGCCCATGGCATCATGGGTAACTGTCACTGATGCTGGGGTCAAATGTATGTTTTGGAGCAACATCTTTTCCATCGTTCCTTATTTTTGCAGGACAATGAAGCCGCATCACAACAGCACAGCTGCGTGCAGTCCGGACCTGTCTCCTAATGAAAATGTAAAGTGCATCATGAAGTGAAAAATACGACAACAGAAACCCTTAAGTTTTGAGAAACTTCAGATGTACATCAAGTAAGAATGGGAAAGAATTCCATTTTAAATACTTCAACAACTAGTGTCCTCACTTCCTGGACGCTTACTGAGTGTAGTTAGAAGAAAAGGTGGTTTAACACAGTGGTAACCGTACTCCTGTCCCAAGTGTTGTGGAACGTCTTGCTTGGAAGCAAATTCAGAACGTGTGTATATTTCTTTTTCTTCTTTTTTTTTTTTTAACGTTCATCACGTGACATCATTTTAACACAATATCTTGTCTTTGTGTTCGTGAAGGTTCTCAATCATCCAGGTCATCCTAATCTCGGAGTGTTTAGTAGGAAGCAACTGGACTTCTTGTCTTGTTTGGAGACGTTTCGCCAGGTACCCGCACTGACCCTTAGAACTGAAGAAGCCTTTCGGATGAGAGGCGAAACGTCTTCAAACAAGATAAGAAGTCCAGTTGCTTCCTACTAAACACTCCGAGATTGTCTTTGTGTTGAATTCAGTTATAATTTAAGTTAAAAGGAATTTGCCAAATCACTGTATTCTGATATTATCCACATTTTCACAGAGTTGCAACTGTTCTGGAACTGGGGTTGGTATTAACACCTACTTCTCAGGTCATCAGCTTTAGAGCCAATACTTTGATGATGAGACTGTGCAGAAAGTTTGGTTTTTTTTTAAGCATTTGGTGAATCGAAATGAAGCCAAATCACCAAGGAAAGGTTTGACCCATCCTTTGGCCTTTCTCCTCTCCATCTCACTCTGAAACTCTGCTCTCCCTCCCCTCCCTCTCTGATGCCTCGGTGCTGCATCGCTCTGCCTCATGGCTGCCGATGATGCTGATGCTGATGTCATCACATCCCTCCCAGCATCCCTGGCACGGCTGCACCGCCATTTTCCCTCTGTTGTTCCGACTGATTGACGGGCAGGAGCATCCCTCCCTCCTCCTGTCTCCCACTCTCGCTCCCGGCTGACGCACGGCTGCTCAACCCGAGCCCTCTCTCTCTCTCTCCGGCGGACTCTCCATGTATGGATGCGCCAAGGAAAGGGATGCTGTAGGCTGACCAAAGACTAAAAAACACAGTCCGCTGAGGACATTCACGAAGGGGATCCTGGCGCTGTCGTGAATGGGCAGAGGATTCAACCTCTGCGGTCGTCGAGTGTGAGCGGCTGAGGTAAGAAACGCCGCTAATGGCTGTCACGCGTCGGCGAGATGCGTGCGGCTGATTTTTAGGCGTCTTGTGCACAAGTAAATGCGTCAGAGTGTTCCTCACTGCCGTCGGCAGTGAATCCAGCCAGAGTCAAGTGGATGGCAGAGCCGAGTGTTATCGCCATCTGGGCTGCGGGCTGGCCCGCTTTCTGACGCAGTGTTGGAGGATGCGGAGCCGTCTGTGTTTACGCGGCCTCTCTTCGAGGTGCGGCAGGCAAAGCAAGATGGAGGAGGCAATATTTACATGGCCGAGTGATGCTCGCTGGCCTTCCCTCAAATGTCCTCTCAAATGTTATGAAAACGCTCCCTCTGTGTATCACTTTACACAGAATTCCTTGTTACGTAGGTGAAACTGTATTTCTCATGTGCACAGCGCGTTGCCATGTTGCAAAGACCTTTGAAAATTACACCCAGACACACTTTTATGGGGAAAAAGAGGGAAATTATTGTTAAAAAGAAACAGTACTTGTTGTTTATGAATTTTTGGTGTGTATTAGTGAGAGGATGCGGTTTCATCACAGGGCCCCTCTGTAGTCTGTAGAGATGAGCCTAGGGGATGATGCCCGGAGAATAAGCAGCCATTTTCTTGTAGCAAGGATGCTAATGATGTGGCTGCCAAAAGACGGCACGGCCATTTAGTTTTAGGAGCTGTGTGTCTCTGGGTGAAACAAAATCGACTGATCCGGGGGCTGCGCGGTGAGGCAGACGAGGTCATGTCCTCAATATTTAATTATAATAACCAAAGTCAGCATTCAAATCCATTAAAAAAACAAACAACATCCTACCTTTATGCATGGCTGTTAAATCCCTCTCGTCCTCTACCTGTGCAGGTTCCAGGTGTGTGTTTTGTGCAGCAAAAGGTCTCCTGCTGACTCGCACGCCCGAACCCTGCACCATGGCAGGGGCCTCAGTGAAGGTGGCCGTGAGAGTCCGACCCTTCAACTCCAGAGAGATGAGTAAGGAGAGCAAGTGCATCATTCAGATGTCAGGAAACACCACAAGTGAGTATAAATCTGAGGCATATGTGCTGGAGTTGGTCAGGGCTGTCTGAGATGGTGGGGCAGAAGAAGTTAACTCTGATGGATATGGACTTAGATGTCATTGTGGAGCTGCCAATGGCGCAATATCGCCAACACACATTGGTTTCACAGACATGTAAAAAAAAGCCATTTAACCCTCAAATCATGGTGTAAAATGGTCCTCCACCTAAAAATATGTGTTCTTTTTTCACTTTATTGTTTCATCACTTTATTGTCCTTCACTCTGCTGAATAACGCAAGTGCAGATTTGGACGCTTAAAGTCTGCGCTCACCTTATTCTGACTTGTAACAATTGTTTTCATTATCAATTCAGTCTGCATATTGTTTTCTGAATTATTCGATTCATTTGTACCATAAAATGTAAAAAAATGGCAGGAAATTGGCCAAATTTTACTCTTATTAAAGACAAGGAAATACAGCGAGTCCTCAAGACACTAATATACTTGCTTGAAAATGAATTATCAATATTATTTCCTCATTCCACGATCCAATTTCCACAGTTTCAATGATCGATTAACTTTTGTTATTGTGATTGTTTGTGTCTAGATAACTAGTCTGGAAGTGTATCTGTTCACTGATTACTGTGTTTGCAGATGTTTGTAGAGCAGACATGCACAGTTAATTAGTCAAGGCCAATGTGCCCATTTTAAATGAGCCAGTTATCAAGTGTGAAACGTGGAGTAAATAGACCTGACAGATCTGAATATGGATAAATTCTTGGGAGGCTGTTAATCTGGTAATTTTCCATTCTGCTGACCCGCTGAACTCTCTTAAAAATCTAATCCACGGTTTTGGAGTGCGAAACCCATAAACTCTGTTTATTCTTCTGACCCACATTGAGCCGAGTTTAGACTTTCTCCTCCAGTTATTTGTATGGAGGCAGTTCTGGCCTCCAGTAACGAGAGTGGGCAGGGATCTGTGCGGCATCTTGGCAGCTAGTGAAGGAAACAAAGGCTTCAGTCAGACCTGAAGTGTGTGTGCGTGTGTGTGTGTGTGTGTGTGTGGGGAGGATGTAATGACTTTTGTTGCTCTCCTCTCTCATCATACGAGCTGCAGGGACCAAAATGACCTCATTGTTCTGGTTGGGCCCGGGCGCAGGGTCAGCTGATGCAAGTGTGCGTGTGCGTGTGCGTGTGTGTGTGTGTGTGTGTTTGTTGAGCTTGTTGGTATTTTTGATGACATCATTTGAGTCCAACCTTCTTTATTTCAACTCATTAAATTCACTGCTGGATGTTTCCAACAGGTGTCCCCCCCTCTCTGAATTTTAATAGCCCAAGGTTTTGATTCTTAAAATGCTGGAAATTGTGCCTTAAAGGATTCAAAATAATGTATTCTAGGCACTTTTTGCTGTTATTTGATAGTGGAAAGTGACAGGTGACAGAGAGAGAGAGAGAGAGAGAGAGAGAGAGACAGTGAGACAGTGGCTGTCTCACAAGGGACATATACCATTTAATGTTTTTCTGTACTTTGTTGTTATTATTGTTTTATATTGTTTGACTTGCTTTAGCCTAATGGTTTATGACTTTTATGATTATTACTATACATTAGCTAGATGATTCGCGTGTAAAGTGGTCCCTCTATTTACAACCACAGTTTAAAAAGAGGGGGACTCTCTGTAAACATAAATAAAAACAAAACAAAATCATTTGCTAATAAACTATATACCCACAACATTTTAATTGTCAAGAGCCCATAGTAATAGCCTTTATACAATAATTTAAAAGAATAAGCAGAAAGATAATACACAGCTCAATTTTCTCAATCTAGTGCTCAATGAAGAAACAATAATAAACAATAATAATATAGGAGTGTATTTTATTTTTAGGCACAAGTCTGTGGTTATGTGAAGCACCTTTACATCTGGCAAATGTAAACAATTTGGTGCTAAGGTGTAACTTTCGGTTAGCATTTGCATTGAAGCAATCAAATAACTGCCTACAATCAAAATGACAAGAAGCAAGTGAACTAAATTGATCATGATGTATAGCATCCCTTAAATAGGAATATGTTTGTATTTAGACATGATAAACGACTGGCCGAGGTGCAAAAAATTGCATTGACAGACTTAAGTCTGCATGAATGGAGTTATCTTCACAGTTTTCATCCTATAGCTCGTGTGAAACTGACTGGCTGAAATGACAGACGCAGCTCGTTAGAGACTCATTTCTGGAAGCCTCTAACCGATCTGTGTTGTTCTGTTTCAGCCATCCTGAACCCCAAACAGCCAAAAGAAAACAAGAGCTTCAACTTTGACTTTTCTTACTGGTCACATACCACGGTGAGTTTCACTGGTCAGGCAAGAAAACCACCGATTTCAATTCAATTATGGCTGAAAAAAAAAAGACTAAAATTAACTTGCTCATCTTTGTCCCTATATCCTCTGTGTCTGCAGCCTGAGGACATCAACTATGCGTCTCAGATACAGGTATACAAGGACATTGGAGAGGAGATGCTGCTTCATGCCTTTGAAGGCTACAACGTGTGCATATTTGCCTACGGCCAGACGGGAGCGGGCAAAAGCTACACAATGATGGGACGGCAGGAGAAAGACCAGCAAGGGATTATACCTCTGGTAACACAGAACACACCTCTGGGGTTAAACACAATAAAAAAACTCCCTCTAATAACTGTGAAAAAAAGGAAAGTTTTAAAGATACCACGATCTGTTCTTCATCTTCATCTTTATAGATGTGTGAGGACCTTTTCACCAAAATCAACGCTGGCAACAATGACAACAACATGTCTTACTCTGTGGAGGTAAGTGTCACACAGTACAGAGGCAGCTGGTAATTTTATTATTTCATATAGTCAAAAGCGTTATGCTTAATATAATATGCTTCCCAAAGGTGAGTTACATGGAGATCTACTGTGAGCGTGTTCGTGATCTGCTGAATCCCAAGAACAAAGGGAACCTGCGGGTCAGAGAGCACCCTCTGATGGGACCCTACGTTGAAGACCTGTCCAAGCTAGCTGTCACCTCATACACCGACATCCAGGACCTGATGGACTCAGGAAACAAGGCCAGGTAACTGGAGATTTGGATGCATCGACAAATGAATCAGTGGTTAGAAGAACTGATGGAAGGAGCCGGCCATGAGTAATATTTTTCTATTTTAGGACTGTGGCTGCGACCAACATGAACGAGACCAGCAGCCGCTCCCACGCTGTTTTCAACATCATCTTCACGCAGAAGAAACACGACATGGAGACGGACAACACATCCGAAAAGGTTCTGACACCCTGTGTGACTCACAAGAGGACGAGTTTACTTGTTCTAAACCTTGTTTGAGCACAGCAGCCTCAGATGAGATGAATGATGGTGATGATGTGAGCAGAGTGAAGGCCACCTGCCTGCAGTGCAGTGTCATCTGATGCTGATTGATAGCTTTACCCTGAGCTCTGTCAGTGCAGTTTCAATTCGCATATGTCAGCTTTAATAGATATTCTGTCTCTGTATATACTGTATATATATTGTTTTGCTTTGTTTTAGGTCAGCAAGATCAGTCTGGTGGACTTGGCTGGCAGTGAGAGAGCTGACTCAACTGGAGCTAAAGGAACCCGACTAAAAGTGAGGGTTTTACCGTATTTCTGCACACAAGCTGACACCGCATGAATGAAGACTGTTAAAAAGCAGTATTTCACATTGAGATTGTAATCATGAATGGATGGAGAAGCATTTTGTCTGACTGATTTCTATCTTTGTATTTGCAGGAAGGTGCAAACATCAACAAATCTCTAACTACTCTGGGAAAAGTTATTTCAGCTCTTGCAGAAGTGGTGCGTTTTTTTTGTTTGTTTGTTTTTGTTTTTACAAAAATATTTAAAAAATATTATAGGCGAATATTTCAAATTTCTATTTAATGTTTAGAATAAAAAGTGTTTCCCTTTTTTTCAAACTGTCAGGACTCAGCACCAAACAAGGTCAGTAATACCAACAACCACTGATTTTAAACAGAGTGTAATATGCTTTCATTCCAGTGTGAGAGATGAAATTGTGTTTACTTTGTGTACAGAATAAGAAAAAGAAGAAGGTGGAGAGTTTCATCCCTTACAGAGATTCAGTTCTGACTTGGCTACTGAGGGAGAACTTGGGTATGACCGCATTATAATGAACCTCAGCCTTTAGCACAATAAAATTGTTCTCTATCTCAGTTTATGCATTCTCTCACTTGCCTTTTAGGGGGAAACTCTCGTACTGCCATGGTGGCTGCACTCAGCCCTGCTGATATTAACTATGATGAGACCCTCAGCACCCTTCGGTGAGCAAAAATATCAATGAAAGTAGGAGGTTTCTTTTTTCAGAAAAGAAAGAGAAATATATACAGTATATATATTGTATATATATATACCACACCAGACAGGGGTTATTCCTGGGAATTGTTGGAGCCACTCTCCCAGCTTGGGGCTTAAAGCCCCAAGTGCTCCTATCAACACTGGTACCACTGATGCCCCACATCCTTCTTCCCCAGCTCCTCTTTCGGCCCTTGGTATTTCTCGAGCTTCTTCTGTTCCTTCTTCCTGATGTTGCTATAATTTGGGATTGCGACATCCACCAACTACCGCCTTCTTCTCTTGCTTGTCGACCTCCACGTTATCCGGTAGATTAGCCACCACCATCTTATCGGTCTGGATCTGTTATTCCCACAGGATCTCAGCTCGGTCATTCTCAATCACCTTTGGAGGTGTTATCCACTTTGATCCTGGAACCTCCAGCCCATACTCGGTATGTTCCTGTATACTATGCCATTCACTTGGTTGTGACGCTCCAAGTATGCCTTACTTGTCAGCATCTTGCACCCTGCTGTTATGTGCTGCACTGTCTCAGGGGCATCTTTGCACAGTCTGCACCTTCGGTCCTCTATGGTATGGTAGACCCCGTCCTCAATTGATCTTGTGTTCAAGGCCTGTTCTTATGCTGCCATGATAAGTGCCTCTGTGCTGTCCCTGAGACCAGCCTTCTCCAGCCAATGGTATGTTTTCTTGATATCAGCCACTTCCTCTATCTGTCGGTGGTACATCCCGTGCAGGGGCTTGTCCCTCCATGATGGTCTCTCTTCTTCTTCCTTCTCCTCACTGGTTTCTACTGCCTGAGGCATTCACTTAGTAGGTAATCATTGGGGGCCATCTTCCTGATGTATTACTAGTCATTGGCCTCCTAAACTCCACTTAGTGTATAGCCTCAGGGTGCTGGACTGGGGGTGAAACCCTCCATTTATGGTGAGGAGCTTCCTTGTCTTGATATCTGTGGCCTCTATCTCCTCCTTTGGCCAGGTTATTATACCAGCAGGGTATCTGATGACAGGCAGGGCATAGGTGCTGATGGTTCAGATCTTGTTCTTACCATTCTGCCTACTTCTCAGGACCTGCCTTACTCTACGTAGGTATTTGGCTGTGGCTGACATCCTTGCGGCCTCTTCATGATTCACATTTGCTTACGGGATGCCAAAGTATTTGTAGCTGTCCTGAACATCGGCTATGTTGCTCTTTGGTAGTTCAACCCCTTCAGTTGTGGTCATTTTGCCTGAATGACACGTGAATGATGTCAGTGCTGTGGATCTTGGTGATGTGGATCAGTGAGTCGATGTCTCACTCACTCTTCGCATACAGCTTGATATCGTCCATGTAGAGGAAGTGGCTGATCGTTGTTCCACTTCTGAACCAGTATCCGAGCCCACTTTTTGTAATGATCTGGCTGAGGGGGTTCAGGCTAATGCAGAAAAGCAGGGGGGGAATAGGGCATCTCCTTGGTACAGTATACGCCACACTTGATGCTAATGCGCTTGGATTGGCTTCCAGAGTAGTTTTCCACAGCCCCATCGAGATCCTGTTGAAGGCTCTTAGTGTCCTGTTGATCTTGTATAGCTTCAAGCACTCCAGTACCCATGTATGTGGCATTGAGTCGTAGGTTTTCTTGTAGTCAATCCAGACAGTGCACAGGTTGGTCTTCCTGGTCTTACAGTCTCTGGAGACTGCCCTGTCCACCAGTAGCTGGTGTTTGGCTCCTCTGGTGTCACTACCAAACCCTTTCTGAGCCCTGCTCATGTATTGAGCCACATGCCTACTCATCTTGTTCGCAATGATGCCTGACAGGAGCTTCCATGTCGTGCAGAGGCAGGCTATTGGCCGGTAGTTGGGTGGAATCATTCCCTTCTTTCAGCAACTGGTTCATCTGAGCTGCCAGGCATGCATGGAGTGTAGTTGGCTTCCTTGACACCTGACACGACCTTGTCGACCCGGTCGACGTCCGAGCCGCAATGGCTCTATCATTCATGATTGCACTCATATACGGGGTGTATATACAGCATATCTCATATATGCTGTATATACTTACATATCAACATGCCTACATTAATACATTAATATGTTGAATTGTAATTTAATCCCTGTATACCTACAGTAATTTATCATGTATTCAATATATTCACTGATTGTTCTTCAGCTACCTCTCTGTAATATACTTCACATTAAAGGCTCATAACTAGTTATTACTTCAGTATGGAGAGAAATCAGGCTTTAGAATTTAATGGCTACTTGACCTTAATGACCTCTGTGTCTCAGGTACGCTGATCGTGCCAAACAGATCCGCTGTAACGCTGTGATCAACGAGGACCCCAACAACCGTCTGGTACGCGAGCTGAAGGAGGAGGTGGCTCGCCTCAAAGACCTGCTTTTCTCACAGGGCCTGGGAGACATCATAGAGAGTGAGTTTTCATGCAAGGAAACGTTACCTCACTCATAGAAAATGGAGACACACGCACACACAAAAAACAGAATTGAGAAGTTGTGCAGTTTGTTTTCTGACTGTACACTTAAGATGGAGGATGAGAGTTGAATATGGAAGTGTGGGTATCTTTCACACTGGTTGTCTTCTCTCCTCTGTCCTCTCAGCGTATCGGTGCACCAGCCCCGTCATCACTGGTTTGAAATGTGTGTATATTTCTAGCAAGCCTGCGCTTCGCTACTGATAGAAAATTTTCTCAAGCCGGTCCTCCTCCTCCACCACACCAGAGCCCAAATAATAATCCCAATTAGTGAACAATTACAAAACATGATTATCTGTAGCAATATCAGAATATTCAGTAACTCTTTTCTCAGGAATTCTGCAAAATGGCCTCCTTTTTTCTTTGCATTAGTTCTGGTTTCCTTGGTAAGATATACTTTGATCTCTCTTTAAATCTGAAAAGTCCACCTTCCTTAATACTTTTATTTTCATTACATACTTTTAAATTGGCTGGAATTTTCTTTGGCACTGGGATGCTTTACACCATGATAGTGCAGACGTTTATTAAGAATCTGAAGCAGATGCCCAAACCTTGGCATGAGGGTGTTTTTGTATGAGACCATAGTCATGGAAGAATGGACTGGCTGGGAGGACGCCATTTTAGATTGCTGAGGAACGTCCTGATTCTGTGTGTGTGGTGTTATTTAAGCTCTGAATTAGGTGCTTAGAGGCCTGCAACGCTACCAAAGGCTGTGCTAAACAGTTGGAACACATTGTGACATGCAGCACAAAACAAAAAAATAAAAACATTCAGTCTTCATGCATTTTATAGCGTTGTATAGCATTTTTGTTTGTCTTTCGCATAACACTGTCATGCTTGCCAGCTTGTCAAGTGTATCCACATGTGGTTCAGTGTTAAAAAACTTAGTTGTTCTTTTCTCTGTTGGCGATGGCTTTGAGCAAATGATCTCTGCTTCTTTGATTGATCATTTAAGCATTCTCTTCTTTTTTGTACTCCTCCTTGTTGTTCCTCCCGTTTTGTTCCTTTTTATCCGTTCCTCTGCCTGCTCCTCTCTTCTGTGATGTCTCTCCTTAATTACCTGGCGTCTGTTCCTACCTTCCGTCTGTCCGTCTGTCCTTCCTTCCTTGCTCACTTCCATGCTACGCCTCTCTCTCTGGCAGACCTGTGCGATTACAAGAACTTTGTCAATAATCGCCAGGCTGTCAATCAAAGGGGTGATCTCTCCACAGTGTCCAATGCCATGACAGGGATGAGTCCCTCCCCCTCGCTGTCAGCCGTCTCCAGCCACGCCGGCTCCATCAGCAACCTCCAAGACCGCATCTTCAGCCCGGCCAGTGAGGAGGCCATCGAGAGGCTCAAGGTAGGAAGACTGACAGTTAAATTCTGACATAAGAGCAGCTTAAGTGTTGTAAGTGAATACTTTCTGTTTGAGTGTGTAGAACCTTTAGATATTTGTCTTAATTTTGCCATCAGGAAACCGAGAAGATCATTGCAGAGCTCAATGAGACGTGGGAGGAGAAGCTGCGGCGTACTGAGGCCATCCGAATGGACAGGTTTGTCAAACATGTACTTGCATTATTCTGAGTTTCACAGCATCGCTCGCCATTCAGTATCAAGTACAGGGAGACACAGCCAACACAGTAAGGGCCATGTCATAAATTCTTAGTTGTGAAATGTGAAATATGAAAGTAAAACCAACCATATCCAATATGCACAATGCAGCAAAAACATGCACCTGATTCAGACTTTTAATGTCTGTGTCACTGATGTGTCAATGATCACAATGATAATAATATTAGACCATGTTTGTCAGATAGTGGATCTCAAATGTTGCTAGAAACCCTTTAAATAAACTAGAGAATTTATGTTTTAACCTAAAAGGGCTTCATTTAAAATAGAGTTGCCATGTTGCAGCAGCAGTACAGAAATTATTCTTTACATGATATGGTGGCTTTGAGGAGAATGATTTCCATACACTTAAATTGACATTGCTTTTTTTTTGAGGTGGACCTTCTTTTAGGTACAAAAATATCTTCTCCTGCTGCATCCTTAAGCAGCACTCCTGCTACTTCTCCAAAGTGAACTGGAGACTTAGCAGCTACAGTCTACTGTAAATGACTTATCTGTCTGTCCAGTACGTTATGTCATCCATGTTTGTACTGCACTCACATAGTTGAGTCGACTCTTGAAGTCCTGTTCCTGCTCCTATACAGAGCACTGTTTGATTTGAAGCTTTGGATTTATTATTATGAATTTTGGATTAGGTCAAAATCTTAATCTGCAAAATTACTGTCATATCCATTAACTTCAGCTGTATTTAGCAAAGGTTAGCATGCTACAATGCCGAAAAAAGATGGTTGTATCTTGTAGGTGGAGTAGTGGAAGTATAAAGGTTAACAGTGGTAGAGATGATTTCAAAGGCAATATGTCTGACTCAAAAATCCACAAATAACACCATTTAACACCTTTGTCAGTAAATCTGTATGTTTTAACCCTAACTGTGTGACTGCTACCTGCAGAGAGGCCCTGCTGGCTGAGATGGGCGTGGCCATGAGAGAAGATGGAGGCACTGTGGGCGTCTTCTCCCCGAAGAAGGTAAAGCTCTTGTTGTCGTTGCAGAATAGTTGGATATACTATCAGCGTCTGTCTTAACTCACACGAACACTAAACTGTCACATTTGCCCCCTCAGACACCCCATCTGGTGAACCTAAACGAAGACCCGCTGATGTCGGAGTGTCTGCTCTACTACATCAAAGACGGCATCACAAAGTAAGATTTAAAACCTTGTTTTCAAGCTAGATGTACTGTGCTGTGTCTGGGAATTTGTCTCAAGTGTGTTACCTTGCCGTTCACTCAGGGTTGGCCGTGAAAATGCCAAGACTCGCCAAGACATTGTTCTCAGCGGCCATTTTATCAAAGACGAGCACTGTACCTTCAGCAGCACCACAGGCCTTCAGGGAGAAGGTAAAGGCTGCCTTCCCTGCACCCTAAAAATTTGAATTTTACTTCTGTAAACATTTAGACAGTTTATAATTTAAATGATGATGTGAATACTTTGCTTTATGTAATGCTGAACAGGATGTGTGGTCCTGGAGCCGTGTGAGGAAGCAGAGACGTATGTCAATGGGAAGAGAGTGACCTCTCCCATTGTTCTGCGGTCGGGTATGTGTGGTGTTCCATTTGACTGAATTTGTTGAAATAAAATAGGTAAAGCAACTCAACCTAGGAAGAAATAAGTGTTTTTCACCATTTGAATTTCTATGTTTCTGTGTGCACTTTTTAGGGAACCGCATCATCATGGGCAAAAGCCACGTGTTCCGCTTCAACGACCCGGAGCAGGCCCGTCTGGAGCGAGAGAGGACGCCGTGCGCGGAGACGCCAGTGGAACCCGTCGACTGGGCGTTCGCTCAGAGGGAGCTACTGGAGAAACAAGGCATCGACATGAAGCAGGAGATGGAGCAGAGGTGTGTTCAAAAACGCACTCAGTTGATGATGATGAATGGAATCGCAATATTACATACAGATTTCATTTTTTAATCCCTTTGAATCTTTTTCAGGCTTCAGGAGCTTGAAGATCAGTACCGCAAAGAAAGAGAAGAAGCCAGTAACATGCTAGAACAGCAGCGGCTGGTGAGTGGAAGCATCAGTAGAGAACTCCATCATTAAAGGCACCAGTTCAAACTCTCATTTTGATCTGGATGTTTTCTTTCAGGATTATGAGAGTAAACTGGAGGCTCTTCAGAAACAAGTGGACTCTAGATACCTGGAGTCTCCCGAGGAGGAGGAGGAGCCTGAAGAGGAAGGTGAAACTTTCAAAGCTGATCCATCAAACAGTCACCTCTGAATCAGGCTTTTCCTGTCCAAATAAACTCACGTGTAACCTGTCCTCCCCTCCAGTGCCGTGGACAGTGCGTGAGACCGAGTTGGCTCTGTGGGCGTTCAGAAAGTGGCGTTTCTACCAGTTCACCTCGCTCAGGGATCAGCTTTGGGGCAACGCCATCTTCCTCAAAGAGGCTAATGCGATAAGTGTGGAGCTGAAGAAAAAGGTTTGTTACTGTGAAATATAATCGTTATTCAAGTCAATAAAATATTATACGTCAGTATTAGTAAATAACATAATTCAAATCATGAGGTTTTGTATTGAAATGTTTAAGATTGATTCATATCTGAATTTTGTTGTTGTGTTGTTATCCCTCTCTAAAATTATAATGTTCTTGCTGCAGTTGGGAATAATCATTCAGTTCAGACTGTCTGCAGAGTACGGATTGTCTGTCAGCAGCCAAAAATTTTTATTTGAATTTATTTGCGTTCGTGATTCTCAACGATAATAACGATGGTGTTCTGGTGAGCGATCGTAATGTGTTACACAGTGCATCATGTCAAGTGCAAACTCCAAATGTGCATATAATGAAGCAAGACTCAGCTTCTTTGCCACCAAAATGATTCTGCTTCGTAGCTCACCCAGTTTTTGATTTCACTCAGTCATTCTCATTTCTTTTAAAAGCAGAAAATTGAACTAATGGTTTTATGCAGGATATAAAATATATATATTTAATGCGGCCATGAAATCCTTCTGATGTTCGATGATGAACAACAACAGGCGTAACTGACCTTTATTCCCGTTCTCTTGTTAAATGCAGATAATTATCACAACATCAGGCCGTTTTTTGGTCCTCTTTCATCTGCTTCAGATGTGATGCAGGTGGAAGCAAAAACAAGCGGTTGCTCATTTTTTATGTCTCGTGTCACCCACAGGTGCAGTTCCAGTTTGTCCTGCTCACAGACACTCTTTACTCACCTCTGCCCCCCGATCTGCTGCCACCCAGCGAGGCCAAAGAAAGGGAGAGGCGACCCTTCCCCCGAACCATCGTGGCTGTTGAAGTGCAAGATCAAAAGAATGGAGCCACTCATTATTGGACTCTGGAGAAACTCAGGTACGGCAGATAAACAGATACAGGTGGCATTAAACAGACTCCAACATATAAATATATTAATACACCTGTTAAATTAGGGAAATTTAGAGTTTATATCTGATATAGCAGGGCTGTCACACTATCAGATTTTCACTACATGATCATCATGAACAAAAGATCTCACCATTGCCATCAGTTAAATTAATATTTAACTTTGTTTATTGCATTTTAACCCTTTTTTTTTTTGCAAATGTGAAAAGAGTGAGTCTTTGACCCTACAGAAGCATACATATAGAATAATTA
>KV751351.1:5617782-5650421 GCA_001698575.1 Mola mola
CATGAGTGGTTTGTGTTTTAAATGCATTACAGCCCTGTCTAAAAGGGAGGAGATTAGATTCCAAAACCGCCTTTTTTTGCTTCAGCAATCAAACCACCACCAACGTCAACAACTACACTTAATTACATTTTAAAGTTTTTAGTTTTAAACTGGCAGATAACTTGCAATGCGTCCAGCCGTAATAGTTCCAGGTATCATGAACAAACAAAAAAAAGGGTTTTAGTACACTGGCCAATAATTGTTGATAGGTGAATGAGTTGAGAAATGGCTGCTTTGTAACTGTCATTTTTCTGGATCAAAGCATGCGGGTCCGCTTATCTTCTGCTGTGTCCTGTCCCTCTCTCCTGCGTTACAGCTTTCCCTCCCCAGAAGTGCTGCTTGTATTGTCATTCATGATCCTCGTCATGACTAACTGGGAACCTCCCTCTTGGCTCTGTCTTGTATATAAATGGAGATTTTCTGTGTTAGGTCCCGTCACACAGTTGATATTAACTTCTCCCTTCCTCTGTGTGCCATGGTGAATGAGATTAACCAGCCCGTAGGTTCGTCAAAGTGTCACCCCGAAGTGAAGAGTGCTGATCAGGGATCAGCTTTGCACATTTCAGCTCAGTGTGGACGAAGGTGGTTGCTGTGGACCGGCTGGATGATCTCAGGTCTGCTCTCTTGCTTGGAGCTCCTTGAGAAGAAGCACCAACGGGTCCAAGCCTGTTCTGGACTATTATCTCAGTGCTCACATTTATCTTTTGAGTGTTCTGGAGTTCTTTCTCATGTCTGTGGACACGTAACAAATGTCAAGAAAAAAATAAGGCAAACAAATAAATGAGTGTTGAAACATGCAGATTTTTGGGTGCGTTGTGTTTTACGGCTCTTTTTCAGCATCTATAGAATGTATTATTAAAAAACACCAGTATCAAATAGCAAGGTTAGCTTGGTTTGCTGTAAATTACCTTCACCATTCTCTTTAAAGGAGAAATACGGTATTTTTCAGCCTAAGTCCTGTTTCCAATCATTTTAAGCCCCCAAATTTCACAAAAATACGTCTTTTATTGAAAATTTCCCAAGTATGAAGTTTTGCCATGCGGGCCATTTAGCTCAATGAGGCTATAAGATGCAACAGTTGTTTCGAGTGTCTGGTAACATGGAGTTAATAGAGTGAGAAACCCCCCGTGTTTGTGTCCTATATTTTGGTAATTCTGGTCATTGACCCCCAGATACGACCAGTCAATTACCAAAGGTGCACGTTTTTTCCTGATGTTTTTCAAAAAAACAAAGAAAGTGTATTTATTAATTTATGTAGTTACAAAAATGTATATTTATTCTCCACTGAGGTAATCTGTTAATTAATCTTGTATTGTCAAATTCATTTGTATTTCAAAACATTAGGGAATAGTGACCCTTTTCCAGTCCCCCAGTCGTGTCCGGGGTGCTTCATTAGCAACAGGAAGTGGAGAAAGTTAGGAAAAACACAGACTGTACAAACATTTGTTTCATACAGAATCTTTACAGTTAATATGACAAAAAACACAGAGGATGTTTCACTTCAGGTATCTAAAAATATCATGTTTTTCCCAGTCTCCTTGGTTTGAACACATTTTAAAAGGGGACTAAAGGAAGAACCCAACAAGAGGGTGTTCTCACTGAGAATAAAATAAACAAACTAATAAATCAATAAATAATGCCCTTTTCATTAAGCTTTCATTAAGTTTCTGCTCTAGGTGAACACATGCACATGTGCCTGAGTGAGTCTGTTATGCAGCCTTCCATTATTGATTATGCGCTCATCATGGTCTCAGCTGCAACAAGGCCAGACTAATAGACTAATTCTCCAATAACAGAAACTGAAGCGCAGAGCTCGACACAAAGGCTGAGGGCCGTCCGTCTCCCAGCAGGCTTTGATGCTACAGCAGACTACTGATGAGCAGAAAGTTTGGTATACAATAACTGAAGGTCCTTTTTTTATCGCAAACTTTGAATAGTTAATGTATTTATTTTAATGATTTGTCCTTCCTTTAACTACCTGTAACTCTGCCCTCGCTGTGTTTAACAAAGACTGTAAAAAAAAAAGTAAATCTGTAAACTTTACTGCAAAATGTTGAGTTCACTGAACTTAAAAAGACGACAGTCAACTTGAAGTTATTAAACTGTCAAATCAACATGTCTGTTCAAGTTCAGCTCACATTTCAAGGCAGCTCACTAATATTTAATAAAAGGTTTAAACACTGACTTTGTTTTCACAACATAGACAACAAATTAAATGCTAAAGATTACAACTGTAAAACAAAAGTCCAGAGTGCAGAATTTTTCAGGAGCTTAGTGGCAGAAAGTCCACATACACATACAGTATCTACTGAAGTTCACAACCATAAAGGTAAAGAGTCAAAAAAGTTGTTGGTAATGACACCATGGTGGATGCTAACAACGATCTAACATTGTTACCGTAATGCTGGAACAGCACCTGTACACGTTTAGGAAGGAAGAAATGAAACCAACTGCTGGTGGCAGAATAATTAACAGTGATTAAATTACAAAACATTAGACTCTTTGAAAGCTAAATCTCTGCAACACAGGAGAACTAATTCATGCTGAGCTGTACTCAAGAAGCCTTGTGGGGCTATTGCCATGTGTCAGAACGTCATCACAAACTGAGCGCGTGAGGAGGCGTTCAGGGACGGGCACACACGCCTGCCCCAGCCCACACTATGCTGTCTGCCACATACATTAACAGCACTATTATCCTATACTTCCAGGTGCAGGTCACCCTATCCCACTGCTTTAATAATGCACACTAAGAAGGCCCCCCCATCTGAGGTTAGACGCTGCTCCTTGGTCTGACTGTGAATTGGGTGCTCCGGAGCGAAGAGGCAATAGCTTCTGTCCTGTTTGTCCACCATTCTTTATTTTTCTGAATCATTTTTTCATCCAGGGTGCCCTTGGCTGATTCAGTTACTGTAAGTAATCTGTAACCACTGCAGGATATCTATATATATATTAAAGCGATGAAAGGAGGAAATATATAAGATCTAATGACGTGTTGAATGATAGACTGATATATTGGCATATGACTTTTTTTTTTTTTTTCATTTTTTGATGCACATAATTCTGTAATTTTTATTTTTGTATATTAGGAAATTTTAAGTTAGTCTTCTTTTTAAATCCTTAATTGAGATCAAATATTTTCAACAGCAATGTTGGAATATTTTAGTTGCAGGTGTGCTTACTTCTTGTTTATACCATTGGTGGGAATAAAAACTTTGGATAAGATACATCAGCATTGACCGTATTGATCTTATGAAAACATCAAACTTTTGCCTGTCACAGAAATGATAAAGGCTCTTTACGTTACATATTTTTATGGTAATTTATGCTATACATTTAAAAGACATAAACTCTCTTACACTGTGTCATGTAACTGTAAGACACACTTTAATTGTCATGTTAAAGCTATTGTATGTCATGGAGCTTGTGAATCCGTAAGGTTACCTGAAGCAGGATATCATGTCTCCCCAAACTTGCACTTTCTCCAGCACTCTGTGTGGGCTACGCTACTTTCACTGTGAGGGCTCCTGTTTCACCATGTTTTTCTTCCAAGTACTACAAGCCCTCTGTTTATTACATTCAGCACGTGTAAGTGGGTGTGTGTGGGGCTGCATGTGCCATCAAGGGGGTCTCAGTCTTAAATTACTTTGGAATCATGTGCACTAACTGCTGCGTGATGCTGTTTCTCTCCTGGACTTATTCTTCTTTCATTTTCAGGAGGAGAGGCTCCTGTCACTCTCCAAAAGTCTGCACTCTGATTTAACAGGGTCAACATGGAGAACAGCAAGGTGACCAATCATCAATGCAGAGTCTGAAATAAAGTAGAATGCTTTATCCTGTCTCACACACGGCCGTGAATAATAACACCAATTGCTGTAAAAGAGCCATTAGCTTATAGTATGAACGATCTTCCTGTGCTCAGAACAAGAAATGTCGGCAACAAAAGAAAAAAACAATGACAAAATTTGTATCTTAATTTTGAGTAACAGTAAGAGATTTGATATTTATGAGCAACCGTGTCCATCTCTCCCTTTAAGCATTGCTCACCCCTGCTGTGGGTGTATGTGTGTCTCCCCAGCAGCCAGTGAAGGAGGTGCTCCCCCTGCCGCGCCACCCTTCTCCACTTCCTGTGACCTCTCCCTCTCTCACCCCTGCTGCCACTTCAAAGAGACCCGCCCCAGGCTCCATCCAGCATGTGCAGGTGGCCCACTCAGGTGATTAACACACACCATGTTTATTTGGTGTGGCATGTTGTTTATCAACACTATGGATGCTCTGGCACCATTTCACTGTGCGTTGATAACTAAATGTTTAGTTATTTATATGCCGCATGAATTATAAACACACTAGAAATAAATGTCACCTTCTGTCTGATTATTTAATTACAATACTCATAAAATGTCTTCAGATTGTTCGATTTTTATTTGTCTGTTTTTATTTGTTGGCAGTGGTGTCATCGTTCAGCCATTTGAAGCCTCCAGAAAGGGATCTCACCCTGACGTCCCACATGAAGTCAATCAAGTCTCTGAGGCACGCAGGCATCACTGCGGTTTTTACAGGCCAAACGGTGAGCCGGGCGGCCTTCACAATAAACATAAACCCCGTTAAAACATTGTGACGCGTAAGATATGCCATTATTTTAAGTTAAAAATTTACACGGCGACAGAATATAAAGAAACAGCTGTGTTGATGGGATGCAGCGACATGTCCTAAAGTTAGCATGCTAACCAGCTATTAACATTATGGTACACTTTCAATAATAGTAATTGTAGGATTAAAACATTTTTTTTAAGGGATGTGGTTTTTTTCAATCCATTCATATAGCCCTATGTTTTGTTTTTTTTTACATTTTGAGAGATACTCAACTTTTTCACTAGTTGCTTGAGCACCGGTGCACCCATGTGATCAGCCCCAATGCTGCCATTGCATATCCCTGCTGTCAAACTGGTCTCCACCAGTGTTGGAGGCTTTGTGTGGTTAAAGTTTGGTTTCTCGCGGGGCATGTGAACGGTGGTAAGAATTTTCGCTTCTTGCTCATTGAACACTTAGTTCGTTGCTCCTCTGCTCAGGAACACTTCAGTTCACCGCCCCGCTCCACTGAAATCGCTCAATGCTAACTGTAGAAGAATAAAACTTGTGTTGTACTTTTGACAGAAAACAGATTGGGTTTCTGAGAAATAATAATATATGTACACGTTCTGTGTCAGATGTTATTTAGACCCGTGGTGTGAGCAGTACAAACTAAACAAAAGGCTATGGGATCAGGATAGAGTGAGAGATAAGGTGAAAGAAAAACAGTCCTGCCCTTCATCTAAAATCGTTCCACTCACACTCCCCACTCTGCTCACATGCTCTGCTTTTCAGTCACGTTCAGGTTGTCACGATATAAGCAGCCTTTTGTGAGCAGTATGCCACTAGCTCCATCGCTAAATAAGCTAATAGTCATTTGACGTTGTGGTCCTTTTCATGATTTCAGCACCACTTGCACACATTTACTCTGACATTAACAGGTATTGTAGGTATTCAGGTGAAGCTATGCTGGGACCAGGCACAACAAAGCCAACAGGTTTAAGTAAATGTCCTCTGGGTTCGTGCATTTTTTATATAAAAATCTAGTTAATTTGGCAGAACTAATATTTATTCTCTCCAGACTGTCTAGCATTGACACTTACGTTGTTGAATGCTAACAGAAGCTTGACGGTGAAGAGTTGCTGGAGGAGGTACCGATTGTCGATGTGATACTCGCTGACATTGACTCCCTGGTGCCCACTCACGATGAAGCTGGCCGCCCCATTGCCGAGTGGAAACGTCAGGTCATGGTGCGGCAGCTGCAGGTCAGGCTGCAGGATGACGAGGAACAGAGGCGACAGGTACCCATGTGTGCTAGTTTGTATGAACCTGTGATGCTGTATGGAAGTTTATGGGTATATACCTGAGCACAAATTGGTGTACACAATCATAGTTAACGGGATCAAAGTGAGGAAATGGGGGAAGAGTACATGTAAAATTACCGTGTTAAACAATAATGCCTCAATGTGTCAGGAAAGCAACAATTTATTTCAACAAAATCCTAATTCCACAATGAATTCACTGCCATCTGCACCTGATATACACTCATGAGACCCAGTGGTGAATAACAATGTGGATATTGGACTTGAAAGTACACATTTTGGGAATTCTACTTTCTTACTCTGACTTTGATGAGAAAATCGACTCTGGTCTACATCTGAGAGGCAAATACGAAGCTATAGCTGGTTATATCTGGGGGCATTATTTTTTAACCAGATCCACAGGAATTTAGTTCTCCTGGCCACCAAATAGTCTAGCACGTAACACCCAAGGAATCAGGTATACTCTTCTAACATTAGCTTATTTCGAAAAATGTTAACCTATTATTCAACTAACATCTCTCAAGCTAGTTTGCTAAAATGTCCTCGTTTTTCTAACAGGATATGACTAATGGCTTCACATCAGTGGATGGCTGGAAGTACTCCCAAGCCCACAACGCTGTCCTGGGGCCGTTTGGTGAGCTCCTGACAGAGGATGACTTGGTGTACCTGCAGCAGCAAATCGAGGCTGTTTCCCTGCAGAAGCGCTGCCAGGCCTATGAGCTGGAGCTGACAAGGCTCACAGAGGAGCTTAGATCGATTTTGCCCGATCCGATCGTAAGCATCTCGCTCAACAAAGAGGTCCTGCAACGGATGGATGCAGAGGGGAAAATGCATCTGACTTTGCCGACTTGGTGCAACCGGGTCTCAGAGATTGTCAAGTGCATGTCCCTGCTGGTAGCCAATCTGACCCAAGTCACGGAGGACAAGAGTGAGAGGAGGGTAGTGGAAGGCATGATGGAGGAGATGAGGGGTTTGCAAGGCATCGGAGAGAGTTTAGGAATTGATTTATGCCAGTTGGTGCCAGAAGGCCAAGAGATGGGGATGGCACATGGTGCAAGTTCTAGTGGATGCAGAATTCCTCACGTAGGGATGGCGTCAGCTTTCAGCCATCGTCTGGAGACAAACAGCTACAGCAGAGCACGGATGGAGAGAGTGGAGAGGGAGATCCAACAGTGTGGGGTATCGGTTCAAAAACTCAGATCCAACTTCGAAGGCCAGATTGGTGGCATATATCCCTTCGCTGGGGTTGTCAAAGGAGGCCAGATTATGCTTGGAACTTCAGGAGCGAAGGAGCAGAATTCCAACACAGGCCTCAGCAGTGAAATGAGCCACTGTAATCCCTCTAAAATACCTGTGATGGAGACTAAGAGTTTGAGGAAAGAGCGCATAGTGGTGCTTTTCCTGAGCCACTGGAAGAAATCTGCATATGCTATTTCAGTCAGAGCAGCGAGGCAGAGACAGGGACAAGAAGTAGAGTCAGGGAGAGTGACGGGAACATTGCCCCCACACAAAGTCACCTCCATGTTTCAGTTCTGCCAACAACGAGGCGCTGTGGACAAGATGCTACACTCCTGGAGAAATAAACTGGAACTTAAAGCCATGCAAAAGCCCTGCTTGTCCACGTTTGACTGCTCACAAAACCCTCCGGCTCGGGAAACCTACTCCCCTGAGCAATTCCTGCCAGACGTGGACGGGGTCCCAGTGAGCCACGATAGCTTGACCCTCGATCTCTTCATGCTGGGGTACTTCCACATCTTAGAGCAGCAGCTGTCGGCCGAGGAGAGGAAGATGAGGCACCTCCTCTGCTTCGAAGTCTTTGACCATGTCGGCTGTTTCCCCTGGGAGGTGGTGAGGGACTTCCACAAGACTGTGCTCCAGGAAATTCGTGCTGGGAGGCGAGAGTGGAGTGATGGCTTTGAGGACATCAAAGTTCGCTTCTTTGGGGACTCGAGACCGTGCCGCAGCCCGTCGTTGTCTTCACTGTCGTTGCCGGATTCCAGACTCGTACCCAAAGTTATAGTTCAAACTGCTACTCCGGATGAGTGCGGCAATGACACAGACTTCTCCTGTTTCAACAATGAAGACATCTGCAAATATATCGACCGCAGCTTTGCCTTCTGGAAAGAGAAGGAGGCAGAACTGTTTGATTTCGAGCAATAATATTAAGGTATATTTTGACAATTTTGCAGCCTGACTAATTAATGGGGAACCGAATAAAACTCTGTTAATGATGCATTATCAATGCATTTTTTTTGCAAACTCACTGAATAATTACATTTGGTTTGTTTAGAAATGTATCCAGTATTTCTTCAAACATGTTTTCTGCAAAGTTTGTGGTATGTTTTTTTTTTTAATTTTGTTGTCAAACGGGACAGCAGACAACATCTAATAAAGATCTTTCAGGATCCTTAATATTTTATTAGCACTCCATCGCCATCTACAGTACAAGGATTACTTCACTGCTTTTACACATTCATGTTAATTTGTCACTGTGTAAGCTTGTGAAAACAGTTGTATGATGTGTTCTGTGGTTCCGGAGGTGAAGTGCCATCCCCCTAGGTAATAATACGTTGGCATGGGAGCTTGGAATCTTTCAATCTGCCTCCAAGCTTAGTAGAAATCCACTACTGAAGACTGAGAATTTTAAACATTTTAAACATTAAAGCGAGCTTTTTGTGACTCTCTTCATCTATAACTTCATATTTTATAATATGATGATATTTTTAAAGGAGGGTCTTTAATTTATTTTTACTGTTCACTTACTAGCTGCCAAATAAACAAAATGAAGAATCAAGTATAAATAAAGTGAATGAGAAAGCATTAAAATAAAGATGAAGAGGTCAAGTGCAGTTCAGGTTTAACAGTACAGCTGCCTGTGAACTGTGACGAAAATGATGAATGCTTTTATTCGTGTTTAAATAAAATGTATCTTTGGACCCTGGTAAAAAATGTTAAATCTTCTATTGAACAATGAGTCATACCATTTCTCAAAATAAACAACACTAGTGCATCATAATTTTTCAATGTTATTTAAGAGACGTTAAATATTTGATATATTCTAGAATCATTACATGCAAACCAAAATGCTTCAAGCATTTTTTATTTTAAATTTGATCATTATGGCCAACAGTTTAAAAAAAAAAATAAAACCCACACTAATCTCAAAATATTAGAATATTTCTCTGTAAAGTCATAGTTATCATATTAAAACAAAAGGCCAGAAACATGTCATTTTATGTGTAAGGAATATAAAGAGAAATGATGAGAAGAAATGAATGGCTGAATGGTTCCCTTCTCCAAGCACAATTCAAATACCAAGCCAATTAATAAACCATGTATCAAATACTCTCTAGCGCCCCCTGGGCAGCCCATTTGACCCAAGCAGATATAAAGCAGGCCTCATACCAGAATCGTTAAACCAGCCGTTTCAAGGGCATGTTGATGTTAACAAAACACTCCACAACGATGATCCATTGCTTCCGGCTGGTTTCAGTCGGCTTCTGTTCTGCAACGGCAGGCCGGACCTGAGGGCTGTGCTGACATCCCTGGGTTAGCGACACATGATAAGTCTCAGGCCAGATTTTATGGTTTGTTTTGTTTTTTCGGGTTGTAAAACGTGCTCATACAGAACAATGGTTCAGAGGCCCCAAGAAGAAGTTTAACCTTTTGAATTCACTGACGAAAAAACGTTTCGCGATACTTTAAAGAGATGCACTCAAAAAAAAAAAAAAAAAAAAAAGTCAGAAGTCTGACAAGTTTGATATGTCTGACAAAAAAAAAAAAAAAATTGTGCTTAAATGTGATGTCTCAGACTCGAAGCAGAGCTCTCTCTCTCTCTCCAACAGAGACACCTTAAAGCGTCGCTCCGCGTCACCGTCCGGAGAGAGGCGACGGCGTGAAAGAGGTGAGGTCGCGCATGCGCAGGAGCGCCGCTGGCTGGCTGGCAGGAGGACGCGGCGCTGCATTGGCATCATTCTGTGAGGAGAGGAGGATCCCCCTGCGCGCCCACAGCGGAGCACACGGCCCGGCCACAAGAACACGTCGCAAAGAGTCCAGGTTGAGCTCTCCGTCTGCCGCCATGTCCGCTGGAGGAGATCTGGGGAACCCCCTGAGGAAATTCAAACTCGTGTTTTTGGGAGAGCAGAGCGGTGAGTCGACGTCCCCTGGGTTGCCGTGTGTGCTGAAGGCCATGCATGTAATCCCCGTCATGTTTGCAAAGTTTGAGATTGAATCCAGAGGAAGGTGCTGACGCCCATGTCAGCCTCCCTCCCGTCACAGTCCGCCGCTGCTGGAAATGTGACTAAACACGCAAGGAAAACGGACAAAAAAAATTAAGATGAATAAAATTTGGTTAAAAAAAAATGCACCTTAGGTTTAAATCCCACCACTGGGGCCAATTTTTAATGCCTGCGAAATGGATGGTTTGGTTTTTGGGGAGCTGTCTTGATGGTAGCAGGCGATGTGGATTGGGATGTTTTGATGGGCTGCAGTGGCCCACAAATACGCTCAGCCTCTTTTCACAGGTTTATTTCACTCACGTTGCGTGTTCAGAACATGAACAAACCTCCATCCCCACAGCACGATTGGATCCACGAGTGTTGTTTTTTTTTTACCTTCCTTTACCTAGGAGATGATAAACAGTCCCCCCTCTGTGTGTCAGCTCGGGACACACCCTAAGCTGGCGATGTCTCGCATTTCTAAACCTCGTCGTCTCCGCTTCCATCCCGCAAAAACAATCCCGTTAAAACAGGGGCTTGACAGCACCGACGCACCGTGAGATTTATTCAACAATCCATATATTTCAGCGTGTGAGCGACCGTGTGTGATCCGATGAGATGGGGACAAACCGGGGAGGTGCTGATCGATAATGGTTCGGCGCTGTGAGGCGGCCTGAATACGTGTTCAAACAGCCGAGGAACACACACAAACGCGCACAATCGGGCCCGATAAGACAGCGGTTCGACCTGTCTGCGTGTGTGTGTGTGTGTGCGTGTGTGCGTGTGTGTGTGTGTGTGTGTGTGTGTGTGCGTGTGTGTGTGTGCGTGGCCTCGTGCTGTCCAGGGTGCTGAAGTGAGGCCCGGCGCGGCCACGGCCCAAAGCTGCTTGCACAGACCAATCTGCATGACAGCCTGCTGGAAAACAGCTCCCGTACACGCTTGGTGAAAAATGGTGCTGGACGGGATGTAAATAAAAGTGGGGGCTCACCGTGGCTCACCTTGGTCCTCTGAGAAGTCGCCATCCATCCTGATCGGTGCTAAATGTCTCCTTTTTAGTGGTGATGGGGCCTGATTCTTTTCTAATAGCATCTTTGTCGCAGCATAAGGAAGAAGGAAGGAAACAAGAGGACCGAGCTGAATATAATTTGTCCATAATTATACATCCAGTTAGTGGTCATCGGTGTCCTGCGCCACAGTATTTATGTTGCTCCCCAATGGAGGGGTTTATGCACAAACAAACATACGCTTAACACTTAAATTCACTGTATTATTGATTGATTAGGTAGAAATGCTCAATAATCTGTGCAGCTTCTCCGCTGGGATTCACATTCTTTCTCTGTTCTGTATCAACGTAAACTAAATATGTTTTAACTTCCTTTTATACTGTGAATCAGACAAAATAGCACTTCTTTTTTTTTTGACACGTCATGGCTAAATTGAAATGATTGACAGATTCAATATTGAAAATGATTTTAATTGAATCCCAAAGACAGAATCTAGACAGACAATCTTCTGCGCTTCAATTCAGTGACTTGGTTGCCAACCATTTTGACAATAACTGATGCCAGTCACTTGCTGGTCCCAGCCTCTAAACTGTAAGAGTCTGACGTCGTGAGGAGAAAAAGACCACAGAAGATATTAGAAGGCATGATTTCCATCCATTCAGAGCGAGCAGCTTAATCATTAATGACGACAATTACGAGCAGTGACTCCGCGGTTGGATTCATTTAGCAGCGCCTCGCTAAAAACCCACCTCTGTTCTTTGTTGTTGCAGTGGGGAAAACGTCTCTCATCACTAGATTCATGTATGACAGTTTCGACAACACATATCAGGTGAGACTCCATCGGGAACAGTAAAGAACACGGAGAGCATGACATGATGACTGACTGTGATCAATAACCTGTGGGGGACTTCTCCTTGCACATTACCACTCTCTACCACTCACTCTGCTATGTTAGAACACACTGAAGGAGGCTAGTAAACCTTGCCTTTAATAAGCCTTTTTATTATGGCACAGGAGTCATGTATTAATAACTTCCTCTTACTACAATAAAAGCCTCTGAGCCCAAACTGCCTATTTTATGTGCAAACTGCAGTCAGGTTGCACGCAAGATAAGTTTGCATGAATCGTATCCTTATTTGAACACTGTCCATGCATTATTGCAGCAATATAAAGAGAATAAAAATAATTCTTCCCTTTGTCGAAGCAGGTAGATTAAGGTAGATTAAGGGCGAGGCGTATTTAATGAGTCTGATTCGATTTCCTCTCCCCTCACAGCTATTTGTATATTCCTCCATTTAAGGCGCCGTCAGTCTGTTGGGGGCAGCAGATGGTGCGGGGAGACCTTTAGCTCTCAGAGTGGAGGCGACCCTGTTGATTTTTGCTCCTCCTGTGCTCTCTCTTGCAGGCCACCATTGGAATAGACTTCCTATCGAAGACCATGTACCTGGAAGACCGAACAGTGAGGAAGCCACGCTTGTCATTTCCAATTCATGCACATTCATGCGCTCGTGTTTTTTTTTATCCGGCCAATAACATGGGCAGAAAAGGTCACAAATCCCATCCTCGTTTCACTAATCCTTGGTTTGAGTTAATTACTGCTCTCTTCACGGGCTAACACGATCATCCCACGGTTCATTCTGGTAGTAATAACTGAGAGGCGGATCATCTGCTTTAGCTAGCGTTAATACCATTTCCTCGTGAGGGTTTTGTGCACGCGGGTTGACGCTGGCTTGCGTGTGACTGCAGGTGAGGCTGCAGCTGTGGGACACTGCTGGACAGGAGCGTTTCCGGAGCCTCATCCCCAGCTACATACGCGACTCTACAGTTGCTGTGGTCGTCTATGACATTACAAGTGAGCAGCAAAACTGCCAGTTAAACTGCAGTTTTACCATCCCAAAAAAAGGCCGAGCGTAACACGAAAGTCTGCTCTCCACAGATGTGAACTCGTTCCAGCAGACCTGCAAATGGATCGACGATGTCAGGACAGAGAGAGGAAGTGATGTCATCATCATGCTAGTCGGGAACAAAACAGATCTGGAGGAGAAGAGGTAAGTGTAGAATGGGTATGGGACTCACCAGATCACCAGATCACAAACAGCACAAACTCATCAGAGCACATCAACAGCCACGGCCACGAACTAAATCACTTAAAGGTCCAGTGTGTAGAATTTAAGATCATGTATTCACAGACATATGATAGAATCTTCGTAACTCTGTTAAAAGTAATGTGTAATCACCTTAAATCAAAAACTGTCATGTATATGCGATCTCAGAACAATCATATAGTTACATGGGAGCGGGTCTCCCTTCCACGGAGAGCTGCCATGTTACTGCAGAACCCGAGAAAGGACAAAAAGGCTTGAAAACTTGTTTGGGGTTTGTATACCGTAGTGACATTGGAATGCAACCAAAATAAAAAAAGACTCAACCCAATAAAAAGCGACAAAGAAGAAGGAGTACAGGGAGTTTTTTTTATCAGCAGTCTGCTGGACGTTTTTCCCAAAACTTTCAACCTGGTGTGATATGCTGATAATTGCAATATCATGTTTTTCATTTTTTTAAATTATTTTTTCACATTTTTTCATATATTTTTTTTTCATTTCCCAGATTATTTTATTTTCCGTGGACGCTCCTTGCAGTAAATGTCATATCCATGACCTTCTCCCCTTCCTTTAAAAACAATAATTAATCCAGGATCGATTCAGACGATTTGATTCAAACTCGGATTGGCACATTTATGACGTCTTTCTCTGGCGGCACATCTCCGCCCACAATATTTGTTTTGACCAACTTCCTGCCAAATCTCGTGAGAGTCACAGGTCGTTACTGTGCTGACTTCATCAGAGCACTTAGCACCACCTAGTGGACAGAAATGTTAATAGATTTTGTTATTCTAGTACCGAAATTTGTCCTCGTATTTTGCGATATTTATGAATACTATCTGTAACAAAATATTGAAATTTGGTGTCTCTGAATCCATATAATGCCATGCAAAATAAAGTGATAGACTGTATCAATATTTTCACACATCCCTAGAGTAAAATAGTTCATAATGCCATGAAACTGTGCACCAACATGTCAGCACTGGGTGTCAGGATGCTAAAATGCGGCCTGGTTTTCCTGCAGGCAAATCATGATTGAGGAAGGAGAGCAGAGAGCCAAAGAGCTGAACGTCATGTTCATCGAGACCAGTGCCAAGACGGGCTGCAATGTCAAACAGGTGATCCCTGCAGCTTCACCACATTTCACCATCACGTCTCTCAGTCTCTCCAGTCTCTGATTCGCCCCTCCAGCGCTGATTCATAAAAGAAATCTAAGAGTTAACAGTGTCCAGTAGCAAACACATACTCAGCATTGGAAGCATGTACTTTGGTTAGTTTACTAGATTATTTTCAATATTTTATCTTATAGTTCTATTCCTCTAGAAATCCAGAGGGACGTGTCTTTGTGTCACTAAAACTGTTGTTATTTATTTTTCACATAGAAAACAGACGATATAATTCTAGACTTTATGATGATATAGGATAAAAATACTCAATACTTAATAAAATAATTTGAATAAGCCTATAAATACATGAATAGTATTAATATAATGACATTATACAGTGAAAAGGTGTAATGCTTAAGGTGGCATTTTTTCTTGCGCTCAACAGGTTTAGTTTAAATCCTTTTGGTTCGTTTTGCAGACTATAATTGTGTCGCAGTGTCAAATTTAGTGCTGGTACTTATCCATAATAATACAGTAACTCCTGCCACCTTTCGCTTTTCTCTCCTCCCAGCTGTTTCGTCGGGTTGCCGCAGCCCTACCTGGAATGGAAAGCTTGGACGACGCAAATCCTGAAGGCAGTATCCTTTACGGCCTCTGTGACTCACTGAGCCCGCGGTTAAATAGCCGAGAAACAGATTATTTTTCATGCCCGAGTGGACAGAACGCAGTCTGCTGTCCACTGAGACATTTGGCATTAGGCCTTTCATACCTGATAGAGAGAACATGTCCAGAGAGGGAGGTGGTGTGGATTAACAGCACCACCTAGTGGTTGTCTAAGAAATGACACACAGAGGATGACAACAGGCGAGGAAACGATTGAAAATATACTAAACAGTGATGGAATTAATCAAAAACATGAAATTAAGCTTCTCTCCGTAAAAGATAAACAAATAGCACTTGGTTTCAGGTTACAGCCGGACTTGTACATAGTGTAATAAAAAAATTACATACTGAACAAACATTACAAGAATATAAGGGAATTAAGTGGTTAAAATATTGTATTTAGGAGGGAGAACAAATAAATGACACTATATCAAATATTATTTAAACTACTGGGTATCTATTTATACGCTAGGTACAGGTTACAGCAATATTATTACTGATTAATACACAAAAAGGGTAAAAAGTTTAATCATTGCAAAAAAAATACGATTGCATAACGAAAATATTTCAAAATTAGAACATTATAGGTAGATGCACTTCTTATTCCATGTTGAAATAGGGGTAGGAAAAAGTATGAATTTATTTAATCCTACACCATTTTTTTTTAATAATGAGGCATTTATCAGTACATATTCTCCTTCTATGTTTTCTTACAATTCAATCCTTTCTTCATTTTTTTTTTTCCAACGCACAAACATATATACCTTAACCAACCATCTTTGTTTTCCTATAATAGATCAGTAATTGAATAATATTTTTATATACACATACATATACTGTACCTCTATACAACAAATAATCACTGAAGCAAGTATATTTATCACACAGTAAAATTATTAGTAAAGCTTTTTCCTGCTGGGAAACAAAACATTGTGGAGTAGTTGTGTGTATGATTTTAAAATGGCGATGAGACGGGATACTCTGGAGGAGCACTGTAGCACTGTATTTTGGGCCTCCAATGTAAGATCCATTTGGCAACCAAAAGTTAGGTTAATGCTTGATTTTCCATGTAAAAATGCACTTTTTGCACTGTGGTACTGACACTTATGAAGTGTTTCATCTCAGGTTAGCATATTTGATTTTTTTTTTTTTTTCCTGCGCTGCCCGACTTTTCCTTCACCGGACAATTTGCAGTGATCGACATCAAGCTGGACAAACCGGCGGAGCCCACCGTCCCTGAGGGCGGGTGCTCATGTTAATGCACAGCTCACATCGGACAGCTCCTTTCACACCATAGGCTTGTTGTGTTGCTTACTACTGGTTAGCTTCCGGTTGACTTCTCTAATTGGATACAGGATGTGGGCCTTTATCTGATTGGAAAAAAATCAAATGTTATCTCTCAGTCTTGTTCAGTTGTAAAATATTGTATACTTTGTCAATATGTAAGTGATTGGAGGATAAAAGGGGGTAAAAAAACAAAAAAAAACCAAAACAAATGCTGAGATGAAAAAGAACATACACAGGAAAAAAAAAAGAACAGTTTTGGAATAATGGAAAAAAAAAAAAAAGAGCAAACTGAATTCTTTTCGCTGTTATGTTTTGTATTTTTTATATACGAAAAGGGAAAGCACCAAAAATGATGCCTGAACACAGGAGAAATAGTGGGAGGACGGGTGGGGGGGTTGGTCGGCCGTTTTTCTAAATGGCTGAACACGTCTGAATGTCTGCAGCACGCATGCACGCTGATCTGAGCTTTGACCTTTGGCCTGCCCTCCAGGGGTCTCCACGCTCCGGAGGGAGGCCGACTTATCTTAGAATGTTTTATAGCATCTCTCTATAGCATCTCATGACAAAATGTATCCCATTTGATATTCCCACAAGATTTCATTCCCAGTAGGTTCACCTAACGGTAGCTGTGAAAACGTGGCACTCTCTCTCTCTCTCTCTCTATGGGTTCAACTTTTATAGAACAAACTGTACTGTGGTTTAAAAAAGAAAAGAAAAAAAGAAGTAAACCTACTATCACACCACACCTTCCCATCCCTCCATCCGCTCCTCTCCTTTTCCTCTCCTCCTCTGACCCTCTCTGCCCGTCCCTACACATATAACGATCCACTGTAATGCACTGCACTGTATATAATAATGTAATATGTATGTTGTGAACGTCCCTCTGTAGAAGTGGTCCTTGTTCACCAGTATGAATAATGTAATAATGTTTAAGGATTAATAAATTACAAATTAAAGGGCTTCACTCTCCTAACCATCCGCATTTACCCGGCAAGAAAAATGGACTATTTATCCTAGATTTTATTTGATCTTATGTCACTGATTTCATCTAAAAAAAACGCACACGGTTACACAGTCATGAAGCATTTGGCCAGTGGAAAGTGAAACATGGCAGGTAAGATTTCACACAAGCAGATGTTTGATCACAGGTCACAGCAGTAGATGAAGGATTTCATCTTTTATCGCCTGCTATATGACATAATTATCGTTGCATCCCGTTTTAAACCGACTGCTAGCTAACACTGGGGGATAACGGGCACACAGCCTGATGATGGCTGATGCTAGCTGGCTTTATTGTGGCAGTTAAACATCCTTTTAAGAGAAAGAAGGTTAAACGATGTGAGGTTGGGGTTTGACACCAGTTGCTCATTAGATGATGGACTCATTGTTTAGCTCATGGTTAGCCTGACATACAGTGATGTAGCCCAGAGGGTCCCAGTCAGGGCTTTCGGGGCCCCTTCATATATACTGTATATAAAAGCATGTACTGTACAGAAAACTGTTCAGAAAGACATATTTCGTCCTCTCTCAGAAAATACAGATTTCAGATGAATCCCTGTGCGTGTCAGGAAGTTTAGGGGACTCAGCTTTTCTTTAATATAAGTCGTGCGGCTCGAAGAAACCAAGGTTGGGAACCACTGGTGTAGCCTGTAGTTTAAGTCGTATTTCGTGTAGAAGTGCTTTGGAGAAACAGACACGTTAACGTATGGGTAAGTTTTCCTGTTTTGCTGTTCCGCCAGAGGTGAGAAGATCAGCTGGCCAGTACCACTCTTGTATCTCTTCCACTGACTGAAAATGAAAATCACATCTTAGCGTAAATGTGAAAGCGTGTCGTGAAGGTATCCTGGTGGCTGCACAGAAAGTCACTGCTGCTCCCTGTGACGCTAAACCCAACGTGTCATTTTTACATTCTACATAGAATAAAAAACTGCATACTGGAACATGTTATTAATCATAATCATATCTTTGGATGTAAACGTGGTTATTCCTCACTGATTACTTTAAGCTACTTTGGCTCTATCTTCATATTGACAGATATGAGAGTAGTGTTGATCCATTCATACAGGCCAAACACTCAATAATCCAGAATATTCCACTAAACTTGAAACAAATTCAATAGCTAGCAGTTGCTCCCTTCATGCTGTGTAAGATTTGATGTAATTCTCTTTGGTCAGATCTTACTACAGGGCTATGACAGAACGATATTTGGAATAAATTTCAACCCAATATAAGGAAACAATGTTTTATTCTGATGCTTTGTCAGTCAGTGCGTGTTGAACTCATCTCGCCGATCCTGTAATTCTCACACTCGGATGAGAGGAGGGGCTGATTCATTGAATTTTGTCATGGGTAGATAACAACCAAATCCCACAACCGCCAAAAATACACATTTTTGCTATTCAGACTTTATTAATGAGAGAACATAAGAGAAAAACCAGGAAGACAAAGTGAGAGACTATCGACCATTCGATCAGCCTGTACACATTTACACTTTATTTTTATCTTGCTAGTGCACAAACTCGCTGCGGTGAGTCAGTTCCCGACGGCCTGTTAGTTAAGGGGAAGTTGAAGTGGAAAGAACCTTTTAAGAAGGAAACTGTCACTGTGACATGCCAGTTTGCTGTTGCTCTGCCCTCGGGACGTAGGCGGACAGGTATTCCCCTAGATGGACAGCATGCCATTTAATCCCCCTGAGGGGTCAGCAGACGGACGGAGACTGTAACTGTTAATTGTGGACAAATGAAACCTGCAGGGACATGAGGTCGAGCGTGGCCTTTGCTCAGAGGGTGATATTTTCTTTGTGGAGTTCCTGAAAATCTCACTGCAGTCTATAGTGCCATTTACCTGTACATGTGGATCAAAAAGTGAGAAAACACACATGCACGAGTGGTTTAAATTCTGGGACATGTCGGCGTAAAACTATGCACAATGTCTCCTTCCCTGAGGAGGACACACCTCTTCCATCCGAAGTACCTGTGGTCTGATCTCAGGTCCTCTAAGGTCTGGGTCACTTTGGATCTCGTTTACACGCGAAGCAGATCATGGCCAGAGTGGAAGCTTCCAAAGACACAAACCTTCGCTCCCTGCTGAGGGAGGTGCGGACAGATATCGCCATGACTGTGGATGATTCTTTCCCTCTAGTCTATGGTCTGGCCGACAAAAACATCATCACAGACCAGCTACTGAAGGTTAGTCCATCTGAACTGGGGTAGCTCGGGTCATTTTGATTGGAAATACGAGCCATTTTGTACTAGTTTGTCATTTTAATTACGCGTGATTATTCCACTCTTACATCCTGAAATGCCTATTTACATTAGTCTCTACTGTTTATGTGCAGAGCTGTTTTATTCTCATTTCACCCCTGTCTTTCTTTTCACAGGACACTCTGGAGATGGAGGGCAAAGAAGGAATCCACAAGGCAATGTACTCGCTCCTGTCCTGGGTCCTGGAGCAGAGAAGGTCCACCATCCACGCCTTCTGGAGCGTCTTGTCCAAAGACTACAACCTGGAGAGCTACCCAAAGCTGCGGACGTTGCTCACCGACTTGCGCTCCAGTATGTCACCTTTCACCCTTTATTTCATTTATTCTGTTAAATCACTCCAAGAGATGGAACTGCAGAATCTAGCCCTTTTAGGACTAGTAAGGTATTGTTCCGTATCAAGTTGATCTTAAAACCTGCCGCTAAAATAAGTAAGAAGCCTACCCGAGCTTGGTCATGATGTCTGGAAGCCAACAGTAGAAACTACATGCTTTAGAAATACACAGCAGTTTGCAATGAGCCCAAGAACAGACAGATTTTATCTACAAATTATATCTGCTAGTTTAAAATATGCCACATCAAGACCTCTGTGGCAAGTGTCTCGTTTCGCGTTACCTTTGCTGGTGTGTTGTCGACAGATGCTGCAGGTTCTAAAGATGAACAGAGGCCCTTTGGACACCACAAAATGCCTCACGTGAAGAAGAGGAGCCATGAGGACAGAGGGACAAACTCACTGGATCAGCAGCTGCAGTATCACGCCAAGACAAGCGACGGGCCAGGTCTTATTTCGAATACCACATTTCTTCTGACTTTTTCCATTAACAGTACCTCCAGGCAACTAAGGAGATCGTCTTGCTCTGTCAAGTAGCAAAAGCAACTGATATTTTGATTAAAAGTGTTATTTTCACAGGATTGAGGTTAATAAAGACAATTTGGCAATTTGGGGGATCAAAAAAAATGCTTTAAATTAATTATTAATAGTAAACAAAAATGTGATGTTTTGTTTTTTTTCAAGGTGGTAAAGTGAAACTGTACAGAATCAAGACTAAAGCTCCAACCCCACAGCTCACATCTGGGAATGGTAATTACCAAAGAAGCGTATTATTAAACTACACAGAGGGTTTCATAGACAATGTTTGACCTCTCTTGTGCCACAGGTGTTCAGGTGGTGTCTTCCTCAGTCCAAAAAGCGGTCACTCCATCTTCCTCCTCCTCTGCCTCCTCAGCTAAGCCACCAGTCAGCCAAGAAACCAGAGAGAAGATCCATATCAAACATGTGTTTAGCTCAGATGAGAAGTCACTGGGTGAGCACGTGTTTTATTATGGTCGCAGACATTGATAAAAGCGATGCTCTATCAGCTGGTCATCCATGGTATTTTTATTTACTAGGAGCTGCCAGACGGTGTGTCAGGATTGGGGGGTTGTTTTGCTCTGGTGTTCAGTCAGAGGACATGAAAGGAGCGTCCGAGTCCAAACCTGCCGTGAACACCCTTCGCCACAAGGGGGGGACAACCAGGGACGCGGTAGGGTCAAATCCACTGTTTCTGAATGTGTTTACATCTGCTTTGGTGTCCTGCTTGGTTCCACATCTGTGCGTGTGCACGTGTGCAGGCTCACTATAACGATGACGAGTGTGCGGTGTGTAAGGACGGAGGGGAGCTGATTTGTTGTGATGGCTGTCCTCAAGCCTTTCATCTGACCTGCCTCGACCCCCCGCTCACAGCCATACCAAGGTGACAAAACATCCATCCATCCATCCATCCATCCATGAGAACAGGGTGTTGATGCCTGCTTGATTTCTTACGCTTCAGTGGGCCTTGGCAGTGTGAGTGGTGCTGTGGCAGCGGAGTGAAAAGGGAAAAAACTCAACTGCCTTTACAAGTAAGCACATGAAGACTTTACATTATATTGTCTGATCTGGATGGTGGCGGATACTTGATTTATGAAAAAACTTTCCAGTTGTTCTCCTTTGCTTTGACTCATTTGTTGAAACGGTCCCAGGTTTTTGAATTAATATTTCTGTACAATCTCTAGAGATTTACAGGGAAAATTCAATACGATATGATGCCGTAGTGCAGAAACAAAGGAGGCACATCTGTATGCGTATGTTTAGTATATGAATGATCAATTCAGACAACTTCTTTCTTATTTTTATAAACAATTAATAAAGTTCATATTTAAGACTTGAGCAAAATCAAATGAGAAAACCTGTGATGACAGATGCTGTTGCTCTTCATTATCTTATGATATAAAGCTCCTGTTTTAGCATTTTACGGTCATGTTTCACAGCCACTTCTTGCAATGCCGCAGCAAACAAACACAAGCTCCGGTAATTCCGTCAGAGACGTCTCCTTCTTCTCCCCACTCTCCTCCGCCTCTCTCACTACTAATCCACCCAGAAACCAGGTGAAGTCTCAGCGATGCTCATGATAACTTTTTCATTTACGTCACATTTCGTGTGTCTGCTCCTTGCCCATAGTTTCCCATTCCTCAACTATAGGCTGTAAGATGTGTGTTCAGTCCTCAGGTGGAGAGCCGGTCAGTGTGAGGGAGGTGTGCGGTGTTTGTCACCTCGCGGGAGGAGACCTGGCTCACTGCATGCAGTGTTTGGGGCGTTTCCACACTCACTGCCACTTCTACAAGTAAGCCTTCCACCCTTCACTTCTTCCACCATTACACGACTGCATACGGTGTCAACCCATAATGACACACTGTGTTCCCAGAAGCCTCTGATGTCAACGAACTTCCGATAGAGTCCTGCGTATGTTACTATCGATTAACAAGAAGCATTCAGGTTGTGTGCTTACAGTGATTGTTATCCATCTCATGGTGAACAATGGATATTAAACGGGCAGCAGGGTATATCATATAATGTAAACTTTAACATTTTATGGGGGCAGTCAATTATGATTTACAGTGTATGGCTGCTAATTTAGCAGGTTCACAAATAGTTATAAAGCGGATATTTATGGAATAGCCTGAACATGAATGTTTGACAGATTTCAACGGTTGGGTGCATCCTTCAGCATGTGACAGCTCAGATGATGGAAGAATGTCTGGAGGTTGTACAGAGCGTCACAGTGGCTCAGAGAACCACCTCATCAGTTTCGATAAAGAAGCCATTTGGAACTGGTTATTAGGCAAACTGTGGACAGCTTTACAGTATTTCATGCGCATACTCTACGCCCAAACATGTGCAATTGGCTTGAATGAATGAGATATTCAACTACGTTGTGAATAAAAAAAAGTCATTACTGAGAGACATTTAAGAATTTAACCAAAGTCAATGAGAGAAACTGTCACTTCCTCATTTTTTTAAACATTTTTTTCAGTCCTTTATTACGTAATACAAAACAGAAAATGAACGAATAATGTCCCATATAAACCGTTTAGTTTGCGTCTGTAACTCTTCCTCTGTTAAAAGTCGCGTCACAGCAATTGACAGGGAAATTACTCTCAGTGTCGCTGTGTTTGCCAGAGGGAGGCCCATGTGCTCGTCCTGCTCCAGGCCCTGGGGGGGCTCTGTGGAGACGGAGGCTGACTCCATTGCATCGCAGGTGTGTGCACATGTGAGCAACAAGGACAAGTTTAAATAGCCTGTCTTAATATGATGAAGTGTACTCTCTCCCGCATGTGTGTCCAGCTCGCTCCGCCAGTTCAAAATACTTTCGGTCACGATCAGAGCTGCGACATCCCTGAGCTCAGCCTTCACAAGGATGAACCGGACCCTATCCTGGGAGACGTGAGTGAGGCTCAGTCACAGGCCGACACCACTGACACGATATGAAGCTTTAAAGACGCAACATGGCTGCACTTCTGGCTGAACTGATGTCACATTTTATTGCTTTGCACACTGTGCACACATGTTTTCATTTGCCAAAACATTACAGAAATTTAGATTAGATCATAGCCTTACATGACTGGGTAACATTAATAACGCGGGTTAAGTTGTTGCTGGCATCACAGACACAGGTCAGATGACCAATCACCAGGACTCACTTGTGCAACAAATCACTATTCATTTATTTCTTTGTTTTAAGCAGGGTTCCATTGATGGCATCTTGCAGTGGGCTTTCCACAACATCTCTCGGCCTCTTTCAGACTCTCAGGGATGCTACCAGTGACTGACAGATGATCGGCCCTGCCCTCATGGGCTCTCAGTCATGCTGTACAGTAACAAGGATGAAATGAGATCACTGAATATAGTGGAGTGGGGATGATTTATTAATAGAACTTTTACTTAATTTTACAACAATGGGGGCCTGAGCACTGACCAGAGTGTGGAACCTGCCTCAGACCTGTGCAAATAAATAGCATAATTTCAATATTGCAGCAAACTCCTCCTGACCAACTCGGTTGATAAAATCTTAAGGATTGGCTTTAACAACGGCTTGGCTTTGCAGCGTTTCATTGGAACACCATGAAACATGAAGTTGTTGTATCTGAAATACACAGAGTCCAATCAACGGTGAATTTCACAAGTAAGAAAAGTCCCCGCCTGCGGGCATGTACAGGAAAATCCCGACTCACCGTCATTGCATCACCTGCTGTAGGCCTGCTGGTAACAGGAAGTCAGCCTTTGTGCGACCGTCAGGATGTATTTTTTGTTAAATCTTCATGTGGCATCTACAGTGGAAGATAGTGCATCTATTCTGAAATTAGCGGAATGTTCTTCACACACCTTACACAGTAGGTGACACTGAATTCCTTCTAGCAGTGTCTAACACACATGAATATAGGCAACCAGTGGTTAGAGCCACGTCACACAGCTGGTTTTTAATCTGGTCTCCTCTCTGTTGTTATTGTTGCTTGGTAAAGTGTTTTTAAAGGTGCTATTTGAATAAAGGCATTATCAGTTTCTTGTTTTGCTGCTGTGCCTGGAGTAAATGTCTAGAGGTGGTGGTGTAACCCTCTCCTGGCACTGGTTTTAACACAGAACAGGCTCCTGTCTTCTTAGCAGTTGCTGGACACCTGGCTTCAAGCAGGAAAGCTAGTGTTACAGGCCTGAATGTAAAGAATGAGCATACGCAAAATAAGGTCAGAGGGTAATAATAAAAACAATTAGTGCTCTGCCTCCACTGGGAAATACTTTACCCAAGCTAATAAATACCTCTACTAATGGTCATTTAATTGTATTTTGGAGGACCTCTTCAGTCGTGGAAAATGATCTCAGCGCATCACATGAGACGAGAGACGAGGCTTGTCAGAGGAGCTATGAGTGAGGATGCACAGGTGTGTTCTCTGCTGCGGTGGTTTCGCTACAAGAGGATCATATGAATCCTCTTGTTAAACGCCTGTTGCACTGACTCCTTTGCTCGCGCCTCAAGGGAAAGGGGACTAAGATGGTGGAGGAGGAGGTGAGGTGAGGAATCGAGCGAGTGCGACCTGAGGAATAAGAAAAGGGGACAGTGTCAGCGCCGGTGGGAGAGGGCTGGCAGTGAGCCTCGGACATCTCTGCTCGGGCCAAACTCTCACTTACTTGGCCTCGCAGACTTCAACCTGTTTTCATGTCCGCCTCAGTGTGTTTATATTTTGAGAAAAGTTGATCCAGCCTTAAAGCATTTGGGAGCTGCTTTGAGACAAATGAATATAAACCCCCTAAATAAAAACATTAAAGCTAATAAAACAAATGTTTAGGTTGGAGGAAGAGGAGGCGGTCATGACTCATAGAGTGGGGCAAGACCTGGTTTCTGTGGGTTTGTTTTCCAAAAGAAAGGCTGTCGTCATGTTGCATCCAGGCCTCTGGTTGCAGGTTTGACAATTGAGGTTTTTGCAAAATGGGGGTGAGCCTCTGGAGGCCCAAGAAGTATGACTTCAGTTATTTCATATTTTGAGGCATCCGTCATTGACATGCTGTAAATCTAAAGTGGCATAAAAGCTCCACATGTGTGCACAAAGACAAAGAAACGCGTCTCTGGCTTACGCAGACCAGAGGAAAAAATTCACATTCACATGTAACGCCAGATGGTTTTAATATGACGAGGTATGCATGCTGAGATGCCTCTCTTTAACAGGAATTCCTTGAAGACTATCACTTAGATGTGGAATGTTGTTTTTGTCATGGGACTGGAGAGTTTAAGCATGACTGCCAGAGGGATGGAGCTTGGCCAGGCAGCGCACAGATTTTTCTCCCCTCTGTATTTGGTTGCCATGGCTGTGGGCTGCTACAGGCCCAAAACAGAGGATGAGAAATTGCACGTTCCAATGTGCGTGCGCATGTGCCTCTCTGATTGCTTATGAATCCTGCTTCGTAAATGGCTCATGATACCTCCTGCATATTTGAGAGCTCTGTGTCCTTGCAAGACAGATGGCAGAGAGACAACAGATCACTTTGAGTATTTGCCAGATCCTGGTGGGGGAAACGTCAAAAAGTATTTCATAGATTAAGATCTGGCATACATTTGTGTCACACTGTATGCAAATAGCGGTAAATTAGCGTCACCACGTTGATTTTCTGGCTTTAATCTGTGTCCCAATTGAATCAGCTCATTCCGGCTGAGTGGGGTTTTTCTGCAAAACCAATTACTTATGCACTGTGGAGATTTCAGTCATGACTCTTACTCATGACGCAGCTTTATCCTGGTTCGTGCTGCATACCACATGAGAGACCACATGGAAATATAGAAAATTATTTTTTTATTTTTTTATTTATCTTTTTTAAGAGCGCCCCCCTTTTTTTCCTTAGGAAAAAGACACACACATTCCCACCAGTAGGTGGCATGCGTGTGCGGTTGATGGGGTAAGAGTAAGCATGTAAACACTTAATACTTATTCTCAAACAGCCCTCAAACTGCATGCTTTGATGAAAGTTATCTTTGCAAAGTAAATAAGTGTATTTAACCAAGTGCTTCAAATAAGTGCAATTTTGAGAACTCTAACATTTCATCCTATGCTTCTACCTAAATGCATTTATCTGACATCTGTACCTCTTACTCAGAGGATCACCTACTTATGTATAAAGCATGTGGTATATACAGTTTTCAATGAACATCTCCTCGAGCAGATGCAGGTTTGAAATGCTGCATGGATGCATCAGTAATAAATTCCAATGCACACAAGATTTTGTGTATAATTGCAAACATTTAGTTTGCACTCTGGGGTATGTTTTGTATGTCTTGGTCATCACGCTGTTGCAGCACAGCTTCTGTCTTATCTTGCATATCTTATTTCCTGCTGCGCTGCATTCCTACATGATGTCTAATGACGCAGAAATGTCAAAAAGGTTATCAAGGCTCTGATGTTGTCGAAGGTCACACTCACTGCGTATGCCAAATGCTTTTACAAGGACTTCGCTGAACATCTTGGGAAGTATGCACAATCTTTTTAGTCAGCAGATAAAAGGATTGATACCTCATGCAAAATGTAAGACGGTTAACTCGGCACAAAGAGTGAACTGTTACACCTTTCTTGTTAAATCGATAAAAAAGAAAACTTTTGGAGTATTTTTGGAGGATGACCACCTTCCATTATCTCCTTAAACAAGACAGAAATAGTAACTTAAAGGCACGGGATGCAAGCGGTAAATTATGAAGCAGTTTCAGCCGGAATAATCTAAATCTGTTCATCAGGACATTACTTCAAAAGATGGACTTTTTCTCAGAAGACAGTTTTACTTGTGGGAAATGAGTGAGCAACCCATAAATTTACTGTGTCTCTGTGAAAAGAAGTTCCTCAAACAAACACACATGCATCCTGTTACTCGTCTGCTGGTCACAGGCCTGGAATCTTTGGAAAAATGTGATAGGTGAAATTCCCACGTTTTGGACATCCTCTCCACGCATTTCTTTGGCACTTGATAAGTTAAGGTCAGCCGTCGAGTTTGTCTTCCTGCTGGGCTGCTGCGACAGTCTGAGGGTGTCTGGAGAGGTGAAACCTGAACTACTTCCAGTCAGGACCCCTCATTCATTGTTCTAATTATTGTTGCGGGTAGTGAACTACGAGAGGTCCTTCATTATCTTGGCAAAGGGTTTCAGAGTGAACCGCTGAATAATAACAGCACTAGAGACACTGGATACTGTTGCCAGTAAAACCAGTACTTTATTTGCATTCATAGCAAAATATGCTCTTTTGAAATCACAATTCTGGCTTCATACGGTCTCACAGTTTTTTTTTACCTTTCCCATAAGTAACTTAAACTTCCCCATATAGAGAAACCTGTTGTTATTTTTTCCAGAGACATTTATTATTATGTATCACTGCGTTATCCTTTTAGTCACACCTAATCGGAAAGTTGTAAACTACCAAACAAATGGAGAAAACAAGTAGCCAAACAGAACTTGTTGTGGCCTGAAAAGATGTGACATTACTGGAGATGGATAGTTTGGTGATTGTTTCACCTTATTAAAAAAAACCACAACTATTAATAAACTTGAAACCTCATAGACTCTGTTAGTGCATTTACCTTTAGTTTAGCTTTGAAAACTGAAAACATTATTGGAGGTGTGTACATAAGCAACGATTTTGAGTATCTCAGTGAAGTCCTGCAAACCTTTCAAACCCATCACATGAGGCAACTTGAGCCCCAAATAGAATTCCGTAAAACTTAAATATTCCAGTTTTATGCTACCTTAGACTTGGTTTACATTGCATTGCAGTGCAAAATATTGGAAGCTTTTCGCTTTTTTTTTTTTTTTTTCGGTATAGCTATAGTTGTGACTTTGTAAAAAGACTAAGTAAACTAAGTAAAACACTAAGTAAAACTAAAATATACAACGGTATACAAGGTGGTGATATATTTCTATTTCAACCAGCTAAAACAATAAAATACTGTTAACACATATTGGTTAATAAAATTATTTGGTAATAGAAATATAAATGGGCTCAAGCTAAATGAGGGTTGAGTATGTACTTATGATACTATTACGTTAGACCGATGACACTTTTTTAGTTAAGAAACACCCAAGCTGAAGTGAATTTTTGGTACGTGATCTCCATAAATTTAAATTCTCATATGTATTTGCTGAAAGTAAATGTATATCCTGATAAGGGATACTCGTACATATTTGTGGCTTAGTCAGATGGTCCACTTCTAACATTCCTGTGTTACATAAGAGTGACTGAAGTCAATAAAGGCTGATGCTCATTGGTATTCCTGAGCTCACTGAAGTAGATCAAAACATGCTGTTTGTTGGGGGTGAACACACACACACATATGCAAACACACTCCGACACAGCTGTGTGTCACATGCTTTTTCCAGCGTTCCAAGAAACCGTTTACTCTTATCTCTCTCCTGGACCTGAAGTTTCCACTTTATGTAAAATGTCATGGTCAGTTTTCCTTCCTGCTTCAAGTCAGCAACCTGACATGGGGCTGAAGTCAGAGACGATGATCTCTCCGCTGGGCTTCACAGTGTATTAAAGCTTTTCCTTTTCTCCATCATCACGTGGAGGAATCACAACAAGATCAGACTCTCTCACAATTTAAAAAGGTTTAGAGCACTTAATTAAAACTCACTGAGCAACTTTCTGTGGCTGCCTCTTGTCTCATCCTTTCCCACACTGTTTAAAGTACTATGGTCAGCTCTGAGGACAAACATCCAAACCTCTGGTTAGAAAACTCCTCTGACTCGCTTTGTTTCTGCATGGGTCCCCTCAGGAGGCCGGATAATGATACGCCGGCGGGGCAGATTGCAGGGTTTGCCATTGGTCTGGAACTGTAAACACAGCAAGGAGGCTCGTTAGGACATTCCAGAAAGATCCTCAACTGGGAATTCTTGGAAGAGCTTGTGTTTGCATTCTTCCTCTGGGACAGTGGTGCTAACAGAGCCTCTCCTGTGATCACTGCGCTGTCGCCGGCCAGAATTCTGTCAGAAAAATGAAGGCCAACAGATGTTGAGCATTCCTCTGCAAACTGTGAGCTGGAGGGTGCTATCGGAGGCACTGCTAACCACTTCTATAGGCTATTAAAAACGTTTGTCCTTTTTTTTTTTTTTTTTTTTTTTTTGTTTTTTTTTTTTGAAAAAAGCCTCTGTTTTGCACAAAGTTCATAGAGGATAAATCCAGTAAACTCTCTGGAAGTAAAGATGCTGGACAGCAGCCAATCAGTAAAAACCTCTGCCACCCACCTCATATCGCCCCTGGAAACTGAATTAACTGTAATACTGCTGCTAGGGTTAGCATCTAGATAAGTAACTGTAATTGTCCATTACCAGGATCAAGATCCAGATCAGCTCTTCCCCCAAACTGTCACTTTTATTTTTTGGGCCAAGTTTAACTAACACAGCAAGTTTAATAAAAACCTTTCCCTTATTTTTTGTGTTACTTCTATGTTTGAAAATGATCCATATCCAGAATCTGGATGTGGAACCCAGTCTGGATACTTCCCAATAGCTCAGCATTTGTTTTTTGCTGTGAGATTAATATACACAACATTTTTCACAAAGATCTGTCCAGTGGAGTTTGAATTTGTTGAGACCTTTGTTGGTGAAGGTTATTATAATACTAAAAGCTAATCCACTGTTCAGCATTGAGCTGACATGCTAAGCTATATTAGCACTAGCAAAATTGTATGAAAGTGGCTAAATATGTACCTAAAATTAGCTATTACCGGCTACTGTTAGCCAATAAGTTGCTGGTCCTACCAGAACAAGTAAGGCTGTAGCACCTGTAATCTCTGAATGCGGAGATGTGAGGAACACAGTTCAGGACTTGCTAAAGCAGCTGAAGAGCCATAAATTTCATGCAGGAGTTGGAGGAGGACAGGATGGAGCCAAGGCAAGTAGCCATAAACCCGACTCCATACAGGATAATGTTCCTCAGTGTCTGCTATTTAAATTTTTTTCAGCCTATAATATGATGTTGTTGTCATTTCAGCTGGACAACAGCCACCAGGGGCCATAAACCGGTGTATTTGTAGTGCCGGTCCAAAGCCCAGAGCAATGGTGAGGGTTCCGTCAGGAAGGGCATTTGGTGTAAAAACTGAGCCAAATCAAATGTGCGAATCATGAAAACAAATTTCATACCAATTCCGTTGGGGCCTGGGTTTCCAACGACCGCCACCGGTGCTGTTGACAAACAGGGTACCGGTGGAATTTGGGCCGCTGTTGGGATTTAAAAGACAAAGACGTGATAACTGAACGAAAACCTCTTCTTTTTCATTCGAACAACTAAATTTAGTTTGCTTGAGGACACTGTTTTTATCTTCATAAGGCTCAATGTTATTGGTCACATGATGATGCCGGATCACCCACAAACATTATAAACAAGTAGATTACGGACAGAAAAAGAGATGCAACGTCAACCCCCGAGAATGATTCTGTCTGCATTACAAAAACGTTCACTACGCAGCTGATTTACTGAGTTTTATCTATCTGGGTCAATGCACAATATGTCGATTTGTTCATGTTTGAGTGATTCAAATTGTTTTTTGCCATTTCATGTTTTTGGCCACAGATCATTATCCCCCTGCTCTCCACCCAGCCTTAAAAATAGACTGTCTGTTTAAGATAAGACAATGAGCCTCCTTTAGTCAACACAACGATGTCTTTGTGTGTCAGCAGACACGTACAGGTCCTCCGTTGGAGCCATTAACATATCTCACAGCTGAATCATCATCACTTACTGGTAGAGGCAACAAAGCTGAAAGTCATGTGTAAAATGATGGATTTTTCCAGTTGACAATTTGACAAATTGTTGTATTTGCACTCTAAGCTTAAAGCAAAAATGAGCGCCAACAGAGGGAGTTAACGATTTGAAGAATGAGTGGGTGGTGAAAAGTGTCATTCAAGGACAACAAATAAAGTAGTGCGAGAGTCCCATTATTCAATACTTTACATGTGAAAATTAAAGCATGAAAATGAAGGTGGATAGAAAATAAAAGTATTCAATTCACATTCTGGGACGAAATGAAGTGAGTAACTTAATAATAATGTCAGAAGGAAAATCAACCATTGCACACAGAAATGACTTGATCTTCACTTTCATATGCTCCTGGAACAAACCAGCACCAGATCACAAATACTAATATTAATGCCAATAATCATTCGTGATCTGTCAGCTTTAATACAATTGAGCACATCAAATCATTCAGTGGGATATATACTGTATATGTATTTCTGTGTGTGTGTGTGTGTGTGTGTGTTTGTGTGTGTGTTATTGATGGCTAACTGTGCCATATTGCACAATATTACCATGGGCTGATGCATAATTTCTAAACACTTTGATTGCACAACATCAGCCTGGCAGCTGTGGGAGAGCAAATAGCAAAGTCCTGACTAAGTAAAAAGAGGTGGAGGGAAAAAAATCAGTGTTTGTTTCACCTGCAGATTGAATGCAAACCCTCATTTCAAATGGTTCATCATCTTCGCTACATGTAAGACACAGTCATAACATACAGTGGGGCTGTAGTGTGATTAGTCACATTAAATTCTTTAAAATAGCACACAGTCCTTCTCCCTCGCTAAATATTCCAGAATGTGCATGTATTTTTTTATTTTTTTTATTCATCAGGATCAGACAGGATCAGCAGTACACATGATGTTTCCTCATTGAATATCAGCCCAGGATTAGCTTCCATGTTCTTCCTGCTGTCATAAATATTCTTTAAAATCAGATTTTGGCTGAGGACAAAGAACACTCCAATGTCACTGAATGTGAGCACATGCTTTGTTTAACACACAGATGCTCAAACTTGGAGGAACAAGAAATAAAACACATTTCTGATGGATGGGTGTGGGGGGCTTTAAATTTTGATATTTCATGCACTGTGAAAATGTCCTGCTGTTGCAAATGCATCCATACGGTGGTGATGCATTAAACTGGAACATCATAATCACATTTCCTGCTTGTTTTCATTGAAGACTAGAGGGCTCCTGTCAGCCTTCAATGAATTTCCGTTCTTCCATCATCAGACACCACCCTCCAACCCCAGCCTGTGTATCTTCTCTTCTCACCCATAACTGAACCCTCACCTGCACCTCCACCTGCATGTATCGTACCAGCTCTCATTCTCTTCGATGCCTCTGGCCCCTGGAAAGCCCCTTGTGCATTTTCAGAGCTGCTGAACACCATACACAGACACAGCTCTCCCTCTCTCTCTCTCTCTCTCTCTCTCTCTCTCTCTCTCTGTCTGTCTT
>KV751351.1:5650472-5665859 GCA_001698575.1 Mola mola
TTTCCACGGTGCTGCTGGCCAAAGTCGGCTACCAGATCACATGCTATGTGCAGCCTCAGCAGCAGAGGAGCACAGCTATTTGCTGGGGGGCACACATGCGGGGGCCCCGAATGAATGACTGGCATTCTGGTGACCTCTGCGGACAGCAGCCGACTGTTGAGATGGAGGGCTGTTTTAGGACGGGGTGTCATGGCTTGTTGCTGTGTCACTCGTCTGCGGTGGGCTACAGGCATGTTGTCTACGGGCCACAAGGCTGCAAAATGTTTTCTCGCCTCTAAAGGGCAGCTTGGACTGGTATTTATAATGGACCTCGGGGCTTCGCCTCACTGCTGCTCAGTTTTCCTCTGAAGATGGGAATAAATGAGACCATAAGTTCAGATCTCTTTTTTTCCATTCTGAGAAACTGATAAATTTAGCTCCGGCTGAACCCTGGTGTCTTACTTCCACTAAGAATGGCACTATGAGAACATGGGGAATATTCCTTGGTTTATCTGGCTACTCCCCTGAGAGGATAGTTTTTTGTTATACAACTTTATGACTTGTTTTCCATCTTGACACTTGACCTGTCAAATTTCTGTCAAATACCAGAAGCAGGCAAAGCGTAAGTGTTTGCGCAGCTCTGCTTTGACTCAAGGAGAAGTGAGAGAAGGCAGGAGGAACTGGGGGATGGGAAGAAAATGGAAAAGAGAACATCATTACAGTGACACTCAGCTATTTGCCCTCAGTGCTGCATGAGTAATACGTCCAGGACCTGGAGCCAAATATTCAGAGTGTGCTGAGACAAAAAAGAAGACGTTGCCATGGGGATATTTAAATGCTCAACATGTTTTACTACCCAGTGGCACAAATTTCCCATTAAATCTGTGTCAAACAGGATTTGTGTTGGATATCTCAAATTTTCAGCCTTTAAAAAATCTGCATCCTTTGTTTAGCCATTTCTGTTGTAAAACTAATCAACTCACTTGCTTGTCTCCATATTACACTTAACTTGCCCTTTTGCCAAAAATCTCTGCCAGCGTGGTGTTGGTTGATGTCACAGCCACTCACATGCCAGCAGTAACGGAGCACTTCCTGCCAGAATGGAGCACTTTGGAGTTTATCCCTCGCTTCACCTTTGTCGAATGCTGGTGACAATGCCCTTCATGCCACAAAGCACAATACACAGGAAGACTTCTCCGATATCAGGAAAGGAGGAAAAAAATGTGGATTTTCCAGTTCTGCAGACAAACGGGCTTTGGTGCGCGTGGTCTCTTTGAAAACACACCTGCACATCACAGTTAGGGTCAACTGAAACACTCCAAAATCAGAACTTTAAATAACAGCTTAACTTCTACTGTACTGCCACTGTAAGATGGCACCAATGGTCATTGTTACTGAGTGTGGTTGGAGGAATTGTTTGCCATTTTGACAAACAGGCTTGTCTGTTTTGTTGAAAAGAAGACTGGAGATGTGAGGCTACAGCTGACCCTTAGATTGGAACAAAGACTAGAAACAAATGGGAGCAGCTGGCCGTGCTGCATCCAACGTTAGCTCCTCCCCAACTCTCCAATTAAAACGTGGCCCGTTTGTCTCATTGGTACAAAATCTGAGGTGTTGAAAGTTGAGCTTTTCCAGCCTTTATGTTAAACTAAGCTGCCGTAAAATATTGTAAAATCTGTTTTCTTATCTGACTTTTGGAGGTGGTGTGTGTGTTGCTCAAAATGCTAAGGGGCTTTTGGCGACGTCGTTAGCAAAGAATTGTTTTCATCTACAGTCAAACAACTGTGGACGTCAGTAAAACCAAACTTGCCCTTGAGATGACTACACCTCACATCTGTTCTGCCATCTACAAGCACTTAACAGATTCATCTAAAGTGACTAATGTCTGAAGTCTGCGTGAATGTCTAGAAATTCCCTTGAATGCAGCTCGACTTGCTGCAACATGCAGCGTGTTCTCCACACTTAAAATAAATAACTGATGGCCTATTTATTATCTTCTCCTTGGCTCTTGAGGCGTCAAAGAGGAAATGGGTCGCTCCAGTGCTCTGCATTTTCATCTGGCAGCACAATCAAAGCTGTTGTGAAAGACAAATACATGGGAAGCTGGTGGTGAGCGGCTTCCTGAGAACAGGATACCGCTGTGCTGAAGCACACCTTGTCTTTGTCTATTGTGTTTTGTGCGAATGAGGAAGTCGTCTGTGGATGTGGGAGCCGGGGAGACGAATCCATCCCACTCCTTCCAATACTATCGCTCACATTCCTCGCCGATCCCACCATATCAGGTGACCTCGTCTGCCATTCTGTGTCATTCTTTCCCACAGAGACCAACACGGATCCCTTTCTATCTGGTCCCTTTAACTCCGTCTCAAGACAGATTACAGACCTCACAGTTTATGATCATCCATGATTCCATAGCAATCTACAGTCTCCAGTCTACAGATACGGAGAACGTCAGAGAGTCGTTTCGTCCTCAGTTTAACATAAATCTGTTTTCTTAGAACCACTTATTTACCATGTCACCATGAACTAATTTAACTAACCGTCCCAGAGCAAAATACAATGAGAAATGAGATTTTTATTACAAAGTGATGAAGGTTTAACTCGTCTCTACTGTTTGGAGGAGCAATTGTCTCCAATATTGTTGCGGTTGCGTGGCGCTCAAATGACAACAGCTCTTTTCATCATCACTGAACATGTGAAGCCTCACAGAAACATGTCATTATATTGTTATTTGTTTGCTTTACATGTGTCAGCCTGACATAGAGCATGAATTAGTGGATAATAACATTATCTAAAACCTGTTCTGCTTATCTATTTAGGGACAGACACATGTTCAATAGCCCACTGTTGTGAGGCTTGTGACCCCATAAAACAACACAACATCTATCCCCAATTAGTGCCAGTTGTATGTGGCCAAGCGACCATTTATATAAACTATGTAGATACTTTTATTCAACTTTGGACCTGTCAGATTTATTTAGAAAAGTTTTGAACACTGGTCAAAAACTTACACTCAAAATACATTACAGAAGACTCGTCTATTCTTACAGTATAGTCTCAGGATCTTTACTTAAATAAATAAAACACTAAACAATAAGATGTTTATAGGAGAGTAAAGCTGAATAAATAAAAACAGCTGCTGGAGTAAACAAAACAAATGTATGCACACACATTCAGCCACATGACCTGTGTGGTTCGTCAGAAAACTATTATGTTTGCCTCTTGTAAGCTTTAAATGCTGATGTATACAGTGTTTGTGTATTTATTTTTTTATCATTATGTGTTTTGGTTAAACTTCACACTGGAGGCATTCGGATGAATTTGGCATGAACGTTAAATAAGCTGCCCAGAGAGCTCATTTACAATTAGAGAAAACTTGTGTAGGGACCCCACAAACACAGACTTTGTATTCCTGTCTTCCTCTCTCTCAGAAATCCATTTTATACTCACCCTAACACACAGCTCAGATGGGTAAATTTAGTGTCAGGCTGTTTCCAATTGTGTAACTGGTAGTTTGACTACTCTCACTGTTACTTCATTTGCGCTCATGTTTCCACAAAAACCTCAGGAGCAATATGATTTTACTGTGTAGAGCAACAACAAAAGTGTGCTTTATTTTTCCTCAAGTATTCCAAAATGCCACTCCTCTTTTTTTTTTTTTTTTTTTTACTAAGAAAGAATAACGCATTAAATTTGTTTTTTGAAGGTTTTTTTCTTTTCGAATTTTTGTGGCGTGCCATTTTAGATGTTCCTCTCCTGTAATGACTCTCTGAAAGCGTCCATAATATTCAAAGGTCAGGCTTGCATTCCTTTGGAGGTTCACAGGAAGTGTGGTACAATGGAGGACAAAATGGCCAGAGGCGTTGTCCGCCAACAGAGACACACACACACATACACACACAGGGAGGGAGTAGAGGAAGTCGTGAGGTGGTGTTAAATGACATGAGCAGCGTTTTTAAAAGGTGGAGACTGTGCCGCTTCACAGTGTGGATCTGAAATGCAAACATGTTCCACTTTGCTGACCAGTCGCCTCCATGTGAGTGCCGCCCACAGAGACACAGTGTCTGCATGTTTCCTTTTTTTTAAAGGACCGTTTAAGAATACACAGCATGTGGGACATGACAGAAATGTGTGTGGACATTTTTGTTGGGGACCTTATCTGGCAAAAACACTGACCCTGTCAGGACCACAGGACCATTATTCCTCATAGGGACCAAAGACCCCTCGTAATGTGGCAGAATGTAATTTCTGTTTTTTGGTTTTAAGCATGAATTGAGCTTATGTGAAGGTTAGGGTTGGCATAAGGGCTTGTGTGAAGCTGTACATGATGAAATGTATTGTGTAATGTGTGTTGTGAAAAGAGCAAGAGACATAATTGTGGACACATAGCATCAGCAGTTCAGTACAAACTCACTGGGCCTATAGATTTTTAGTTCTGAGATCACACATGGCCACATACTGTAAAACAATCGATTTCTGCGTCCCAGTGTGCTTTGATTGCACCCATTTCTATAATGATTCAATTGCAGTATGGAGGTTTCCATGTCCACTGTGCAGAGACACGATGGTCTGTCAGGACTGAAATATCTACTATTTACAAGGCCATCAGTGACAGTCAGAGTCCCTGACTAAAGTCCACAGTATGGCCTCAGTGAGGTCAAAGCTGATAAAAAATAGCTTTGTCTTGTTTTTTGGCCTGGACAGGAATAACATGTGCCATGAAGATGTGCTTTTTCCCTTACGGCAGAAACAATGTCTCATGAAAAAGACAAAAATAAACAATAAATCATCAATGTTTCATCTATAATCTGCAGAAGCAGAGAGAAATTGGAATGTATGACCAATTTAATTTCCTAATTTTTTTGGATGAAGGGGGAGTTGAACATACCCGACTGCCCAGCTATCCTTACATACATCTTGTGATCCTGTATGTGACCTCGTCCCAGTGGGAGCGCAACCCCTGCATGTTTGAGATTTGAACCTGTAAATCAGACGGACGAGGGTTGCCCACATGGGGCATTCAGCAGGCTCTCTGCCTCATCGTGCAGTGTGATGTTGGATACAAAGAGCCACTGTGTTTGTAGGAACAGACACAAACACGGACTTCAGATTCCAGGGGACAGCTGCAAAACACACACACACACACAATCAAGACATGTGTGTAACATACACAGAGGTTTGGGTTTTTTTATACTTTTTCCTGCAGTAAATGTCAAGAAATGGAGTTCTTCTGCAGAATTAATCATAAAAGAGATATAAAAATCAGTGCTGAAAAATATTAAGTACTCAAATAATTTACAGTCAGCTAAACATATGGAATTATGAAGATTATGGTCTCAAATAATAAATGACTCAGTATTCAACAAAAAGGGGTTTGTGCCATTTTACCAATTTGTGTATACAAATGATGCTACTGTACTGCATTTATATACAAGTTTGAGTTTTAATTTAAGGGAGAATTCTGGTATTTTTCAACCTAAGCCCTAGTTCCTAGTCTTTAAGGCTCTAAAAATGTCACAAAATACATCTTTATTTGAAAATTGCTCAGTAGGAATTCCACTGAGACCCTTTAGCTCAAAAAGATGTAAAGTACAGCAGCACAAGGCAAGTCAAAATCGCTGAAAATAAATCACTTTCTTTCCCCGTGAACTACACTCCAAAACTCAATACAAGTTTCTCGTAACATGGAACAGATGCCTACAGTAAAATGCGGTATGTTTTTGACTCCTAAACTGTAAAGATACTGTATAAAACCAATGTTTGAAGTGCTTTTTCTATCTTTTTCTATTTCCTGTTGCTTACTGTGCACCCCCGACGTGATGAATCAGTTGCTGAAGGACTACCGTGGCTGAAGATCTCCAAGAAAGGAGGACAAACAACTTTATGTAGATTTTTGTTGTAAACACACACACGGATGTTTCACTGTAGGTATCTACTCCATGTTACCATACACTTGCAGTAATATTTTGAGTGTATTAGTGGAAAAAACAGTTATTTAAAAAGTTAGTTCTGTTTTTGCGACTTGCCCAATGCCATTGTGGTGTCTGGCCTAGCCAACCAAACGTGACATCTTTGAGCATGAAAGACCAGGACATATGGTTTAGACTGAAAAATACCCAAGTTTCTCCTTTAAGGAAAGCATTTGTGTTGCTGGGAGGAAATTCCTTTATGTATCTATTAAAATTACTTTTTTTTTTTTTTTAACTTTTAACACGCAAATCACAATCTATGACCAGGATTCATTACAAACGAGGAATAAATGATGATTTCATGACTTTTTCCACATGGAGTGGCCTTTCTTTCCGAGTCTCAGTCCAATTCTGAATGCAGGACTTTTTGGATCGCGATCATTTTTCATGGTTGCTGTGTGATATTCCAGCTGTTTACTCAAACACACGACTCAGACGGCGAAAAAAGTACGGAACGCATTCAAACACAGCTGAAACGTCCTGTAACATATTCATCGAGTCCTCGCTGCAGCCTACCTCCCTCCCTCCCCCCTTCCCGTGTGGTTTTACGCTTTTGATCCCAGAAGGACCTCGCGTTTTGCATTCCTGGCATTCCGACCTCGGTCCCTCCTCGGCTGCTTATTATCGCTGCCTGCGCCCTCCGCGTTCATTCCACAGCGAGAGAGCACCGCGGCACGGCAGCCGCACACGCCGGACCCCTCAAGGCCCGCGGAAACAGTGGAGGAAACCCTCAACCCAAAGGTCCACGTCGAGCTTTCTCGGCGATGAGAGAGTGAGCCGGTAAGAGGAGCGTTTTCCTTTTCTGCCCCCGCCGACGAAAGCAAAACGGGCGCAGACGACGACTAAAGTCGCCACATCGCGGCTTCCTGGTAGCGCCTGTTGGCTCTCCGTTTGTTTTCAGTGTGTTTCAGAGGGTTTTAGCCGCCGTTCGAAGGGGGTTCGAAACACTAAAGCTCTTTTGAAATACAAAAGAACAAAGATTAAGTTGTTCCAGTACGCGGTTTTGGTGCGCTTTTGCTCCCCCGTGAGACTGGAATTTTTGGCGCACGCACTTTGTGCCTGCTGTGGAAAATGTCTCCACATCTCTGTTGTCGCTGTTGAGAAGAGTAGTTTTGAAGGCTGAAATGTTCACATACAAACACCCAGCTAAAGCTGTGATCAGAAAACTTGTTATTGTTATTGTCACGTTACATGGATCTATGGCCTCTGCTTGTGTTTACGATTGTCTCCTCATTTGTATGTGTAACACCAGACTGATTGCCCCTTATTCTCTCCCTTCGTCTAGGTTCACACTATTTTTATTCTTAAAAAGGACTACTTTCCAAATAAGGAGCTCAGTTTAAAGAAGATAAGAACAAAGCGGTATGACATCCACTGAAGAGCCGTCTGGCACGGTCCTGCACCGGCTCATCCAGGAGCAGCTCCGCTACGGGAACCCCACTGACACCCGCACTTTATTAGCAATCCAGCAGCAGGCCCTGCGTGGAGGCACCGGACCTGGCAGCGGAGGCGACATGGGCAGGAGCCCCCGGTCCTCTCTGGAGAGCCTCACCCAGGAGGAGCCTCCGCTCCCTCAGCTCTCTGCGAGGCAGGAGCCGCAGGGCCAGGAGCACCACGGAGACTACTACCACTCAGAGAGCGCCTACGAACTCTATCAGCACCATGGGGAAGAGCTGCCCACTTATGAGCAGGCCAAGGTGCACTCTCAGTACCTGGCCTCTCAGTGGGCCCCCACAGGCCCCATCAAGCAGCTCCAGGAGGGGACGCTCCTGCATGAGGGGGCTTTCCACGAGGAGGCAGACCTGATGGAGCTGAAGTGCAGCCATGTGCGGTCGCTCAGTGAGCATCAGATGCAGATATCGCTGGAGCGGAACGATGCCGCTGCCAAAGCAGAGGCCATCAAGAGCACCTCACACAGCTACCCTGAGCTTCCCTACTACCCGCCGCAGGGCCTCCAGAGTGTGGGCCAGAGCCTGGACAAGCGCACCCCACCTCCAGAGTACTCAGCCCCAATCCAGGGACAAGGATTTATCCCTCACCAGGTCCAGGAGCCAACGCAGGCACAGCAGCAAAGGTAAAGAAGCCTGAGAGGGCCTGATGACTTGTGCATATTTTTGAGACTGCATTAACATTACATCATGTTGTGTGGTGAAGTTTTTGTACGAGAGCCAACAATCATATTACAGTTCCCGTCACTGCGTCTCACATGCTCAAACACATACTTACTAATGTGAGTCACACCGCACTGCTTCACATTTCCTCCTTGAAATCCTGAGAGGAAAACAAGCCTAGTCCAGGTGCTGTTTGTAATGCCTGACATACTGCAACAGCATAGTTTCACACGCTTGAGCTGCCTTACCTTTTTACTAAAATACACTCATCAGATTATTTTTTACCCTTTTTTTTATGGCCACTTTAGTCAGATTGTTGCTCAATTACAGACATGAAAAGTGATCTGGACTCACTGATGGCTGCCCCCAAATAATTTGATCCAATTTAATCAGCTACAAGTTCAGATTGATGATTAAGATTGTGTTTGTACTTTACAATGTCTCTCTCATAGGTATGTCCAGTCTAGTCAGCCAGCAGTGGTCCCGTGCTACAGTACATTCACCAGCCTGCCCCCTGCTGGCTTGGAGGAGCCCAACCAGGTGGAGCTGCTGCTGATGGAGAACGAGAGGCTGAGGCAGGAGCTGGAAGCACACAGGGAGAAGACCGGCCGCATTCAGAAGGTGAGAGGAAGAGAACGCCGTTCGAATGCAGCTGACACCTCTCACATTAAGAATTCACGCGCTCAAACTGGAGTTTCAAATTTTGCATTTGACCTGGAGTTGATGCATCCACTGCTCATTTTTCTATCAAATAGCATAAAAGGCAAACTTTAAATGCAGGATTAAAATTCACTGCATTGAGAGGGAAAGCCAGATAATATGTCCATCCCCGAGCCACCTGTCTATGAAACACAACCCCAGTCAGCAGTTGTCTCCCTGACATCCAACTCCCTCATCTGTATGGGACAGATGAGATCAGCAGCTGCTAGCTTCCATGCCACAGAAGCACAAACAGAGGTCACAGCCTGCTACTGTGTTTACACCCTCCTTTCATTGTGGAGATGACCTGTTGGAGGCCAATGTTTGTGTGTGTGTGTGTGTGCGCTTTAGGGCAGGCCATAGATTTTCAGAGTAATCTAGGGCTTGTGAGACAGCAGTCGATTGAGTTGCAACCCTCACGCACATGGCTGGTGGGGGTGGGGGTGAAAGTCCACGGCAGGTGGTGGACTGGTATGTAAAAAGTGAAAGGTCTCCTTTGTTTTTCCACCAAACAGCACTCTTTTTCCACTTTCTCACTCTAACCCCAAGCTGATTTCGAACTTTTTTTTTTTTAACCAGTTCATGTTGACAATAAAAAGTAAAAGAATTTATGTGAAACCATTGGTGAAAACAGAAAAGTCATTTGAGACCCCAGCCGATCACCGTAAAATCCCCCCTGCTGGAGTTATGTCACATGGCCCTCGCCTTATCTCAGCCTCAAAAAATGATAATTGCCGGGATTGGAAAGTTTTCTCCGTCAGGCCGCAGCCCTGGGTAAACATGCCTGTGTGACTGCCATAATAGTGGGTTGCTCTTTGCTGTTCCACAAACCAGGCATAGGCATGTACACCTTCCCTCCGCTGGCAGCCTTCCCAGACGTGTGTGTGTGTGTGTGTGTGTGTGTGTGTGTGTGTGTGTGTGTGTGTGTGTGTGTGTGTGTGTGTGTGTGTGTGTGTGAAAAGTGTGTGTGTGTCACATTTGTGCATTGTGCTGTGTTGTGCGCTCACACACCTGGAACTAAAGCTATCAGCCCCTTGGAATGTAGATATAAATCAGTCTCACAGGGAGTGGTGCAGGCTTGAATTCCTTCACGGAGTTATACACAAACACAGAGTGCACTGTACACACACAGTCACTTATGTGTAATGTACACAATAATCAATGTACTGTAACAACACGAATCAACATTTCAGCTCTGCCATGTGAAGATGGTTAACCAAAGATTCCTGTTGTCTACCTTCCCCATTCTCTTCCTTTCTCTCCCTTCCTTCCCTTTGCAGTTGGAGCAGGAGATCCAGCGGATTTCAGAGGCCTACGAGACACTAATGAAGGGTAGCGGTAAGCGAGAGAACCTGGAGCAGACGCTGAGGAAGAGGCTAGTGGCTGAGATCAGGAGGCTGCAGGATTTCAACAGAGACCTTAGAGGTAGGGGCTGCTACCACAAAATACCCTATGGAAGTATTTTCCCAGTTTCACATCAAGCATTCCCATACCTTAGAGTGGAGTCTAATTTCCAAACACTGTTACATTGCAGAGAACTTGGAAAATGCCAGGACACATGTTGCAAAAGAAGTGGAAGCAGCTGACCATAACCAGCACATCATGGCAAAACTGCTTGAACAAAGTAAGTATGCTGTTTTGTTTTTAGCCAGACTCCTCTCCCTGGCTCTCTCTTACAACCTCTTTTGTAATCAGCATGCGTGATTGGACTGGATCTTAGCATAGCATGGGGCCCTCTTTTGTAGCTATGGGCATCCTGCACGCAGGAATTTCACTTGCATAACCCTAGCTTATTTGGTAAGGAGGCTTAATAAGAGGGAATTCAATGCACACACCGCGTTGCAAAGGGAGACGGACAGGCTCTAAATCCTAGAGCAGCGGTGGAAGTGGTAAAAAATGAGGTTCCCCCACCTGTTGTTAGTGAGATCTATGTTGTCTGTTTAAAGAACTGGACACAAGCAGGGTACTGGTGTTTGCATGGCCTTGATGAGGAATGCCCTGTGCTATGTGGGTCAAAGGGATAGAGCGGCTTTCTCCCCCTTCCTCCTCCTTCCTCTTCTCAGCATTCCAGGAGTGCTTCGCTAAATGAGGAACACTGGCCACCGTGTAGTAACGCTGATACTTACTTCAGTGGTTGAACTCAGGAGGGGGATATTTGGGATTTGACTACTACTGAGATAATGCGATTAAACTGGCCACTTTTACTTTCCCTTTGCCTCAGATGAGGAGCAGAACTTCGAGCGGGAGCGTGTGGAGCGTGAGGTGCAACGACTGCGAACCACGGCGGAGGAACAGAGCAGCAGGGCGAAGCGGCTCGAGGAGGCCCTGGAGGCAGCTCGAGGACGAGGACGGCAGCTGGAGGAAGAGCTGAGGAGGAAGAGGGCTTACGTGGAGAAGGTGGAGAGGCTTCAGAGCGCTCTGGCTCAGCTGCAGTCCACCTGCGAGAAGAGGGAGAGGCTGGAGATGAAGCTGAGGACGCGACTAGAGCAGGAGCTGAGGAGTCTGAGGGCACAGCAGGTAAATATCCTGGCTGAGGAGAACTGAGATCAAAGATGCAGCCACAGTATTTTTATTACACAACTATAATATTTCTTACCACCTGGTCTCACCTCAGAGGCAGTCCCAGCCGCCAGGAGTGACCATGAGCTCCCTTCAAGAGCGCCTGCGGGAGCGTGAGGAGCGAATCCTGGCCCTCGAAGCCGACATGGTGCGCTGGGAGCAGAAGTACCTTGAAGAGAGCACCATGAGACAGTTTGCGATGGAGGTGGCTGCCACTGCTGCCGCCCAGAGGTAATGATTACCTCTGTGACACTGACCAATCCCTGACCAATCACTGACCAAGTCCCAGTGACACTGGGACTTCCTACTCACGCGGATTTTTCAAACAAATTCGAGCTAATCTAAAGGACGATGTCTTTTCTTTCACAGAGACACCACCATCATCAACCACTCGCCTTGCCACTCCTCCAACAACAGCTTCAACGAGGACCTGCCAGTCGCCGACTACAGAAATCAGGAAATGGAGAACAGGTGCATATCACTCCGTAAACTCTCTCGTTTCATGAGAATCACCTTTACAAATCAAGGCAATCCTGACATGTTTGTTTCTTTTCATGTTCCGTTTGGGATCAGGATCCGTGCTCTTTACGCTCAGATATTGGAAAAGGACGCTGTGATCAAGATCCTGAACCAGCGGCTGCACCAGGACCAGGGGCGGAAGGACGAGCCAAGTCCCCGCACAAACCTCCTGAACACAGCGGCCGCCGCGCTGCGACCCGCTGCCTCCACTCCCTCGATCAGCACTGCCAACAGCACCACAAAGTCCAGAGGTGCGGAGCATAATGTTACCTTTTTCAGTCATTCAGAACGTAACATCTTGGTAATCGGTGGGATTTGACAGATGCTGACTATTTGGTGTTTTCAGGTAAGAGTCTTTCGGACGATCAGACCTCTCCACACCGTCAGATATCTACTCAGTCCGAACCTGGAGTGCGAGAGCAGGAGGTGGAGGGAAGCAAAGCCGCAGAGGCTGCCAGCACAGCTAAGCTCAACGGTGGTGAGTAATCCATCAAATATGCATGTGTGTTTGTTTACGAGGTCCGGAGCATAAGTGACTCAGACACTCAGAACAAACTTAGTCATACACACATATACACCAGTCTATTATCTGCATAAAAAGTAGCTTTGGACCTCAACTTCATTGATGTTCGTATTGATTAACCATGCTGCTGCTCAATTGGCCTATCAGATAGCATGAATGCAGGTCATGGTTCATAGTGTGGGCCTGGTGGAATGTGCACGGTTAGGAAATAATGTGGATCTGTTGACTGAGCAAGTTAGCCAGAGTGGCCTGTTTGACTGTGGAAAATAACTGTTAACCTTTAGTCACTGATAGTTGAACTGTATGTGGGACATGTGGGACTTATCACTGTTTTAACCTTAAAGCGTTAAGTATTTACCCCTTCTTCTTTCTTTTTTCTCCCCTCTTACAGACAAGGCAGCACCTAAGAAGTTGCTGTTAAACCCTTTCAGAGGCCTGGAAGAGCTGGAGTCAGAGGCAGTGGAAATCTTCATTTAAAAACAGCTGAGAAGTGGATTTTGAATGAGAAAAGAGCAAAAACAATTCTGAGAATCTGTGAAAACTCTCCGAACAGAGAATGAAAGAATGTTGTGGAAAGAGGCCAAGGCACGAGAAAAACAAGGACTTTTCACGTTTTTGAGCAAGAGCTGAGCTCCTACTCACATACTCTCACTGCTCGGACAGCTGCGGGCAGCTTGCCCAGCTGTGGGAGAAACGGTGAATCTTCTGAGGTACTTGGACAGTATTGTGGACTGCAATAAGGAGACATGTTCTCAGAAGGTGTATGCCAAAATATTTATAATATCTTATCTGGTTTCCACATTCCCCAAATATTAACTTAAGCCTCATGCTCTTCTAGATAGAAATTCAATAAGAGGTTATCTCTGTGGCCTGCATTTCCCTCCTCTGCCCCCAAAATTGTGCCGTCAATATGAGTAAACCCATCACATGCATCTTATCTGTTTGGAGGTTCCCTTTGTTCAATAATTTAAGCTTCCACATGAAACACTGCTGATTTAAGTGCTCTTACTGTCCATGTTTCTTAAGCCCAAGCAGCCGGTTCTGCGAAAGCTTAGAGGTGTGTGGACCGTGAGATGCATTATATGTAAGAATTGTTTTTAGTTAGTTTGTTTTGCAAAGCACAAACTTGGTGTTGTTGATCATTTTTGGGATGGTGTTGATTTCATCATATGTTGGTTTTGCTGATGATGTGTGATTCCAGTATGTGAGCGTGTTTCCTGATGTGGTGGTTCTGCTGGTCCGGCCACCACTGTGGAATGAAAGTCGAAAACGACACCGTGTTTGTTTGTTTTTGTTTACTGTGAGCTCTGAACTAACAACAGGTTTATTATTTTATTATTGTTATTATTATTATTTTTATTGTATATTTTATACAGATGTTTTTATTGTTATTTTCAGATATAATAGTGCTTTGAGCAAATTGCCAAAGAGTTTATGTATGTATGTATGTATGTTTGTTGTAAGTTATGTGCTGACAATCACGGACATGTCAAGCTGTACACAACCAAGTGTTGACTTCAAAATAGACATTTCTGTGAACTTTAAACAGTATGCAACATTTCATGAAGCAATTAAATATTCTAATATACATTAAATCCTCAACTTGTTACGTGTGTCATTAAAATAAGAAAGTATCTGGATATATTCTTATTGCAACGATAACGTCAAATATGCTCCTGAGTGATTCAGGTAATGTGAAGCTTCTCCCTCTGCTCACTGTCCCCTCTCTCATTGTCACCCTGCCTCCTTGTTCCTGTCCTCTTGTTTCACCATGGCGAAGAGGAAGAGTGCTCTTCATTAATGAATGCCAGAGCCGCATTCTTCTGGGTTCAACTTTCTCGGGTGGCCTGCTCTCTTGTTCTCCTCTTGCCATTAAGAGCATGCTTGACATTGATGGCATTCTTGCAGAGACACGTAACCCTGTAAGTGACAAAGACAGGTTTCTCCCAGATTATCCTCTGCGTTTGGCCGCTTGAAATTCCTTCGCGCTGCCCGCCATCTTCGCCAACGTGTTGCATTCCGAATGACCCAAAGGTGTTTGGGACATAGCATTGGATATGAGGATGAGAAAATGGAGAAGTCTGTTACACCCTTTTTTCAAAGTGGATCTGTTTATCTCCCTCTGGCACTTGTGCACAAACAGAGCCACATATATTGACTCGTACCAGTTTGGGACAGTTGAGTTGAGCAGCACAGACAATAAGGCTTCACAATGCAACAATCGAACCTCACAATGGCAATCGCATGGTGTCATCGGTGGCCTCTCACATGATCCATCAGTCATCAGTGTGTGTCTGAAATATAAGATACAGCCATGTTAGAACATATTTAAGACTTTTCTCCAAATAACTGTTAATTGTTGGAGCAATATGTATGACCCTCTTGAGCCTGGAGGGCTTCAATATCAACCATTTAAAGTTTAAGAGTGCTTTTGTTGTCCTGGTTTATTGACAAAATTATTTTTATGCAATATATACTTTTTCATTAAATGGGATAGAAGTTTTAACATGCTAAATAGTTAATTATGCTTTAAAAATTAAATATTAGACATGGGGCTGCCAGATGGTGAAAATTTCACCAATTTCTAGAAAAAGGCTGCAGATGATCCTGACCAAAATCTATTTCAGTTCGAAAGTCATAGATCAATAACTTAACATGTATAACTCCATCAATAACAAATAGACAGCATAAACACTTTTTCCTAACTACGGTGCATTAATGATCAATGATTTAGTAAATGAGTCACCCTTAGTAAAGACTGCCGTACTGGAACACATCAAAACATTTCAGACTTCGCCAGTGAGACAATACAAGTATTCTGAACTTATTTAATATTTTCACAATTTGGCAGAACTTTCTCTTTGCAGAAGCGTCCTTGTGCGAGACATTGAATCTCACCAGCTCCAGGGGTTCTGTCCTGAATTTATGCTCTCAACTCCCCGCAGAGCTATAAAGAAAACAATGAATACGTCAGGATCTATTCGGCATTGCTCTGTCTGACACATAATAAAACAGGGGCTGGAACAGT
>KV751351.1:5668611-5687740 GCA_001698575.1 Mola mola
CCCCAGCAACCTAAGGCTATAGCAGCATAACTAAGGGCTAGATAGGCCAGCCTTAACTATAAGCTTTATCAAAAAGTAAGGTTTTAAGCCTACTCTTAAAATCAGAGAGTGTGTCTGCCTCCCGTACCAAGACTGGAAGATAGTTCCACAGGAGAGGAGCTTGATAGCTGAAAGCTCTGCCTCCCATTCTACTTTTGGAAATTCTTGGGATCACCAATAACCCTGCATCCTGGGAGCGTAAGGTTCTGGATGGGCGATAGGGTACTATGAGCTGTTCAAGATAAGATGGTGACTGACCATGAATAGCTTTGTAGGTGAGAACAAGGATTTTAAATTCTATTCTGAATTTAACTGGGAGCCAGTGCAGAGAAGCCAGTATGGGGGAAATATGGTCTCTGATATTAGTTCTAGTCAGTACACGCGCTGCTGCATTTTGGATTAACTGAAGAGTCTTTAAAATCGTTTTAGGGCAACCTGAAAATAAAGAATTACGGTAGTCCAGCCTGGAAGTAACAAACGCATGAACTAGTTTTTCTGCATCTTGTTGAGACAGGATGTGCCGGATTTTAGCAATGTTACGGAGGTGAAAGAAGGCGGTCCTTGAAATCTGTTTAACATGTGAGTTAAAAGACAGCTCCTTGTCAAAGATAGCACCCAGGTTTCTGACAGTGTTGCTGGAGGCCAAGGCAATGTCATCCAGATTAACTATGTTGTTGGATAATGAATGTCTAATGTGTTTAGGGCCCAGCACAATGACTTCAGTTTTGTCAGAGTTTAACATTAAAAAGTTATGAGACATCCAGTTTTTAATGTCCTTAAGACATGTCTGTAGATTAGCTAACTGATGGGTTTCATCTGGCTTCATTGATAAGTATAGTTGTGTGTCATCTGCATAACAGTGAAAATGTATGGAGTGCTTGTAAAATACAAGCAGAATCAAATTGTACTTCAGTAAATTTGCTGCATTCTATAACTGATTTAAATGCACATTTGAGGATTATTTACTCAGACACGCATTGTTACAGTACACGCTTCACTTTCTGGAAAACGTGTGGGCTTTAAGATGAGGGATGTGATCTATTTACTGTTTTACAGCTGACTTTGATGACTTATTAAAAATCTCTTTTCACTTTCTGTTTCACATCAGGCTTCAAATATTACAATTTGGTCATATTAAGTATTCGAGTCTCGCAAAAGAGGGCATCTCTGATTTAAAACATGAGATTAAATCCAACCTTTCATTCATGTGTGTGATCCCAGATTCCATAATTTCAAGTTAATAAATGCACAAGAAGAAATCTCATACCAGTTGGAAAATGTGTAATTCTGAATATTGAGAAGTTCCTTTCAATATAACTATTACTGACAACTTTCAACGTCATCATACCAACGTTTTAGTGAACAGCGCTATCTGCTGGAATGCCACAGAAATGCACATGAAACTGCTTCACAGCTGCACAAGGCCACTGTCTACAGAATTTTGAAACTTTCTTAGGACTAAATGCTGATATATTTTAGGGTCTGAAAAGGCGCAAAGGGGTTGACTGATGTCCCTCTCTTGCTTTGTTTGAAGCAGGAGTTATTCACGTGGCAGATTCTTTATTTGAAATCTTTAAGTAGAAACAGTAGCTTTGAGTTATGGCTTCTGTAAACAGCTTGTTCAAACAAAAAACTGACAGAACCACTACAGAGGTCACCATTTCTGACAGCTGCTATCGGAATATGTGACCTTACTGTACCTGAACATTTAATTATTAAAACATCACAATAATAGTTTTTACTGGTTCTGTCCTGTTCTCATAATCATTTCATTTCACTTTTTCTTACCTGTGATTATCAAAAAGGGCGGGCACAACATAGGTCACGACTTCTGACAGCTGTGGTCAGAATATAGGACAGAAAGAAAAAGTGGTACAACAGTCAGAATTGCTGTAAAGAGAAGCTAATGCTTCAACATCAAAATATGTTTGAAATGTTTTACCTGACGTGTAAACTGTGGAAACACTATATTAAAGTATTTTATTCAGGGCTGAATTTAAGTGGTTGGGCTCCTTCTGTGACCCACTTCTTTATTATCTAATTTAATTTATTCGTATGTTGAATGTAAGCTGTTCCACACGCTGCTGTGAGGACAGTCACTCGCAGTGATTATTGATCCAGTAATTTCATAAACCAAGATACACCTGAATTCAAAACATGGCCAAGAGCTCAAAGCACTGACCTGGCCTTTAAACTCCTCAGATTCTTATCCTTTCCACCATTTGCACCCATTAGGTGTGTATTTGCTAGATGTTACAGTGTGATAAATTATCCCTGATGCTTCACAGCCGGTTCCAGACTTTGTCTTAAGTGTTAGCAGTAAATGTTTGCCTACTTGAATGTCTCAAATGTCTGCGCATTTTTACTTGTGGCTGCGCTGTTTTGCAGACAAGCAGTAGGAAAATTACATTATGATCAGGAGCATTGAGGGTTTTCTCCTTAACTTCATAGCCAGCACCAGACTGATATGAGTGCTTGTAATGTTTTCCTTTTTTGATAAAGAAAACAATAATGATTCTGCCTATAGTTACAAATACTATGTCAAAAACATGGACATAACCAGTTATTAGAGACAGAAAATTTTGCCATTTTATTTTCATGCATTTTTTTACATTTGGAGTGAGGTATGCCATACTACTGTATGGTATATGATTTGTACATTACATTTTTATATACTTGTAGCTTGTGAATGATCAAGGAAATTGTGCTACTAGTACAATTTTTTACATTGTTCTGATGTACTACTTATCTGCATAAGTTCCTCCATGATGCTTTAATGAAATCTTGAAAAGTTAATGCCACTACTGACCATCTGAATTGAAAAGAAGCTATGCTATGACAGGCGACAATATACCATCATCTGAATTAAAGTGTAGTTATAATTATTACTTAAACCAGCCACTAGGGGTCACAAATCAGTGTATTTGTTGTGCCAGTCCCAAGCCCAGATACTGTAAATGGTAAGAGTCACGTCAGGAAGGGCATCCGGCATAAAAACTGAGCCAAATCCAACATGTAAATCACAAAAATCAATTTCGTACTGTTGGAAATTGGGCTACTGTTAGTCAAAAAACAAGAGGAGGGAAATGCGTTAGGAGACGGAGAGAAAAGAGGAAAGTCAAGAGTGTAGGACTGAGAGTAGGAACTCTGAATGTTGGCACAATGACAGGCAAAGGAAGTGTGTTGGCTGACATGATGCGCAGAAGAAAGGTAGAAGTTTTGTGTGTGCAAGAGACCAGGGAGCAGGGTTCAAACTGTACTATCATGGTGTGGATAGGAAGAGAAATGGAGTAGGCGTGATCCTGAATGAGGAGTATGAAAAGAATGTTGTAGAGGTGGAAAGAGTGATGAATGTTGTCAATGGTTCCGCCCCACAAGTTGGCTGTGAGATGGAAGAGAAAGAGAAATTCTGAAGCGATTTGGATAAAGTGGTAGAGAGTATTCTCAGGGAGGAGAGAGTGATGATTGGACATGACTTCAGTAGGTATGTTGGTGAAGGGAACAGAGGTGATGAGGAGGTGTTCGGTAGGTTTGGTGTCGAGGAAAGGAACCTGGAAGGACAAATGGTAGTTGATTTTGCAAAAAACAATGGAAATGGCTGTGGTGAATACTTACTTCCAAAAGACGGAAGAACACAGGGTGACATATAAGGGCTGATGCAGGAACACACAGGTGGACTACACTTTGTGTAGACGATGCCATCTGAAAGAGATTGAAGACTGCAAGGTAGTGACAGGAGAGAGTGTACCCAGACAGCATCGGATGGTCGTGTGTAGGATGACTCTGGTGGTGAAGAAAAGGAAGAAGGCAAAGGCAGAGCAGAGGATCAAATGATGGAAGCTGAAAAGAAAAGAATGCTGTGAGGACTTCAGGGAGAGGTTGAGAGGCTCTGGGCTGTCAGATGACTGGGTAACTACAGCAACAGTTACTGTATATATATACAATATTTTGTGATTGGTTCCCTCAGTAGAAAATATGTCATGACACCACAGTTCGATGCTCTCCAATAGATGTTTCAGGGTTGGAGTTAGAGGTTGGGGTTAAATTTTGATAATTATGGTCTACAACTAAATAAATAAATAGATAAATAAACGCAACGCCCTTCAATATATTAGAAAAAAAATCAGCCGGAGCCATAATTAATTTGTTTGTTGTTAAAAAATGAAATAATTTACTTTCTTCTTTTCTTTTTACGGAAAAAAAAAAATCATCCACTATCATCCTTTGTGTAAAATAAATGTATGAAAATTGGTGATTTTGTGTCAAAATGTGCACACCAAGTAGATGTTCACTGAGCCTTCCCCTCCACAAGCTGCATAGCTTTTTCACTTTTCATGCAAGTAACAGCATCAATCTTTAACTTATCTGTAAAGCGACCTTGGGTTCCATGAAAGGCGCTATATAAATTGAAGTTATTATTATATTATTATTATTGTTGTTGTTGTTATTGCTTTTTTTTATTTATTTATTTATTTATTTATGTATTTACTTACAGTTGCCCAAGAAAGCCTTGAGGATCCACCAATGAAACGAGCTCTGGTAACCAATCCCGGCCATTTCCGGTGGTGGGGCTAACGTGTCACTTGGATGAGCTGGGAACCGAAAAATAAGAACCAGAAGAAGACTTGCCTTTCCCCGCACAGTTGTATTATTGTTGTACCTGAGTCATGGCGGAGTCGTGTTCCGTTTTCGGCTGTAAAAGCACGAAGTCGGACACAGTAAGCCTGCACGTTTTACCGAAAGATCCCGGGACGAGAGCCAAGTGGATCCAGTTCATCTGGAGAGCCCGCGCGGTCCCTGCCAAAATACCGGACAAAATCCGGGTGTGCAGTCATCATTTCTCCGATGACAGCTTCGTAAACTTCACCCAGAAGCTGATGGGTTTCGCCAGTAAACTCATACTGAATCCTTACGCGGTCCCTTCCTTCTATCTGGGGGACAACACGACGAGCACGAGCCAGCCTGCAGGGAGAGCGGTGAGTGTGTGTGTGTGTGTGTGTGTGTGTGTTTGGGAGTCAAACTACAGTTCACATGTGGACTTACCGGATGTAGTGTTTTAACAGTATCGGACCGCTGTGAACTATAATTTTTACAGCTAGATACTGACAAGACTACTACTGCTAATACTTGACGAGACGTGTTTTTTGTGCTTCTCTTCCAAGACCACAAGTGGTGCTTTGTTGTCACAGAGAGCAGAGATGAGAGATGTGGGCTGCCAGTATGAGCCGCTAGAGAAGACCAGGAACACTGTGGCCACTCAGTTGTCTGAGTTCACTCTTAAAAGCAGGAGAAGTCGAGGTTTGTCCCTGCCATGTTTTTAGATTTTACTCTGTTAAACCCTAGTCTTTAATTTTCCCAGTGAAATTTTAGAACCTGTGTGTACATTTTTTATTGCTGTAATAGGCATCCAAGTCCAGCTGTCTACAAAAATGTGTGGAATTAACACAGATGCACCGGCAGACTTTGGAGGTCTCATTTCCACCCGTGTGAGAGCCGCGCCTTCGACTCTGAAAAGGAAACGCATGGAAGAAACTTTAGATGAGGCTGAGGAATGTGAAGACGCCTCATACCACCGCAGCATCTCTAGCCTGAGTGACTCAAGCATTGCCAGGTAATCCTTGTTAATCTGGTACAATTACGGTTTCATAAGAACAACATTAATTAACATGTTCTATCTTCAATACGTATGGTTTGCATATCTCTTAACTTCTTCCCTGTATACATCATCAGTTTCACTTATACACGAAATCTGTATTTTTTTCTGCATAACAAAAAAATGTTTTGCCAAATCACTAGATTGAGAGTGCACTTTGTCATCCTGTCACTTTTATGCTGCTTCCAGAGCAAAAATTGATGTAATGTCATCAATTATTTCTCTTCCACAGCCCCGTTCCATCAATACAAGATGCCCCCAAGTATATTGTGTATGAGGACCGTCTAACTCTCCTTCGTGATTGTCCCACTTGTGGCCAGACTTGTGAGGTACAAAAGTATGTCAGCGGAACTGTCAGCCAATCGTTGGTAGCACTCCAGCAGCCAACCTCCACCTTTTAGCAGCGGTCCTCTTCTCTTGATTGTTGTTCATCATTAACAAAACAGGTCATCCTGATGTCTTGGGGGGTGGGGCTTAACGTTGTAGAAACTAAACTTTCCATTCTGATGCGTCTGATGCGACCATGTACAATTTCCTCCTCCTCCCGCTTTGAAACTGTCTGCTTCAAACATGAATGACTCGATGACTCCAATGGTGGAACTTGCCACCGTGCCGTGTATAGTAGACTAGTTTTAAAGTCAGAAGACGACAGAGCAGGTAAGCTCCAGCTTGCTCTGACTGTAGCCGAGGGGCAGCGTGGGGAACGGAGATGGTCCAGGCTAAACGAGTACATTTATAGACCCCTGCAGCCTAGGTGAGGCAAAGGTGTAGAATTACATCTAAATCATTTTAAGGCCACAACAGGATGTTTTTCGTGAGAAAAACATAAATGCGTTGGTGAAGGATTAATCAATGGCTGGCTGGATAGGTCTGTAACTATTCTGGGGGCAACATTCCTGAATGCTTAAATTGCTTTTAAGTCAGGTAACAATCAGTGAACTGAATGAGTGTCAACACAGTATTTTAACAGTGGTTATTCTTCTCACACAATAATAATTGTAAAACTGGATAATTCTGTACAACTAATTACATTTGCATGCAGACACTTCCATCAAAAATCCATGGCATATAAACAAGACAAAGTAAGGGTTACTTAAGAAGGTGCTGCTGATTCAGTACTAATTCACTATGACAGGACGCTCGCTTGCACAATACTATGACTTTAAAATTCTTCTTACTAAATTCAATCCGGCAATTTATACCTGGTTTTCGTATTGTGAAACATCAAAGCCTCTGTCACAAGGAAGATATGTAGCTGGTGATGCGTTTCAAACAATGGCGTGACAGCTGGTGATCCCCTGGCTGTGCAGATAGGATGCAGGTGCAGTATATACTGTATATACAATATTTCTGTTTCCAACACAATGTTAGTGAAAGAATAACTTCATTTTAATGAATAGGTATTTTGGTGTGATTAATGTAGCTTTTGTTACTGTAATGCTAGACCTCAGACCTTTAACTGTTGCTTTTACTTTGTGTAGGAGCCTATGGAAACTACAGAAGTTGCCTCTCAGTGTGATGAACTTGAAAGATGTGGAAGTCCATCTTCCTGTTCTGACAAATCAGGACTGACTCCAGTGGGTGAGAATCTTGACAGTGTTATGACTTGCTACTATGGAACTCATTTTCATAGTTGGTCGTCTTTTCATGTGAATAATGAACTTTAAATGTAATTTGCAGCTGTGCCAGAAAGCCCGGGGCCAAGTGACGCTTCTGATGATTCCATGCCCGATTATGGTCAGATGCTAAAAAGACGTGTGGACATTGATATGATCAGTGAAAAGTAAGTTTGTTTTCCCTAACAGTATTAACTGTGATAACACCAGGCTACTTCTTTTGAACCGTGTATGTCACAATATCACGGTTTCAAACATTTCCCAGGGCAGGTCTTCTACAGATGAAGGGGAAGTATGTTGTGAACGAAAAACGACTCCTGCAGCTGCTCAGCCTTAAATGCCCACTGTGTGGTTCCAAGTTAAAGTTGGAGAAGTTCACCTTTGGGATGGTCCTCATCCTGAACCGACTGTGCCTCCAGTGTGAGTACAGAAACCAGTGGAGAAGCCTGGATGATGCCAGCGTCCCCGCAGGTCAACACCTGACAGGAGGCGGAGATGTAACTCCAGAAAACAAACAGGTGCAAAATGAATACTCACATACTGAAAGCTTCACAGGTAGTTCCCTTTATTAAAAAAAATTGTGCAACAAAGTATTTGTATAGTACATAATCTACACTGTCATATATTTGGAGTGATCATATATTAATGCCTTTACTGATGTTTTTATTGATTACAATTTTGTTTAGCAGTTTTGTGGCATTTTTTTGACATCCCAAAGACAAAATAATTCATTTGAAAAATAATCAGCGTCCACTCAAAATGTATCCGTTCTTTCAGTTCCTCGGCTGTGATATTTTTCCTGTACACACATGCAATGCTGCATTCTTGTCTTTTCATCTTTTCGTAGATGGTGTCAATAGTTGAAGACAAAGGGCCTGTCACAGGAGTCGCAGAGATAGTTGCTATTATCGATGAGGAGAGTGACGCCACTGAGGAATCAGGCGACGAAGGTGACAGGGACAAAGACTGGACTTCGATGGACGAGCTTTTAGTGGACAGCGAGCTTCAGAGTAACGAGTCTGAGGAAGAAAGTGAAAGTTACGACGACGATTCGCTCACCGCTGCACACAGTCAGCTTTGCACAGACTGTGGAAAGTTTTTCCACAGATGGAAGCCGCACACATGCGAGCACAAGAGTAAACCCTATTGTTGCAATATTTGTGGTAAGAGATGTGTCAGCGAGTCGGCCCTAGAGTTTCACAGCAGAGTCCATGACCAAAGCTATGAGCATCGGTGCAAATACTGCTGCGTTACATTCAGAACAAAGGCGGACAAAATGAATCACGAACCCACTCACGTGACTCAAGAGACACCCTATAAATGTCCTGACTGTTCAGAGACATTTGCAACATATAGGGACCGCAGAATTCACCTGGAGGTTCACAGAGGTCCCCCGCAGTTAAAATGTCACATCTGTGGGATTGAATTTAACCGCCCCCATTGTCTCCAGAGACACCTCGCTGTGCACACGGGAGAGAAGCCCTTCAAGTGCTCAGTGTGCCAGCGTCGCTTCAACCAGGCGGGTCACCTGAAGGCTCACATGCGTCTGCACACAGGACAGAGGCCTTACAAGTGTCAGCACTGTGGCAAATGCTTCAATCACAACGTGAGCCTGAAGAGTCACGTCCAGCGTTATCACCAAAAAAACAGAACCATGTCTCACGCTGCCCAGGAGAACAAGAACAGCACAGACCCGGGCGAGGACAATGTCAGAGAAGAGAAGGTGCGGAAGGAAAGACAAGAGAGGCTGAAGCGTAAAGTGACGAGCACAGGCAGACCCATAGGAAGACCAAAGGGAATTGCAGCTGGCAGCTCGGTGCCAGCAAAGAAAATGAAAGTTTCCAACCTTAAGATCGCCAAAGTAAAGGCGCAGACGTCAAGGACAACACATTGCAGCGATGAAGATGATGAGCCGACCACGAGCAGCATATCCTGTGACTCAGCAGAGGAGGAAGAGGAGATGAGGGAGAAGAAGAGCACAAGCAGAGCGAGAGGAAGGGCGAAAACTGGCGACAGTGGCTGATTTTGTCCCACTAGACTAGACTAAAAGCAAATAAGAAAGCACTCATCAGAGTGGACACCTCCAATTTACTCATATACCACTGATCTGTTTGGCCAAATAGAGGTTTTGTTGTGAGGTAAATACATGGTGAGGTATGTGTGAGGGATTTTCCCCAAATTTTAAAGTGTTGTTTGTTTAAAAAATGTTACAGTAGTCAGAAACCCAAAGCACTTATAAAATAAATTGGACAACACAATGTAGCATTTACCAAGAGACATAGTCTCTAATTTCAGAACTGAATTATTGTTTTTCATGACACGCTGTACGGACGTCAGGCTGACGATTGGATTATTTTCACATTTCTTTAATGTTGAGATTTAATTGGACTTTAATTCAGGTTGGTTAACTGGTTATACCATTTTTTTTTCACTGTTCCGTGATGCTGTATCTAATAGTAAGTACCATAGGTCAATGGTACAGTCATTGAATATAACTAAATAATATCTATATAATGGATAAGATATGGAATGTAGGCTCCATAGTTAAAGTGTACATAGGCATAAAAACCATAAATGGTGTGCAGTTGTGTGTGTGATTTATAAATCTGTGCTCATGCACTAAAATGTGCAGCAGCTGTGGATCCGCCTCCACCACCCTTCGTTTAAACACCAAACAACCATAAAAAAAAAATCAATACGCGTCTATGGTTTCCAAAAAGAATTTCAAATTTTGATCGATCTGACCACAAAACAGTTTTCTCATTTTGCTTGATTCCATTTAATGTGAGCTTTGGCCCAGAGAAGATGTTGGCGTTTCTGGATCGCGTTCGCACGTGGCTTCCTCTTTGCATGATACAGCTTTAACTTGCAATTGCGGCTTGCCCGGCAGACTGTGATCACAGACAGTGATTTCTGGAAGTGTTCCTGAGCCCATGCAGTGATTTACAGTACAGAATCATGCTTGTTTTTAATGCAGTGCTGCCTGAGGGCCCCGAAGGTCATCAGCATCCAATACTGACCTTCGCCCTTTTCCCTGGAGCACGGAGATTTTTTCCAGATTCTCTGAATCTTTTTGATGATAATACGTGCTGTAGATGGTGGGAGTCTATGCAATTTTACATTTAGGAACATTTTTCTAAACTTATCTTTTGCAGATTGGTGAACCTCTGCCCATCTTTACTTGGATGCTCTTTTTATACTCAGTCATGACACTGATGCCAAATAACATGGATTCTCTTGTGGAGCAGAACTCCTATGTTTTACCTTTTTTAAAAAAAAAAAAAAAAAGAGAAGATCTCATGATCTCTCAGATTTATCTTGTGTCCTCCTTTGGAAGGGGCCCCACTCCTTCATGAGCAACCACCTAACGTCAGCTAAAACAAGCTCAGTTATTTGCTTTATTTCAAGACAGGAATACATTTTCTGCATAATAAATAGTTTTATCAGCAGTTATTTCTGCACAGTATTATTAGTACTTCGTACTTCTTAGGGCTAGGTTAGGTTTGGACTATTACTTATATGTATGTACCGGAGTATCTTTAGTGTTGTATATTTAAAACGACTGAAAGATTTCTGTCTTTTTCTGAAGACAAGAAAAAGTAAAAAATACATTTGCACGGTCCATTTGCTGTGCAGAAGTGAAATGGCATGTTTTGTGCTGCAGGTGGCAGTAGCGCACTGTTTTGTTTTGTTTTTACACGCGGGGTAACGTTCTCCTGCTACCAGCAGTCACCCTGTTTGATCATCAGTCAATGAGATGGCATCTGTGGCAAATGCACTACAAATACTAATCCATTTGGCACCTATCAGTGAAGCACTGCAGTGTGAACAAGGGCAGTGAGCTCCTGAACTAAACACGGGCGTGTCCCGGAGGGGGGCCTAGGGGGCCACTGGTCACCTCTGAAACGTGACTGGCCCACCTGAATGAGACCCCATTAAATCATGATTGGCTGTCTGCCCACTGAGAAGTGTTTTTGAACAGGCAACGGTTTTGTTTGTATTTGAATGTGTTTTTAATGACATTATTTAAGTGTGAAAGCTTCTTTTTGTATTTGTTTTAGTTGGGTTTTGAAACTGTACATTAATCTTATGTATACTTCATGCCACCTCAGTCCAAGAAGCTCTCTCACGCCCCCGGTCGCGCAGTTAAGATGATTTATGTGCTGCAAGCGCTCGTTTATCTTCACCAATGCGAGGCGTTTTCTTAAAATGTGTTTGCCGCCTTCATATGTGAGATTAATCTGGCCTTCCTCTCGGTGAACAGCTCTTATGACTACACAGCATCAAGCGCCACGCTGTCAACTTCATGCATGTCTCTCCTGTTCACTCTGGCTCAACTGTATTCAACTGTAACACAGTTATTTTTCTCACCCGCAGTCTTTTTTTCATAAGGCTTCTCCAATTCACATCACCCAATCCACCACTGTAGACAAAGAATTGGTTATCTCAGAAGAACCAGGGAACAATTCAGAGTTATTTCATCCGTGCAAACATACGATGTGCTCATAATGGTAAACACTGGAGTTGGTTCTTCAACTTTTTCTTGCCTTCTTATCCGGTTTGTGCTGATAAATCTTAAAATAACAGATGCACAGTCGGGACTCATAATTCATGAACTAATGGATGGATTTAAATTAAATCTTCTGTGGGAATGCGTCTTGTCCCGTGAAGCAAACGCTTCAGGAGCCATCTGGAGCTGATCTGGATCCGGATAATTGACCTTTCCTTTAGCCAGACACCAACCCTAGCAGAGGTATTTGAATTATTTCCTTTTCTAGGGCAATTTCAGGCTGGGGGCAGAGATGTGCGCTTCGCTTTATCGTTAGTCTGATTTCCTCACATCTTGGACATTTCTCCATGTAAACTTTGTTCCAATCAGTTTCATCACTGAAGCAACATGCAGTAAAAAAAACATGAGACACTTTCTCAGATCCAAACACAGGGATGAGGTCTCGTCCATGGCCTCCGGAAGAGGCAGGTGGATGCGGCACGTGTGCCGCTGTGAAAACCCCCTGATCCGGGCTCAGGGGTTCGGCGAGTGTGTTCATGTTGGACCTGAACATGGACTCGCACACGTGGCCTCCTGGGTGCAGAGGAGGGGATGGAGCCGCTGGAGGATGATTTGCCACAGATTCCTCCGCATTTGGAGGCACCACCAGCACGGACCACGTGAGAGGCTCCCCCGCCGCTGACATGGACTCCCGGGCTCCGTGTTCTCTCCGCTCCGCGGCGGGAGGTCGATGCTCCGTGTGAGCGTCACCTCCGCTCTCTTGCTCCTGTTTTTGTTTTTGTTTGGGGCTTTTTAATTAATTAATCTCCTTTTCGTTTTATTTTCTCACCTCCGCAGGTCCGACGGATCGCGCGGAGCCCAGCTACAAGCCCCGAGAGGACTACCATCCTCCCGGGGTGCCCTTCCCCAGCGTCACCCAGTACAAGCAGGATTTCAAACCCTGGCCCATCCCCAGGAAGGAGAACTTCCCGTGGATCAGTAACGGGGGCAGCCCGGGGAAGAGTCCCCACGGCCAGGCTCAGCCCGGGGAGGAGCGGGGCAGGGCGCAGGGGACGGAGGAGAGGAGGACCAGCTCCTACAGGTGAGGCACCGGCTCCAACCAGGAGACCGATGGAGGTGATGACCCAGAGAGCCTGCATGGAGAGCGGTCATCAATAATTCTCCTACATGTCACATATTCATGTGTATGAAGAGCTCAGGTAGGCCTGTTAATGTTTGATTTCCATAACTTATTCATGCTTTAGGTAGAAATGCTGACTTAAACGCCTGTCATATGGCATAGAAATGTAAAAGCTTGTGAAGCGGAGGTATAATCAGGGCATTATTCAGGTTGATTTGGTATTGAGTCTGCCGAAGACAGAATGGTTGGTAGAAATCATTGCAGAAAAGGCTGAGAGTTTCATCCCAAAACACACTTTCAAATGCTGTGCACACTCTCAAAGTTTCAAGCACAATCAAGAAAACCCTGATGGTATCACCAGGGCCGTTATTTGCAGACTTCAGGAAGCTCTCTCCCATATGTTTTCACGGACACTGTGCTCCTTGAAGAGCTATTGTCAGCCCATGAATCCGTCTCACTCCAGGCAAGAGTACAGGCCGTGGACGGGGGTTAGACCGGCCAAAAGTGCGAGGAGAAACCCTCCCACTGGATATTCCAGCCCAGGCACAGAGGCCACCAACGTCCAGCGTGAGACCAGCTACCAGGCTGCCTACAGCGGGGAGGCCCAGAGGTCCACAGGGCTGCACCAGGGCGAGAACGTCATCTCATCCGCCAGCACCAACGTGCAGCCTGCTGCCGTTTCGCAGCACATTCCCTCACTAATGAGGCCCTCCGGCCTCCAGCAGAGCGTCCCGCCAGACAGGATGGAGCTCAGTGGAACCATGGGAGAGGTAGGGCACAGTAGCAGTGTTCACCGTGTTCACTGATTCGGCTGGTGAGCCGTGTGATGAACCAGCAGTGGGTTCAGCCAGTACAGGTTCAGCACGCTGCATGCTCCTCTGGAAAGTCATCTTCACTTGTCTCCTCAGCGGCCCGCTGCCGTTATCAGAAAAGTGATACAGCGTCTTGTCCCTAAGCAGCTCAAAGTGACCCAGCTGTTTAAAACAGGCCATTGTCTGTGTTAGGTAACACTGCTGGTGCTGCACTCATTACTTTGGCCTAAATAGAGACGGAGCTTGAGGAGAGCAAAAAAAAAAAAAAAAAAAACCCAACTCTGGTCAACAGCAAATTGAAACGGATCATTTCTAATTCTTCAGAGCAGTAACTGCAAACATGAATAGATTTTAGTAGAGTTTACCCTGCGCACTGGCTTGAATATGCAGGGTAGTGTTTTTCTACCCGTGTCCATCAGTTTGTTTGAACAAAAACACTCAATAACCCCTCCACTGATAACCACTACATTGTACCGGGGGGATTACTATGGTCTTGAGTTGATTAAATGTTGGGACTTCTAGCTCTAAAATTGACAGAATGACAGACAGAGATGAGTTTTGGTGCTGGTCTGCAGGGTCCCAGCCCAATGGACGCCCCATTTCATTTGAATTTGGAGGCCTGTTTGGAGGATGTTATGCTTTATGGTCATTATTATTATTAGTTATTGACCTACATTTTGTTTTATACGTGTTGCTTTTTTAGAATTTAATGGGGTCAAAAACAACAACAGTGGAAAAGTCACCCGAACATTCACACCGTTGTACGTTTTTGTCCCAGATTCCCGGCGCTGTCACACCTAATGAGATAAAGTCGGACGCACGCAGATTTATGGTTTGATTGACGCAGTTCTAACAGCGACAAGGCGAGAGGATTTGCTCAGGAAGCTCCAAATGCGCCAGTTCAGCCAGGTTGTTCCGGATTACGGCCAGATGAACTGGATGTCCCCTCCCCGGACGCTGTTGCATGACAGTAAGCGAGACAGACTTTTGGATTCTCCTGAGGTTTAGTGGCATTCCTCCTCCCCGCCCACACCCCTCGGAGCCATCTGCCAGTGGAGAGCTGGATGGGCTGGGTGGGGCCGGGTCAAGCTGGTGTGTCAGTGTGAGTGGATGCGCACGCTTCAACAAATTTGACCACGTAGAATAAACGCACTTAATTAGAGTGACTAAAAAATGGATGTTGACATTTTGGAGTTGCTTTGTTTTTAAGTTTAAACATTAATTTTTGTCCCAAGTCAAATTTTGTAATGGAAGAAGCGACTGTTTCAAATGCCCTGGTAGAAGGGATTAAAATTTAAAGGGGAAATCTGGTATTTCAACCTATTTAAAGATTCTTTATAATCCAAAATTTCACAAAATACATCCTTTGTTGAAAATTACTCCAGTATTGAGTTTGGTTGCTGGGACTGTTTAGTTCATTAAGGCTACACAATGCAATGGCAAGTCAAAACGATGGGAAAATGGCCTTTTTCACCACTAACTATGCTCAAAATGTGACAAACTCGATTGTTTTTGACTGTAAAGATCCTGAATAAAACATGTTTGTACAGATGGTGTTTTTCACATGGTTGTCAGCACCACAGACACGACCAAACGTTTGGGTCCTGTTTTCTAGAGTTTTCCGAAACAAATTCCTGTAGATTTATTGCAAAGTGTCTGATTATTTAGCAGGCATGACACGGAATACATAGTTTGGAACATTATTTTTACAGTCAAATACACACGTGCGCATGTACGTATCTTCTCCATGTCACCAGACAATCGCAATGACATTTGAAGAAGCAATTTGTTTCCGTCGTTGTCTCTTGCCAGATGCTGTTTCATTTTATAGCCTATTTGAGCTAAATGGCTCCAGCGACCAAACTCCATTCTGGAGTAACTTTAAGAGATAAGAGGTATTTTTGTGAAACTTAAGAGTCTAAAAGACCAAGAAATGGAGCTTAGCTGAAAACAAAACAGAGCTCTCCTTTGAAAGAAGTTTAAGAGAGGAGTTATTTGCATAACTTTGTGAGCAATAGAGAGTGCCGTATTAAGCCAGTGTCTCTAGGTATCCTGTGGGATGGATGTCAATGGCAGGACACGGACTCTATTAATAACACTGGCCCAGTTGGAGTGAGAGTTCATGGCACATTAAGACGGGATGTGCTGCTGGCAGTACGTTCGTCTGCGGGACTGAACGCTGCGGCTCATATCGCGCTCACAAGGTCATGAGCCTTTGCACACACATGTCTGCAGTGCCGTTTTTTTTAAGTTATACCACAGTCTGCCAGTGGGACACAAATCAGCCTGGCAGCAAATCAAGTTGCTCTTAGATAATCTGGCCCGGTCAGCAGCTGCCAACTCGTTATTGACTCACCAGCCCCCCTGCAGAGGTGTCTGAGCAAGCATTACACATCCCACTCCAGTGTGCATTACTGGCACTCTGCTGGTAGTTCTTTGTGCTGAAAAAGGTGGAAAATATGTGCACATATAGATCAAAATAGCCGAGCGTCTTCGCTCAGCCCAGCAGGCCGACTGTATCTATTCAACAGATGATTAAATGCCAAATAAGCTGCTAAAACCAAAATCAATCTGCCCCTGATGATGAAGTGGTGGGTCAACCATGAAATTCTCATTATGGCTCAAATCAATCAGTCAGATTGTGAGCTCCCCCAGCCATAGCGGAGCGCATCAGACTACCCCCACTGTAGGACACGCAGCGGACAGCGGACCCGTCAGAACGACCAGCGCTCTTCACGATGAGAGTGATGCGCTTTGTCGAACCCATTGAACTCACAACGCTGAGGTAAAACGTCCCAGCAGGCCGTCCGTTTGAGACCTGAAACACGGCCTGAGTGAGCGCTGCCCTATTTAACCCAAACGTCCGACATGTCTGGCCAGGGGGTGAAAAGTGAATTGGTGGTTTTGATTAGACCGTCCATGTTGAATGAAGTCCTTGTCTTAACAAGGGTGCCAAAACAAGGCTGTGTGTGTTTGAGAAATCAGCCACACAAGAGCAAAACGAGGCGAACAGACTCAGGAGGACGAGGCTGTATAATCCAGACTGTCTGAGGGATGAACAAGACAAAACTGCCGAATGAGGAGCACATTGAGATGCAGAGTGGAAACTTCAGCATGAAAACGGCTGAAAGGACTTGTTTTATTATAGTCAGCTTACAGGCAGCAGCCCCCCCCCACCAACCATCTCAGAGATTTGGGATTGTGCTCTCGGAGCTCACAGCCAATCCTGCTTAACTTTTGCATACAATGATAAACAGTGCTGTGTTTTCGTATGGCAGGTTGGAGGGATGGAAAGGCTGCTTTAGAGTTCATGGAGAGGAGCGACAGTCTGCAGGGACAGTGCAGCCCAAATTTCACTTTCCTGTTTCTCCTCACTTTATCAAACCGAGTGTCTGATGCCCCCCTTTACCTGAGTCAGAAGGAAGCTTTGGTTAGGTTAAATGTCTCTTATCAAAAACAAACATCTCAATAGAGTTATTACAAATCTACTTCCGGTATCGGCATCGAAAATGAAAAACAAACAAACATTGAGTGAAGTAGGCTTGAAAGAAAAGAGACGGTGGCAACAAAGAGGCGTAAAGTAGCCACAAACTGACCACCAAGAGATGCAAAGTGGGAGGGGTGGGGGGAAGGCTGTTTTGTCTCTTTTGTCTTGAAAGTTACATCTTATAGTCCCAGCGGCAGACATGACAGCTACGACAATATTATGTGTTGGCTTTGGTTCATTAAATTGAATAAATAAGGGATCCTATAATAATGTCATAATTCATTCAACAAATGTGCCCCCTTTCTTTGGAGGGTTTCTTAAAAAAAACTAAGCCTGCCTCCTGTGGTTCACGCTTCCATTCCCTAATCCATTAGTCCTCCTCATTTAGTCTACAGCTATTTATTCTCTCTGTTTTGTTCTCTCTCGACTCCCCTTTTCACTTGGACCTCGTCCCTTTTCCCACGGAGTCCTGTGCCAAGTTGCCAGGGCCGTGGAGCCGGTTGTATGAAGAGCAGTGGAAAGGCAAAAGAGAGAAAGATGAGGGAAGAGATGAGGAGAGAGGAGTGGGGGAGGGATTAGCATCACTTGCTGCACTATCTGTGAAAGTGCGGCGTTGCACTGCAGTTTTGTTTGGCACCAAACTGATTTGGGAGAGAGGCAGCGCCGGCTGCTACACAGAACACAAACCTTGGAGTGCGTGTGTGTGTGTTCACCAATCTGACTTGCTGAACAGTACGCACGGCCTCCCCCGCACAGCCACACTGAAAGTGCTGCGGGAGCCGGCAGGACGTCAGTCTCCACAAAAAGACGTCTGGGAAAAGCTGCCAAAGTCAGTGCAAGTAAATTAAATGGATCGAATAATTGCGACAGAGAGAGACTGTTGCTAACTTCTATTTATTCAATCCTGCTCGGGCTCTGAGAACGAGTTTCCATCAGGAGTGAGCAGACAGCAGAGCTGATGCTGTGAGACAGCACAGCCCAGCCAGTCTCCTCTCATTTCATGGCTCCGGCGTGTGAGCACCACTGCTGCCTCCTCTGCTCTCATCTGTTTACTTCACTTTAAAATCTGCTCTCTCTTTTTCCTCCATCCCCTGATTCAGGAGCATCTGGTGAGGACCAAGCTCCCCCCGAACCCTTCAGCTGTCTTTCAGAGCGGGCCGAGGGTCTTCAACATCTGACCTGCGTCCCTTCCTCTTCGATCGGTTTCAGATTTAAGGAATCAACACGGGAACGGCTCGGTTTGCCTGACACAAGAATCTATGCAAGGAGATGTGCTGTTGTGAGGCCTGTGGATCTGAGGACCCCCCATCAAGCACACACACGCTCCTTCCTGCCCCGTGTTGCTATGGAGATGGAATATGCATGGAACAAAATAGTTTGAACCCGTTTTTCTGTTTCTGCACTTACAGACGAACAAGAAGCTAGCGGCTTGTTGTTCGGTGAGTTTGTGCTGATTTGTCCTTTAACTGTCCGTCATGTCTAGCGTGCTCTAGTAATGAATGAGCTTCAGAGTGCTGTGTGTCTCTCCCTTTGGTGTTGCTAGAAATCTGCTTGAAAATGTTATTTATTCCTCCAGTATTCAACTAGTTTGCTATTTTGAAAGAAAAAATATTGGTCAGTAAACCATTTTGTAAATTTATTGTTAAAAGAGAAGAACATGTAACTGAAGTGAAATTACAATAAAACACCATTAGGTTCTTAGCACTTTCTATCAAATATCACTTGTCTCTTTTCCTGCTGCTGTGTTTTTGTATCAGGTCTTATTTTTTTTTATCATTATAAAAATTCTTAGACGTGTTTAAAAATAAATATATTAAATCTAGATGAAAGTGAATTATAGTGACAATATATACAACAAACATTTATAGATTCTTTCCTGCATTTTTACTCTC
>KV751351.1:5700974-5727752 GCA_001698575.1 Mola mola
GGCCAACCAGAAAAGTGCCCTGGGTGAAATGGAAAATAAAGGTTAGAGCAAATACAACAGGATATGGGTTTGAATACAGACCATAATGATTTCATTGTGATTCTAAACAGGTACGCTACACACTAAAACTTTTTCATTTTAAATATCTCACAGATGAGAGTTTCCAAATACTAGTAATGTGCAAGATGATGCAAAGCATATACAATGCATTCATTACATCACTATTTAATAAAAATCAACAATTCAAAACTTACAAACCTTGAGGTGTGATTACTATTAGGAAATACATCCCAGATCCCTCTTTAAATGTAGGTGCAGACAATGCAATGTCTACCCCAATGTCTGCCCTTTTCCAAGCTGGCTGCAGGATTTTTATGACTAATCTGGTTAATAAAGAAAACACCAGGCTCAGGTGCTTTACAGAAAAAAAAAAATCTTAAATTCACAAGATGGAAAAAAAAAAAAACCCAATTTGCCGACTATGTACGCAAATCCTGCCATATTGTAAGGGAATAAAATGTCAGTTGTGTCACAAATTCAGCATCAGGCCAAATGGGAACTATGGTCACAATAACCAAGTGTTTCTACAGAGCATTATGATATCACGGTGGTGGACCTTTTTCTTTTATATATATATAAAATGTCATCACTTCATTTCATCCTGACATGTGAGACATTTTGCTCAAACTAAAGTTTAAGAGGCTTCGTGAGGTCACAGTGAACTTAATCTTGACATCCAAATTCAATTTAGTTCAGTCCAGGTGGACGTTTGTGCAATCTGAATAAATTCCCTCAAGGTTCTCCTGAGATATTTTGCCAGCGTGTCAGTACAGAAAGGAAACACAAAGAATATGAATGTCTAAAAAGTGTGCATTATAGCGTAAATGCATTTCTACCCACCTGTGGGGTCTGTTTAAGGATGTAAGATGTGTAGGAGAGGTTGGAAGGCAGACTGCTGGAAGAGGAAGAGGAGGAAGAGGACGAGGAGGAGGAGATCTGAGATCCCCCAGCGCCTGCTGACGAGCTGCTCTGGGATTGCTGACCTAAATTACAGACATCCACATCAGTCTCAAATCTGATAAACAATCCTGTTATTTTTCATCTCAAATTACAACTAGTCTTTTCGATACTAAGCAATGTCAAAAAACATATTTCACTTGGACAAATGATTCTGAAGTAGAGCCATACACATTAATACTGCTGGGAAATGCATTTCAAGTAAAATATGGAACGTCGCTAAATCTCTAAAATCTCTTTATTCAACAGGAAGTGTGCTGTGTTAGGGACTCAAACTGATGATACACATTAAATAAACTGCAGGAAGAATTGCATAACAACAACTGACTGTCCAGAAGGTAGTGTAGGAGGCAAAACAGTAGGTTGCTTCAGAAGGGAATTTCTTACTTTTTCTCCAAACTTTATAATGAGCCGAGAGCGACAGCAGTTCTAATACAACTGTCTATTGCTTGAGGCATAGAGAAAAATGTCAATAATGAAAGTTTTTTAGTTTGGACACTAGATGCAGAGTCACCAAAAGACTTATTTATTAGTTTTTGACAGTCCCAAACAATTCCCAAAGAATACAATCTCAAATGGCCATACATCAATAAAACGCATTACATAATGTGTTTGTGCATGGAGATATTTTGTTCAGTCACTGGTACATTAGACTATCATACAGGCTGAAATTAAGAAACTGTTAATTATTTAAACAATAGGTTGTAATATGATTTATCTAAAACTTGATAATCAAGTATTAAAAAACAATAGGTGATTAACTTTAATTTATACACTGATCAGCCATAACATTACGGCCAATGACAGCTGCAGTGAACAACACTGATCACCTGGCTGCAATGCAAAGTTCTGCTGTGGACCTTGATCCTGGCATTCATGTGGAAGCCACTTGACACAAACCATCTGCGTCAAACACCACTGAAGACCCAGCACACCCGACATGGCACCTGCACACCCCAATCGCCATGGGTCCCCCAAGAGCACAATGCACTATTCCACCATGTAACCCACAGTACTCAAAGGAACTGCCACCACCACTCTGGGGTTGGACACCACAGGACCGCAACAAAGAGGTCTGGGTCTTGACAGGTAAAAGTTGACCCTGTTCAGTGGGACCTCCATAGAGCATTTTTTTTTTCATGTCCCAGAGAAGCACAATCAGATGTGAATCTGGAGGATTTTGAGGCTGCATTGACAGGCTGCAGGCTGCAATTCCTGAGCAGTTTTTGTAGTTCCCTGTTTGGGGGACCCACTGTCATCCGGGTGTGCAGGGGCCATGGGGGGTATGTTTGGGGCAGATTGTTTGTGTCCACATGAACACCAGGATCAAAGGTTTCACAGCAGATCTTTGCACTGCAGCGAGGTGATCAGTGTTATTCAATTCAACTGTCAGTGTTTGCAATGTTATGGCTGATCGGTGTATCTTTTATTGTTACAGGATGTTTCATTTAATTTGATAAACCAGGAAAAAATAGGGTGCAATAAGCACAGACACAGCAAACAAGAGCACAACTTACATGCTACAGACAAGAAAAAACTGTGTCCAGTTAAAATTCAATATAACCTCAAGGACAAAATGATGAATGTAAAATAGAAATTTAGAGGCAATTGCACTGATCTTGATCTTTTAAAATGGATTTAAATTCCCTGGAAACAATCACTTCTGACAATTTCAGGTCCTTTTTCAGGTCCAATTTCTAGTTATAGCCCAGCCTGTAACAATAATGTTAGGTGTTTAGCTTCCACTAAAACATTGCAAACAATAAAAGACACTCCAGGAACTTAACAAGTATATGAGGTATATGATAGCAAGGTTTCTGTGCCAATGGCTGTACCAGATGAATATAAGCTGTATAATGACTCACTGGCACTGGAGGCTCGAAGGATAGCTCCCTGTGGGATGAGAAGCAGCTTGCCTTTCCCAGAAGGATTCTTACTGTTGGTGGTCAGGTAGAGTTTGGTGCCTGGAGGCAAATTGGCCAGATTGGCCAGGTTGTTTGCTGGCAGTTGCAGAGTAGCCATGACTAACACAAATGCAGAAAGAAAAATATTTATTATTCACTCACCTCTATAACATAATTTAAGCTTAGTTATGCAACATTTACAAAAGAAAATTAATTTCTTCATAAGGCAATAGTGACAATATAATTAAGTAAAAATATAAATATCCATTTATTGCATTGTATAATGGTAATTCCACAATGACTGCCTTAGAGCCACATGAGCATCATGTGAACTTGTATGAGTGTGAACTCTTACCTCCACTCTTGCCGCTTGACCCACCAGCCGTCTTGGCAGTAGCCGGCTGACCAGAGATGCCACTGGCTCCACTGACGATGGCCTTAGCGACTCCCTGAGCCAAAACCTGTTTCCCGCCCATCACCTTGGAGACTGAAGGGTTGCCCTTTGCAACCAGAATTTGTCCACTGCTGATAGCCACCTGTTTGACTGCAGACTGAAGTGTTGAGCTAACGGGAATGCCCAACATCTAGAAATGAGAAGTGCTCAATTTAGTTTTAGAATCCCTGTAAATTTTGACAACACACATTCATTCTATATTCATTATCAACATGTAAATGAGCATATTATTTGATTGTATACATAAGAAACTGACCTTGCTAGTTGTGCCCCCTGCGGACCCTCCTGCCTGTTTCTGGGCCGACATAGAGATCATGTGACCTCCCTTCATTGCGACAAACTGGTGTGCTGCAGAGGCGGCAGGTTGCTGCTGGCTAGTTACTGTAGAAACCATCTGCTGCTGTTGCTGTGTTGAAACTTCCCCTGGCTCCTGCTTGATAATCACCTGCATGGAAGTAAGTGCACAGGGAGAGATTTAGGTTTACAGCAGGAAGGCTAAAGTGCCTTAAAAATAAAATAAAAAAAAAAGCTATTAAGCTTCACTGGCCTGCAGCACATCAACTAGAGGAGACCATCACCCCATGCTGTTGGAAACTTCAGTTCGCCTGACAACCTGAACGGCTTCTACTGCAGGTTTGAGAGGCACTCTTTCACACCTCTGACCCACACAAAAGGACTACCTGCACACCATGCAACCCCCACCCCTCTCCCTTCAGACCCCCTGCCTGCACTGGAGATCTATGAGGAGGATGCGTGACGGCTATTTCAGAAATACAAGATCAGGAAGGTTCCAGGACCTGACGGCGTGACTTCTTCTGCCTGAGCTGTGTGAAATGCCATCCTGCTTCAAATGCTTCACCATCATCCCAGTCCCCCAAAAGCCGTTCATCACAAGATTAAATGACTCCAGGCCCGTTGCCCTGAAATCTGTGGTCATTAAATTTTTTGAGAGACTTGTGTTGAGCCACATGGAAGGACATCACAGGTCCCCTGCTGGACTCCCTGCAGTTTGCCAACCGGGAAAACAGATCGGTGGGTGATGCAGTCAACGTCGGACTGCACTACCTCCTGCATCATCCCGACTCCCCAGGGACGTATGTGAGGATCCTGCTTGTGGACTTCAGCTCGGTGTTCAACACCATCATTCCTGAAATCCTCGACCAGAAACTCACCCAGCTCACAGTGCCTGCATCCACCTGTGACCAGCTTCCTGACTAACAGGAGGCAGCAGGTGAGGCTGGAGAGCATCACACCAAACACCCAGACCACACTGGTGTCCCCCAGGGGTGTGTCCTCCCCCCACTGCACTTCTCCCTCTACATAAATGACTGCACCTCAGGCGGCCCCTCAGTGAAACTCCTGAAGTATGCAGATGACGCCAAAGTCATCGGTCTCAATCAGGACACTGACGAGTCCGCATACAGATGACATATAGAACAGCTAGTCTGCTGGGGAAGTCAGAACCAGCTGGAGCTGAACCAGCTCAAGACTGTGGAGATGATCGTGGATTCAGGAGAAGCCCCCCGACACCACCCCCATTCAACATCCGCAACAACACAGGGTCTACTGTGGACATGTTCAGGTTCCTGAGACCCACAATTCCTCAGGACCTGAAGTGGAGCTCCCACATAAACACTATCCAGAAGAAGGCCCAGCAGAGGTTGTACTTCCTACAACAGCTCAGGAAGTTTAACCTGTCTCAGGAGCTGCTGATCCTCTTCTACACCGCCAATATCCAGTCCGTCATCGGCACTTCCATCACTGTCTGGTTTGTTTCGGCCACCAAACAGGACAGGAACAGACTGCAACGGAAAATAAGGTCTGCAGACAGGATCATCGGGGCTGACCTGCCCTCAATCCAGGACCTGTACCAGTCCATGGTCAGGAAACAGGCAAGTAACATCTCTGCAGAACCCTCCCACCCCACACACAAACTGTTTAAACTCCTCCCCTCTGCTAGGCATTACAGAGCACTATATGCCAAACCCCCGCAACACAGAGACAGTTTCTTCCCCCAGGCTGTCGCTCTGATGAACTCCTACCAGTCACATAGTGTCAGGAAAACTTCTTTGAAATAACTCTTTACCTCATGCGCATATGTGCACACCTCTTCATTGTATCTACTGATCAAATACATACTCCTTATAATTGCATTAATTCTCTTACATTGCACTGGACACACACTTATATATTGTATAAATTGTTGTAATGTTCTTCTTGTACATATTGTTCTGTCTTTAGTTTATTCTTTTTTAACTTTTAACTTTATTCTATTTATTTTTACTTTATTCAATTTTGTGTATTTTCTTGTACATTGAAAGCAAAGTTAAACTGGAGACTAATTCCTTGTTTATATGCACAAACTTGGCTAATAAATCTGATTCTGATTCTGATTCTTTAGTACTGCAGATGTGAATGGCCAATGGGATTACCACTAACATAAAACAGAAACTTTGAGATAATTTAGATTTCATTCTTTGTGGAAAATGACCGGGAAAAGAGCGTTTTGGAGTAGGAGGATTTTATATCAGGGTATTGACAACGAGTGAAACAGAAACGTCGCGATTCTCTCTGCAAAGCTCCCCACACTTCCTCCTATCTGCAGAGTGATGTCCCATTTAAATTGCTTGCCAAAGCAGCGACATCTGCTGAAGATAGCACCCTGGTCTACTATTAATACCACCCTGTTGTTAAAGGCACAGATACTACAATGAGCTATTATACTCAGACTATAGATTATATAGATTATACTGGGAACAGATCAGTAAAAAGAGACGTTTTAGATCATTTCCTCTTAAATGGTGACACCATTTAGACTTCATTGACTCACCTTTACCCCTGAGGAGAGGAAGGTACCAGTGTGAACTTTGGGGGCCGGAGAGCGAGTACCTTGAGCAGCAGACTGTTTGGTAGAGGGACTTCCTATTGAATGATTTACACACACACACACACACACACACACACACACAAAAAGGGTAAGTGAAGGAGTGGATGAATGCTCTGGTGGTAGCTCACTGCAGTTCCTGCCATTCCTTAAGAAGACATTAAGGTCATTGAGGGGCAAGGTTACAGTTTCAAACCAAGGTTACACAGTGTGGGTGTTAAAGGCGAGCTCTGGCTCCTGCTTGTAGTGTCAGAGCCGAGCACTCCAAACATCTTGTTCCTTGCCTACTGCACTATAATTTCTGGATTGGTAAGTCAGCCAACAACACCCACATCAACCTCATCAACTTCAAACATCAGTTAAAAGCAAGGAAGTAAATACAATAGCCTCTGTGATGCAAGACCATTCTGCCCCATATAAATTAAGGGAACACTTGCTTGTATGAAAGAGTTGCAACTGATTACAAAACTCACAAAACTGATTTTCCAATCACAGATCCTTTTCCAGATTAGCGGAGAGTTTTCCGTGTGCATTAACACGTATTAATCATATATGTATATATGCATGTATTAAACAGTTTGATTCATTTATTTTATTCAAGTATTGTAATACAAGACTTTAAAATACATGTAAGATTGCCACTCTCACTCAGTGACCTCCCACAGCATTATGTGAGTAGTCACATGTCGAGAGAAATAGTCCATCACGCATGAAGGTCACTGTGCTTGACAGGCACAGAAAAACCAGAACTGTGAGTCAAAGGGAATGGAGACGATATTACAGCTTGCAATGAATATCAAAATCTCATGATCTACTTCTATGATGAGAAGCACACCCAGCTTCCCAGTTAAATTTCTGAAAATGCCTGAGAGAGACAACAGGATTTCACTGAATGGAAGCAAATGTGACTAATTTAAATTAGGAGTTGGAAATATATTAAATATACTCGTGGCTTGTATCACATGAGAAATGACTATATCGCAACCATCGAGTACAAATTGTGACGTGAATCCAAAACTGGACCCATGCGGGAGTCTGACTAGTGGTATGGATTTGAATTAGTATATGGTCTTATATAATGACATAATTTATATCCATTGTCTGAAAAAAAATAGTAAAAATTAATAATAAATTAAACTTGATTGTATTTTCCTCTCTTGTGCATGCAAAAAAAGGCTCATTCTCCTTATCTGGCAATGAAACGCAGCAGTTTAGTTACCATGGTAACCTTTCAGCTACCATTATGCTGGCTCACCACACAACACACTTTGAGTGCAAAACAGGGAGAAGTGAGAGAAAAAGGCAAAAACAGAGGGGAGGGAGTACAAAGCTAAATAAAGTACAAGAGGGGAAAAGAGGACAAAACTACCAAAATAGAGGAAGAGACTAGAGGGTTGTGTTCATCATCTGTTCTGCTATACAGTCAAATATTCAGAGCCCTTTTTAAACAATATGTGGGTGGGTTAGACAATGTTTCCTCATTCGTCCATTTCCGATATCGAGTGGCACTTTGACACCGAGTAGAATTAGTATATGGTCTTATATAATGACATAATTTATATCCATTGTCTGAAAAAAAATAGTAAAAATTAATAATAAATTAAACTTGATTGTATTTTCCTCTCTTGTGCATGCAAAAAAGGCTCATTCTCCTTATCTGGCAATGAAACGCAGCAGTTTAGTTACCATGGTAACCTTTCAGCTACCATTATGCTGGCTCACCACACAACACACTTTGAGTGCAAAACAGGGAGAAGTGAGAGAAAAAGGCAAAAACAGAGGGGAGGGAGTACAAAGCTAAATAAAGTACAAGAGGGGAAAAGAGGACAAAACTACCAAAATAGAGGAAGAGACTAGAGGGTTGTGTTCATCATCTGTTCTGCTATACAGTCAAATATTCAGAGCCCTTTTTAAACAATATGTGGGTGGGTTAGACAATGTTTCCTCATTCGTCCATTTCCGATATCGAGTGGCACTTTGACACCGAGTAGGAGACGTGTACCTGTGGAGGCGGCGGATGAGGAAGCCATGCTGATCACCTGGCCTGGCTTGTCAACAATGATGTAAGGGTTGTTGAGCACGGATGAAGAGCTCTGCTTGCTGTGGACAGGCGTGGACGTGGTGGGTGTGCGAGGCAGTGGGGAGTGGCTCGGAGTGGAGATGGGAGACCCTGTGGGAGACAAAGTGCATGAGCCATTAGATAAACTTATTCTTTTTAAAGGATGCCAATGAAAACATGGAAAAAGTTTCAAATAATGAACACAATCCTAAATCCCATTTTTTGATAGAACCCCAGATCAGAAAAAGGAATGACATCAAATCACACACACATAGTAGAAGTTTTCAGGTTAAATACAAAAAAAAAAAATTGTTATGTTCAAAGAGTTTTCCAGACTCCAGAAAACTGCTGTGACCTGTGAACATGTAAATATCAATTTTTTTTTTTTTTTTTCATAAACTAGCAACGTCACTTAATGTTTCTCAGGGATTCAAAAAGCAACTATTTAGTCATATCTTACAACAATTTTTGGAGACAATGCCATTATATTTTTTAATTAACAGCACTCGTGTGACTCACGGCTTGGTTTTTTTTGTTTGGAAATACTGTGTATCATGTAGCGTAGCACCATTTCCATAACATTTGTTCAAGGAAAAAATTGGAAAATAAAATCATTAGGCTTTTAATCATCTGATCTAATTTCTCAAAAGGCTACATAGATGATTGTTGTTGCAGCCCAATGTGTTTACTGTACCAGTGAGACCCAATCAGTCTCCTATCTCGCCGCCCTGGATCCAAAAAAGAGCTGAACCATAATCACATTATCACAATAGATAACATCACACCGTAGTAAAGATACAGTTGTTTCAAATACAACACAGGCAGTCTCATTTAAATGCAACCCATCTTGGACCTAAGAATTGTGTCTGCAGTGTAGGTCATAAATGTACAAGATAAACCAGAGAAATGTAAAGTAACAAAGTTTTTGTATGAGGACAAATCTTCTGCACTCCCTTGTTCTTCTCTATTTTTAGTTACAGAATACTTGACTGCTTGTCAAGCAGCCAAGAATCATATTGTAACAATTACAACCAATGTAAACTGTTTATGCTGCAGATTTAGGGAAGTCAAAGGGGCAGCTGTATCTTAAAATATTCTGATTGAAAAAAATAAATTACTCAGTTTATCAACAGAACAGCAAATATGTGACTAAAGGAACTCACAAGTTTTGCTCCCTCAGGAGGAGTAGAGCATATTTTATTAACAACCAGTGAAAAATAACACCAACACCAATAGTGAAAATATTATTGTACTATGGCAGGGAACAAAAATATAATTCATGAAAGAGGCTGGATACAAACTGACAGAAAATATTTTAGGAGCACCTTGGAATGGCCGCTAGGTGGAGACATTTACCTGAAACTATTTTACAGCTCATGGTGATTGGTTGGAAGGACTTCCCAGGAGACTCAGCAGGGCTCGGGGGCTGACACTGCGGGACAATCTTACTGCTGGCTTGGATGGGCTGGAAGGCCGAGTTGCCGTGAGAGCCCAGAGTGATCCTTTCGCTGACTTTTGGTCGGGTTGGAGTCCGTTCACCAGCAGTCAGGCTGGACCTATGGCCATTTGCAGACCTTCCCATCTCTGTTTTAATGAAACCTAGGTAAAAAAAAAAACAAAAAACATGACAGTGTACTTAATTTAGGATATCATTAAGAAGTTTAATTAGTAAACAGTGTGTATATTTTTTTGTGGTCATGTTTACAAAGTGTATACCTTTGTCTACACTGGGATCATGCGAGTTGTGTGAACTGGAACGTCCACAACTTTGGGAGGGATCCAATACGGGGCTGGTTGCTCTGTGTGTCACCTTGGAGGTAGAGGTCTGAGGAATGTACTCGTCCCCAAGGGAGCTCCGATGAAGCTCCACATCAACCACCTGCAAAAGTCACCGTTCATTGTCACAGATAAGGTTTAAGATTCAAAGTCACTGCAGAAATCATTTACTCCATTAGTGAACATTTATAACTTACAGTTTCTGCCCCAAGTGTCTGCAGCCCCGTGTAAGTTCTGTCCAGCTATAGGAAAAGAATACAGAAGATAAAATAAAAACGGTTGTAAAGTTTACTATAAGTTAAACAGTTTCTAGGTCAGGGTGGGAAAGGACAGGATAGGATAAGAAAGGATAGGTTGCACAGTACATACGTATGTGTGAATCAATGAAGTAAAATCTCTGTTTTGAATCCCCCCGTTGTTTAAATGTATGGTAATGCGTTCTCATCATCAGTAGTAGAAGTAGTAAAACACACGGTGGCTTAGTCCAAAGGGGAAAAACCAGCTGATCGGTGATGTCTGACCTTCAGTTGGTGGATGATGTCAATTCGTTTGTTGCGGGGGTCTTTGAAGTGGATCTGAATCCTCACGGGAAACTCACCCCAACCGCGGCGTGTTAAATGAAAGGGAGGCTCACTGAGAACAGACACGTTCACACAGTCATTCCAGGCCAAGGCCAGCCTGCCCTCCTGTCTGGCTCTCCTGCTTGTCCTCCTCATCCATATCAAGCAATTACTCTTGTGACCAAACAAATTCAATTCAAAATGTAACGTGATCAAAACGCAAATTTTGAGAAAAAAAAAAAAAAAAAAGGTATTTGGAGAGGACGCATCACAATGATGTTGCTTAAAAAGAAAAAAAAGGAGCTAAGCTCCTACCCTGGTTCTGCCTCAGAGTTAATAATCTCTTAAAATCAATCACTCAGGGGGCTCTGTTCTTCTCTCTCTTTGAAGCTTAAGTTTTTAATGCCCGCATAACAGAAACCCATCGAAGTGCTAGCATTTAGAAGGGCACCTCTATGTGCATGTACACCTTATCTGTTCAAATATACGTGATCAGTCATGTGATTTGGGTTTTTTTTTTTAGCTTTCATTCATCCCCTCATGTACATTCAAGCGTCAGCACAGACTATTGTGCATGTGTGGGACTGATGGGAATGACGAGTTGAGTCAGTCAGTCAGTCAGCCGGACTTTATGAGCAGCTGACAGGGCAAAGTAAGTAAATGACATGTCAGCTGGAACATCCAGAAGCTCAGGAGAAGAACTGCTGACTGACTAAAGTGATCATTTATTCAGAAGCCATTGGCAAACTACTCCTTACTACTCGTAGAGGATCTTAAATAAGACATGTTAAAACACTGAACTGAAGGCCAAAAGTTCTTTTTACTTCAAAATAAATATCGACAAATTTCTTCTCTTTCAACAAAAACAGAAATGTTTGTCACCTTGTGTATAATTTACCCAGTATCATCAATATTATCAGTATCACGCTGAACTTCTAATCATAGGTGGGAAATGATATCACAGACTCCTGCTAATGATGTTTCTTTACTTCCTACAGTTTGGCAATTAGTTTGTGTAAACAGATGGGTCATCTGGTATAATGATATGAGGTTATACATCAGCATGTTGCCTACAGGCAACACAACACTATCAGGGAAATTCTTCACACGTTTGTCCTCGTTTCTCTTACTGCTGTAAAACACAGAGAGCACTTGATATTTTGTGACAGGAGCCCTGGCTATTTGTTTAAAGAGCGTAAATAAGTGCTCAAACATTCCATGTACTGTATGTCTCAATTATGTAGAAAAACAGAGTGACACTAACCTGACTTCCACGAGGTCGTTGGGTTTGTAGCTGGGATGCAAGAAGAACCAGACTTTCTTTACAAAGTGGTCAATGCTGGGTTCCTTCCTGGAGCCTCTCACGTACACCATCCACTTATGGGTCGACTGGTCATTCTCTTCTCGTTTATCAGGGGGAATGTACCTGAGGATGACAAAGAGGAGGACCACCAGACGGACCACAAAAATTAGGAGCAGTAAACATGAGGAAAAGTTTGATGACTGTGTGTTTAATGGAGACAAATAGTTTATATGTGAACACAGCTTTAAAAAAAACAACAACAAAATCCTAGATTTAAAGTGTACTTTGTGTACTGGTTATCCACACCACCTTTGGACCCAGTGAACAATGAATTAATTTAAAGGGTACTTTCAAACTGAATCAATGGTGTAAGTTGTCTGAGAGGCTGCGCTTTAAAAACACCGTCCAAAACTATGGAAGAAGATACATAGCTGTTAAAATGGGCAGTTAATTAAATGCAATCAACTAACAACAAGACCTTCATCTTGGTCTTTTTCCACTTGTAGTTTGGTCAGCAGTTTAACGCCATTTGGATTTACCAGTAACTAACTTTCAATGCCATTCGTGTATTTCAAAAGATTTTTCACATTTCAGACCAATCGGATGTTTTAAATAAATTCTACATGTGTTGGAACAATTAAATCCTCTCTGAAAAGCCAAGACAGGACTGTTTTTTCTAAATTTACTCTATCTTAACGTAGTATCTAGTGTTGCTTAGCCACTGGTACAGTTGGTAATGCTCATTCAAGCTATGCCGCACTGATTTGCATTTCTATTACCTCTGCAACCGTGCTAGGCTGCATCCACGGTGGGTTACCTCTCAGACAGGGCTCCCTCCCTCCCTAGGCAGTGATCGTGCCCAGCCCACGCTGATCCCTCGTTCTACCCCTCACTCAAGCATGTCTCACGCAGGACACAAGAGACAGAGAAACTAACTTCCCGTGTTCACATTGCTTCTAAAAGAATATCTTTGGTTCTTTTTTTTTTTTTTGCTTCGTAATAAGCAGAGGCTTCTACTGTGCGATGGAAACGAACAATGTTGATCTCATGTAACAGCTTTGATAAGCCCAGTGATCCACACTGAAAACAAGTGCATTACTAGATGAAAACAAAACTTCAAACAGGAAGCCCTTTTGAAATAGAACTATGCATTTCTGCCGTTCTGAGTTCAACTGAGTCGAGCCAAGTCAGAACATCGAAGCCCCATATGAGGTCATTGTAACTGATGATTTAAACATTCAAAAATGTTGAGATCCACTAAAATTAAAGAATGTCTATTAAAAGCTGTGCACATGTGCTGTCTATCACAAGCAGTCTGAGCATATCCCTTCGACTGTTTGTCGTGAAAAGCCCTGCTCTTACATCACACAAGGCCAGAAAGATGACAATATTTGCTTTAGCTCTAACACGTACTTGGACACGTTTCCCACTACAATTGTCTTCTTTGCATAGAGTCTAGAGGCCTCGCTCCCAGAAGTGTGGTATGTCACCCTTTGCTCGGCTCCAACAGATGTCGGCACGCCAAATGTATCCTTTGACGAACATTGGAGAACATAAATTTGTTAAACGAGGTAAAAGGTGCCAAATAAAATTGCAGTATGCTGCAGTTACAGTTTGACATTTGAACTCACTCTTCCGGTGTTGCGTCCAGGTCTGTACTCCTGCCTGGTGCCGTCTTCTCTCACTGTTGCCTCTCCATCCCCTTGCTGTGAGAGGGACTCAGACTCTGACTGGGCAAGAGAAGGAGTCTCGGAGCCCTGGTTGAGGGGGGAAGAGGAACGGGATGGAGACTCCAGGAACCGGCGGATGGCCGGATGGTTCAGTACTGCAGGGTCGCTCTTGGAAGCATGCTAGGGCGCAGACCAAATGGTAGTTGTTTTTACTGTATCACATCGCTGCCTGAGAGCTAATTGATTATGATATCTGTGTGAATTTACCTCAGGGATTCTTGTCATTCCAGCACTGGCATAGTAATTGGCCACTATGCATGCTCTCAGCTTGTCCATCATCCTCCTCGCTTCATTGAGCCGCTGCAAAACACAGGAAAGGCAATAATTTAAAATGCTCTGCCTTAGACTTTGCAAAAATGTTTTCAAACAAGTGACATAGAAAGTACAATAGAGAAGAAAATGTACTTTTCCAGTTTCAGATACCTGGCTTATCACATCAATCTCATGCTCTTTGTTCTTCATCTCTAAAGAAAACTGCTGATTTATGATAGTGTCAATCTTCCGTACTGTTGCTTCTCGGGCTGAAAAAGCAGGAAGAAAATGAATATTTCAGAGCGTCGATCACAATTAGGGCACAACTGTTTAACAGCTGTTATTAAGTGTAAAGCAGGTGTCCTGTGTCAAACCACTCAGCTCACCATTATGTTCAGCCGCTTTGTTTCTCTTACTATTTTGGGCCAACAGAATGTCCTCGTAGTCAGGATCATTCCCTTCTATTTTCCTTTTAATCCCGGACATGGCTGCTTCTGGGGAGGAAAAATAAACAGCAGAACAGCCAACGTTACCTTGTCACATTCATGCCTCCATGGCCAGTTGTGATGGTACTTAGCATCGAGTTAGCCGGCTAGCATTGACGCCAGAGACAGCTAGGTAATGCCTACAGCTAACTAGCTATGCTAACACAAGCTAACGCAGGTTAGCACAACGTCTACACATATCACTCTCTCTAATTTGTTGACCCAGTATTTGAGGAAATAGTTGCAACCATTCTAACAGAAATATTTAGCATTACGCGCCGAACACCACCTCACGACTCCTTCTCTTAAGAGAATTCTGTGCCTGTGGTTCGTACAGCCGGTAGCCTGTGAAGTTAGCAAACGCTACCCTTGTTAGCTAATTTAGCTAACAGAGCGCACGTTTGTAGACCCCGATTCAGTGTATTTAAGACACAAACTTACTGAAATGCTCTGTACTGCGGCGCAACGTTCCTTTTTGAGGCGTGTGGGGTTGTTTTCTTTAGCCAGAGCATAACATTCGCCTCATGCTATGTTCATCTTACACACTTTGGTCAAGTAAATTACTAAATCTCGAGGTTGACAAGTAAGCTAAATATTGAATAGCACGCCTTGCACTTCAGTAAAATAGCCACCAGGCGCCGCTATTCTCCAAAATAAAAGATGCGGCTCAGGCCTTCTAAATGAATTTTAGGCATCATCCTGTGGTTTTGTGTGACAAGGTTATTAAACATGTCTTACAAACATTTCCTGTTAACCCCCATCATAGTATCGTGATAAACAATGGAGATGTCATACCACATTGTTTTTACCCATGTCATAACACAACTGAAACAGTGACTCTGATAACGATCTCAAATAAGTTGAATACTGGTCTCTTGAGAAAAATCTAAATGAAACAACTTTTTGATTGTTTTGGCAGAAAGAATCTTCATTGCTGTTGCGTGGAGCATCATCATCCCACCCGGGCTAACCCATGCTGGGCCTACAATTGGTTGGGCCACATCAGAGTAGCCCAGACAGGCCCCACACTGGGTACACACATGGTCTCGTTCAACCGGGAAGGCGAAATGACAGAACACACAACTCATCAGGGGTTTTAGTTTATTTATTGGGTAATCATTATTGATTCAGTGGCACATTTGTACTACTATATCTGACCTTTTCCATTCACCTTTCTCTGGTCAAGAGGCTTCTCTTGCTTTCATACAATGGTTTGGTCAGAATTGTTGAAAGGCTCGTTTGCTAAGATATATTTTACAGTCGCTAAATTGTTTTATTTCTCTTTCTTTTGTTTATTACCGTTACATCATTGGATGACTGGATGTGAGGACATTGTTGGCTCGTGCCAAATCTCTTAAAGCAAATCTCTGCTCCGACATGAACGCTGATATACATTGTTTTATTGCCCTGTGAGTGTGCAACAAGTGTTTGTACGTGTTGAACTCACATTTTTTCCTGCTGTGCGCATCAGAACACATCTGAAGATTGCCTGTGCTTCAGATAAGCCACACCACAGTATAGAGTGCATAAATCAGAGACCGTGAGGGTTTTTTTCCCCACCACAAGTAACTCAGTCCAAATTTAAATGGTATGTTTAGTGTGTTGTTCTGCACAACAGCTCATTAAAACATCAAAGACATGCTTGATGAAATACTGAGCAGATTGCGAAAGTTTCATAAGACTTCACGTTGTATTTCTTCTCGTTGTTTGATAAAAAAATCTGCAGCGTCGCCATTAAAATCTATGGTTAAGTCAATGATGTCAGCAGCTGTAAATGCAAACAGCAAATCTGTATCGTCCTCTCGGCTCCACGTTTATGCACTGTACAAACAAACTAGTTGGTTTAACTTAAAAAAAAAAAAAAAGAAAAGTTAAATCAACTAAATTATATGTTAACTGCACTTAAAAAATTGGGTTGTGGATACAATGTTTTAACATACAAAGTTAATCCAACTTGTCCTTTCAAGTTCCATAAACACTTGTGTATTCATAATAAACGCAATGAAAATATCCAGCTTCACTCATCACAATGGCTGCTCTCTGTCATGTTGAATCCAAACTTGGTTTAAAAGATAAATGATCTCTCTTGGAGGTGTTTCAAAATTAAAGAGCCGACAGGAGCTATTTGCCGCCCCTCAAACACGCTACAAAACATGGTGACAGAGCCCTACAGGCAGCTGCAGCCAGCCTGTGCTCCCCATTTCACCTCCACTGTAGATTCCTGTGATATTTTCTTGCTCGTTGTTATGTCTGTGTTTTCTTTGTTTGTTTTCAGCCGGTCAGCCCTTTTTACTTGTACTTTCTTAAACTATTCAACTGTGTTTTCATTAATATAAAGTTACTTGTGATTCTATATCTGTGAAAGGTGCTACCGCACTTATATGAAGGCACAAAGAATAAGTCATTATTAAAAAAAAAAAAACAGTGTAACATTTAAAGATACTTTCCAAAGTGCAATTTTGAACCTTTTTCATTAAAGTTACCTAAATGAAAGTAGTACATTTATTATTTTATTCCTTCTTAAACAATTTTTACTGATGACACTTGTGTAAAATGTACAGAAAACAAATCTTTATTGATGTTTCTCTTACAAAATATAACCATTACATTTTTACATAGCATACTGCAGTAAAAAAAAAAAAAACCCCAAACCTCTCTCATATATAAACAAAGATTGTTTGAGGCGAAGGTCCTGTTTTTAATCTGACATCATGCAAACAATAATCACTTTTTATATCAAATTTAACTCCCCATTCATCATTCTTTTATCAAGGCACGTTGGACAGCATTCTGCAAGCAGTTTAAAGCCCCGAACTGGCACAATGGCAATCAGATCCTTTTGGCGTCACGTACATTGGGATTCAAATGAAACTTAATCCATTCGTTAAGCTCAGCTCGTCAGCGTTTAAGCGTTCCATTCCCACTCGAGAGTCAAAATAACTAAGCAAAAAAACACTCCCGCAACTCACCGCACTAAGATAAAAATACAAAAATCAACAAACAGAAACAAACTCATCAAAGTAAACAACACATGACTCTATGTAGAGAATATTTAAATCAATATGACAGGATGAGTAAAATCACAGAAGTACACAAAAACACACACACATACAAATTCTCTCTCTCTCTCTCTCTCTCTCTAACTGCCACTCTTTCTGCTTTATCCCTCTCTCGCCCACCAGCGCATCCTGTTGGCCTCCTCAGTTACACAAGTGTGTCACTATGCACACGGTTGCGGGTGGTCCTGAGGATGTTGTCTTTTCCTGCAGCGCTGCTGTTCAAGGCCTGACACTAAACTCGTCCTTCTAAGAAAACGCCTGCAGGGTGGATAGAGCACGAGCAGTTGTGACTGACAGACGGAAGCAACAACTGCTCAAGACAGACAACCTTAGAGCTTCCTGGGAGAGAAGCAAAAGCATCTCGATCGCCCTCTGCTGGTGGGCTGCGGTATATTTTATATAACCCCTCCAACTCTGTTATATTACATATGAATTGGCCAAATTAAAAACTCAAAGTACAGCTTAAGAAGAACTTTATAGTTGTTGACAGTCCCTTTTATGCTGATCAGATGCATCCCCACCTTAATTTTTGACAACAGTATCAGCCAACAGGAGGAGGAGCTATAAGGCTCGTTTACCACTGTTTCTTCCATGTCACACGACAGCAAAGAACATTTACTGATACAGTAAAAAAAAAAAAAAAAGGAAATCAATATCAAAAAAATTCTACATTTAACAGGATTCTGTCAAAGTGCACAATTGGGGTTCTCAGTTATAGAAAAAAAAAAAAAAAGAAAACATATTAAACTTATATTCACAGCAATACCTCTAGTCTATCAACACCAACTGTAGTAAAAGGTGGCTTTTACTGACCACGATCTGTATCATCTGAACTCCCAACTCCCCTTGTGTAGGTGGGTGTAGCGCTGCTACAGCCACCTACACCTTCAGCTGACCGGTAAACACACACCTGAAGAGTGACGCTGAGTGTCAGTGCACAGGTGAGGTGTGTTAAAGTCTGTTGACAGAGGTTAGCGAGTAATAGTGCGATGTGTTGCCTAAAGCTCCCTGACAATACCTTCCCGGCTCCAGCACGCAGGCCAAACCGAGTCGTAAAAGTCACATGGATGGATACATACATACATACATACATACCAAACATGCACACCACTTCTACGCGTTTGATCTACAGACGTCTACAAAAACCACCCACAATCCCAGTACACCTGTGAACTTAAAACATTGTGACGAAACAGACACACTAAAGCTACGCATAATACAAACATTCATTAAGAATAAAAAATACATGTATAACTTAGAATGAAAAAAAATTAGTGTAATAATAATTATAATGGAGACAAATAAAAGGTAAAGGGAGATATCAAATGTGAGATGACAGCTCAGCCGGCGAGGGAAAAAAGGAAAACACACACAGGAAGTGGAACTAAGTAATACAGGGAGGGAAGTTGCAAAAAGGAAAAAAAAGGAGCAGGGCTAACAGTGGCAAAGTCCCAATATTTTAGGCACAGCCCTCGCTCTCCGTCTCATCTCGAAAGCCTTTTCTGGTTTAACGAGGTACAGCAAAGATGACTTTATGACAGCTGATAAGCTGGCAGAGCAGTTAACCGACTGTTTGCCACGCGTTTATGGCGCCTCGCGTTTAAGAGAGTTTCTTAAGAAGATATGACTGTTTTATGTTTGTTACCAGTGTACGTGTCTTGGATTGACTCTTGGCTCATTCTCCTGCGGGTCATTTTTTTGCCTAAAGGCCCTTCTTGTTGTGCATTTGTGTCATCTATGTTTGTTTCAGCCCACCAGGCGAGGCTACTTTCACAGTCATAAACAAAGGTAACTTTTACCTACAGAGGTGTTCAACTGCACACCGTGCCCTTTCAGAAAACGGACCATCAAAGGACATTATCGGTGTAATGATCCATCAACCCATCCAATCAAATTGAGTGAAAGTGAAGTAATCAATCTAGTATCACTGTGCCTAATGCCACCACCTGTTTCACAGTTTCCACTCATGTGCACGTGATTAGCTTCCAAACACTGTTAGGGCCCAGCAGGTTTAACAAGAGTGACTGCTGACAGAAACTTTTGCTTCTCGGTTGATATTTTGTTCTGTAGAATGTAATACATTCTTTCACATTCGTTAAAGAGATTTGAAATTAAATGTCTGAAAGATCCCAGCACAAAAACCGGCATTTCATATCAAAGTTACTTTAAGTTAAAACAAAACCGATTGCGCTAATTGGGATCATATTACCGTTCGATATTGATCGCAGGACCCTGATTTGAGAAAAAATAGAAATGATCGATCGATATGATCTGATCAGGATGCAACCAGTGATTTACACTCTCCCCAGACATTCACCTGATGGGATATGGCTGAAAACCCTGTGATAGATGTGTGAATCTTGAGTTTAAATTATGACAGTTATGTTCCCCTAGGATAAGAATCAATTCCCGAGCTCCAATTTCAATTGTTTACAATAACGCTCTTGTTTTTCCCAATTATTGCAAAAAAAAAAAAAAAAAAAGGGCATTTTTTTCAGCATCAGATTTGTTTACCTTCATCACGTGATCTATTACTCCACAACTTTGTGCAGTTATTAGTAATGCAAAGCAGAGCTGACATCATGAACCACAGAGCTGCTCTGAATAAACACCAAGAGATTCAGAGCAGGAAACGGAGTTCTGCTACATGACGCTGTGAGAAAATACATTAGCTGAACAGTTCTGTTGAATAAACTATTAAATGTGCCTGTTCGTAGCAGGCATGTGGCTATGATTGTGTTGCGGATGGGTTAATTCTTTGTGTGTGTTTTCCTGTGATAGAGAGCGTGTGTTTTCTTAAGGGTCAGGACTTGTAGTATTTGTCATTGTAGCGGTGGATGGTTACACAGCCGTGGTAGGAGATGGGCCGCGGCATGGCCGCCACCCCTGTGATGATGCCCGTCGCCGGGTCGTAACACAGGATGATGTCTGTTGCCTCTCCTGTTTCCCCTCTGCCTCCGAGGATGAAGATCTTACCATTGCACACTGACATGCCACAGCTCTCCTGCAGGGAGCGAGGGATCAAATTCAGAGTATACAAACACAGGGACATTAAAAAATGTCAAGCATAGAGAAACTGGCTTAAGCAGGCTGTAAATGTAAGTCTTCAAACACCACAGCTGTAGGTGTTCTAATGCTTTACAGCTTTAATGATTCATGCACATCTACCCCTTCTCTTACCTGTTTGTTGAAGGTGTGCACCACATGGATCCAGTAGTCCTGCACTGGGTCGTAGCAGAATATGGACTTGGTGAGACCGCCACACACATAGATCAGGTTGTTGAGGGACACGGCTGTGATGCAACGCTTGGCGATGGGGATGTTGGCCCGTAGCAACCAGGAGTCTGTCTCTGGATCATAGCTCTGAACCTGTGACATACAGCAAATACAGTCCCCTGTGTGTTAGTTAACATAGATGTCATACATTCTATTTGTCTTCGGTAAACACTGTGTGGCGTGAGCATTGCTGTTGAATAAACAGTGGAGAGAAATAAATGAAGATCATTCTGTGGCATTACTGTGGTTGTCTTGGGCCGGACTTAAACATGACTGCGTTGGCTTGGTGCACTCTCTGACTCACTCCTACCTAAAATCCCCATTTCTCAGCAAACGTAAGCAACGCAGAATGTCACTTTAACTCACAGGGACCTTGAGGATAGATTTACATCTATCCTCAAAGTCCATGACCGCGTTAGCTGACCTCAGATAAACAATCACACTGCGCCATGTAGAGTCAATCACAGACAATCAGCTGTGGATTTCGAGAAAACGCTGTGCTGATAGTCGAGTGATTTTCTGTCTGTGGGTGTGTTTTAAAGCCTGTACATACGTACAATGTACAATGTAGTAAAACTAGCTTATTTAGAATGAACCAGGCTGTCAAAGACATGTTTATTTATATTTGATATATAGACAGACAAACTGCTAAACAGTTACCTCTAATGGGAAGAGATGCGTTTTTGTATTTATTAATTGATTTTTAATGGACAGGTCACAGCAGGTGAACAAGGTAGCACATTTACAGTATGTCCCTTTTTCTATGAAGCAAACAGCAAAAACCTTTGTCTATTCCAATAGGATGTAGTTTCTCCAACTTCTTGATTTTTACACCATGTTGCTTAGGTGTAGCAGTTTGACTTCTCTTCCTTGTTTACTGGCGGATCATAAAGCAAGATTAAAAGGTACGCACCTCAGGTGTACATGTTGCGCTTCTTAAGTTAATGAAAATAATGTGGCTTCATGCTCTCAGCTCTATTCAGTATAACCACTATAAGTTCTTTATTGTTCAGCTTTAAAAAAGGAGCAATTCATGGTTTTTTTTTTTTTTTTTTTAATTATTGACGCAAACATGACAGCCTTATTTTAATATACACCCATCTTATTGTTCGGACAAGCAACTGAAATGTCTACTGTTAAGATATATGGCTTCGAACACCCCTCGGGAAGATGTAATTACTGAAAACGGGACACACATCTCTTTCCCACCTTGTCAGAACACGTGTCATCATCCGGCCCTCCTCCTATGACAAAGAGCTTGCCGGCACAGCTGGCCACGGCCGGAGAGCTGACTGCCTCTTTCATTGGAGCCACCTCTGTCCAGCGGTTGGAGAAGGAGTCGTAACACTCCACGCTGCTCAGGCGGCTCTGCCCATCGTAGCCCCCTACAGCGTAGACCTGAGAGCACACAAACAACACATTATGAAAATGTTAGTTATGGAAATTGTGACTGTACATGTACACTGTACACATTTTGTAGACAGGAAAACATTTCTTCTATTCAAGCGTCCTCAATGACGAGTATGAACAATAGTTTCTATGGCAGGTCTTCAGAGAACCAGTCAATCAGGTGCAGAGGAACACTGACGTACTACTTCTGAAGAAGCAACAATATCTTTTTCCTTGTTTGTCTTTCAGCTATAAACACATTACACTGACATTGAAGTTAAACATTACTTCCCCCTCCGCTCAAATACCAGCAACGACATAATACCTTGGGCCACATGACTCAGTGTAATGTACATTCAACATATTACTCTCAGGTGCAGGCTAAAGTAAAGTTAAAGACACAAAATACTTAATGGTAATGTACAAGAGAAATTTCAAGCTAGAGAATATTATTGATTTTAGTGAACATCAGCATTATAAACAGTAATCTTGCAACGGTAAACAAAAAACAGAAGCCAGAAAACATTGTGTTTCCTCAATAACAATTCTCAGAAAGCATATCACATTCCGGTGTGCAGCACTACAGGGTGATCTTATGCAACATTAAAAGCTTTGGCCCGTTCTTCCCTGGGGGGGGGGGCAAGAAGAGAGTAGCTGTTCAGAGACATGAATATTTGTATTCAACACCTGAGCTATCTGATAAAACTACCACCTTTTCAACTGAAATGTTTCACAAACATAATGCTTAACACCTCGGCTGGTTGTTCAAACATATTCCTTTGTCTGTCAGTTTTCAGCGATAACAACGCCGATACCCACTTATGGGGAGCTCTGGTCACATTGTTATCGACCTCACGAAGGCCAACAACTTCTTTCATATGTCCTTGAAACTGATAGCAAGTGCTAAACGCCGATAGTAGCCACAAATGTAATGAATACAAGGAGCAAGAGATGAGAGTTGTAGTGCTGGATCAGGTGCAAAGCGACCATGTTTAGAGTTTTAAAAGGCTTCAATTTGAGCCATTTGCTCAGTATGGGCTCAGAGTAACGTGGACAACTAAAGGTAAACAATGAACCTTTAACGGTCCATTGAGGACCTCCAGACACAAGCTTGTTTGAAGTTGGCAGTTGTAGGAATGGTTGTGGGGGTTGGGGAGGCTCTGGATCACCCTCTCTGCTCTGCACTCGCACGATAAAACGGCCCACATGCTTTCAATACACCATGACAAGCGTACACATAATGACACACAGGACCGCAGACTCTGTGCCGACTTCAGATGTGCGACAACGAGCCGATCATGATCCCCGATCAAGACTTATTTCATGACCACCCTCGCACACTCACAGCAGCTGAACGATGAACTAATTCCTTAACACACAAGAGAGCGAGAGCGAAGGGGGGAAACAACAGAGGATCAGACAGACAAGGAGAGACAAAAGATAGATGAGAACAGCTGACGCTGTCATGCAACTGGTGACCTCTTTTTGCTTGTGGAAACAAAACTAGTCTGACAGGACACCACAGAACGCGGGACACCAAGACATGAGTCTGTTCCCGTGCTTATAACCCTGTACAAACCAGCTTTTTGGACTTTTTAGGGCAGGTAAGTGGATGTGGTAAAGGAAAATCAGCACAAATCTGAATAAAACATAGGCGTGTACAAATGGAGAAACAGAATGTATCCGTCCAATAAACATGCAAACTGTTTTAAGAGTCGGGGAGGATGTCCGTGTGAACAAGCGTAGATGCTTATTAAACAGGTTTTTTTACCGCACTCGGCTGTGTTTCTTCTAAATGGAACATAAAAAGGGGAAAATTACAGGCTAAAAGAGGAACTAACTCAGGAGGAGGGGAACTGACAAAAAACGACAACAACTAGACACATCGTCAAAGGTTATGGGGACAGACATCATCTGGAGTGAAAACATAACAAAAACGTATTTAATAAAAGGGTCATGACTGATTTGTAAATGAAGAAGGATAAATATGGCACTGCCCAGGGAAAAATGATAAAAACAAATAAGCAACAGAGATCAAAGCTCTAAGATAGACAAAGTTATCTCTGTTCGGTCAGTAGATTTGCGTGTCACTATAGACGTCAAAAACCATTCAACTCTAAAAATGATGACTGTACTTCTTTATTTTTGCCTCAATAAGTGTCGCATGAGAGCCACTAATAGATCAGTCAGTTAGGGCTTATTCTGTTACTGCACTGCAGTCACGTTAAAAGGCAACCATGTCAGTACATCTTGTTTTGAACATGAGCCATGTAATTACTGACTTATATTTGCACATTATGACCACCCAGCTGATTAGCGCCCATGCACATGTGTTTAGCTGTATCTGTGGCAAGCCCACTAAAATTGTAGGTGTTGTTTCGAAGTCACAGAAAACTCGGCACCGACTGTCCACGAGCCAACCGTAACAGAAAATTACAAAGGCGTATTTGCACAATTTCTGTCGATGGCAGGGGCCCCCTGCTGAGTCACAGTTTTAGCCCAAAGCTGTGTGCATACGAGATTGTGCACTTGAAGGCTAAAGTACACAGAAATGTTTGTGAATGGTATCTCACAGTGAGTCATCTCTGTCAATGCTCTTCCTGCTTCAAACAAGATTATCAATGGTTGGTCTCTCTTACACAACACCCATTACAGATGATTACTGGTGAGGAAGTTTCCACTAGGTGCACACAGCACTGTCAGCAGAGGTGGTCAAAGTGGTCAAAAATGCTAATGCATTAAGCTGCAAAAAATGTAAAAGCTATTCTGTGAAGGCGGACCTGTTTCAAAACTTGACATTACGTTTTACAGGCTCATAATATAGTTATTTTTACGTAAAATTTAGCATGCCATACAAACTGCTTATCGCTGAATGTGTTTACAGAGTAAGTCTGCTAGATTACGCCTACGAAGACACAACCCCAAGTGTGTTTACAGGCTTATCAGTGCTTCTCACAGCCATGTATGGACACACATCAGGCTTATGCAATTGAAACGAAGCACATGAAACACGATATAAGTAAGTGGACTATGCTCATCTTAACTTGGAAGTGTAAAATGCTAGCACACGTTTGTTAAAGGCTGAAAATAGTAACAGAATGGGATGGCGGATAAATGATAGCTCACGTGTGGAAATTTTTAACTTGGAGCCAAACCCCACACCCACACCCACACACACACACACTTCTACAACAAATTTAAAAAAACACAGCGTAAATTGGCATTATTAACTCTACAGTGACTTTTGCCAGTTTTAAATAGAGAAACAACATCGTCTTTCACTGTTGTATTGCCTGCTGTGTATTAGGGATGTGTGACACCTTGGGGCAACAAACAGATGTGTCATACACCAATAAATAAATAAATAAAATTCTGCTCCTTATCCCCAGAGGCCCTCAGAGACCCGGAGTTATTTTGTGCCACTGTCAGTCATAACTAATTATGCAAAGACTGTGCTTCAAGTTCTGACAAGCGTGCAAGATACTATGTCACAGGAGATCAGAGCATATGACTGTGGATAAGTGTGAATTGAAGGCAGTCATAACTTGCAACCAGGTAACTCCACAGATTTTCACTACCGTGTACGTTCTCAGGACCTCACACTTCACCTGAGAAGAGTTAATGAAAAGCAGTGCATTGTCTTTCTATGCATACAGCAGTCCCCGGCACAAATCACATTTTCCTTGGAGACCATACTTGCTTGCTTTATCCAGCGCAGGTGCTTAAAAAAAAAGTGCTGACAGAGCTTTTTTCCCCCCATTTGCCGGTACTTGCTTGCTTTATCCAGCGCAGGTGCTTAAAAAAAAAAAAGTGCTGACAGAGCTTTTTTCCCCCCATTTGCCGGCAATCATATACTGAGCTCTTGTGTCTCCATATTCATATTTGCATAAGTGCACAGACCACTGTCTGAAGTATGTCATGTGCCCTCCCCTGGTGTCCTCTAGTAACATGCGTACTGCATAAAGTGTAGTATATTTCCACTTTTATAACCCAATTACTTTAGGTTACACAAGAAGGCCAGACAGTGTAGCAATTTAGTATTGTGGTGGTTCAATCAGTGAGTAAACACTGACACCGAACTAGACATCCATGGTGGAGTAACTGTACGTCCTGATGCAGATGCCTTAATTTCAGCTTGAGGCTTCCTCCTTACCTTTCCCAGCAGAACCCCCATCTTGTGTCTCCAGCGACCTTTGTTAAGAGAAGCCACTCGGATCCACAGGTTGAGCTGAGAGTTGTACATCCACACGTCCCTGCTGTTGATACGACCACCTACGAACAACAAGGGACAATCAAGGCAAATGTAGTTAAGATCAGATGATAACACAACTGGTTTAAGCAAAACAGGCAATGTTTGGGCAACTATGTCCGTGAAGGTTCTCAGTCATACAGGTCATATTAATCAGGCAAAAACTAAATTGAGTGTGACAAAACATTTTTAATCCAGTTATGTAACAATTTTTTCATGGCAAAGTCATGTTTTGTCAGATGACTGCATCATCTAAATGTGACCTGAACTTTAAAAGTAAATAAAAGGTTTACACACACACACACACACACACACACACACACACACACACACACACACACACACACACACACACACACACAAAAAAATAAACAATTAAAA
>KV751351.1:5731135-5744115 GCA_001698575.1 Mola mola
GAACCCAGGACCTTCTTGCTGTGAGGCGACAGCACTAACCACTGCACCACATTATCTGTCAATTACAATTTGGCCAGTGTTCATTTCAAGCCTTGTTACGGCCATGGATCTTACCTGACACCAGGATGTCGTTGCGGAGGGCGCACACAGCATACTCTGACTTGGTGAACTCGGGCAGTTTGGCCAGTGACTTCCACTCTCCTGTGACAGGATCGTAGCACTCGGTATACGGCAAGTTAAAGCCCCCAACTCTCTCACAGCCCCCCACCACCACAATCACTTCAGAGTAACCAGTCGACCTGTATGGAAGACAATGTCAGTTTAAAGATGGAAGGAGAACAATAAAACAATTGTTAAAAAATTTTTTTTTTAAAAAAGACATTATAGAAAATGAAAACAGAAGTTCAAATGAGAGACACATTCAGGTCAGCGCATGCTGGGATTTCACAGGGACATCTGCAGTTATCTTCAAAGCAAAATTTAGATTACAGTGAAGGTAGCAATCTAGCATACCAAAAAACCCAAAAAAACTTACTTGGGGAAGGACTTAAACTAAATTTCCATGATCACAACCTTTCCTATTGCTAAACACATTCCATGGATATGACTGCACTTCCCACGAGGGAGCTAATTACCAACGGCCTCTTTTTTATATTAGACCGTCCAATAAATACTGTCACCGGATAACAAGTGTTAGGGCTTCATCTGTGAGAAGATTCCAGTAGATTCTGGGTACTGCTGGCCGTGCAAATGGGACACAGAAGAATGTTGCTTTGCACTTTCCCCCACATTTCTCAGCTTGTTTACACAGCATGTCACAGAGAGTACGTCAGACTGGCAAGAGAAGTTGCTCCACAAGCTTCTACACATCTAAGAGACTGTGGGCTCCATGAGCGGTTAGGTGTAGGTCTGTGCAAATGATTAATTAGACTCCAAAGAAAGAAGAAGTTCCACTGTTGACGGGGAACGGGGAGTGCCTGGTATCTGTTTTGAGCAGAAGTGCATTGGGCCCTCAGGGCAGACAAAAATGATGGTGCATAAACTGACTGCCTGATTGGCTTGCTGATCTGAGCCGATCTGCCTGGATACTGACACCATACACCTGACACACACATCACACAGCCTGAATAACTGACAAATGCTCACCAGCACTTTAACCCTTACAGCACACACACAAGCGCAGCTGCCGTGCAGCAGGCGTTCATATGGTCCGTTTTCGATCCCATTCATAAGGTTTCAGTCAGTCATTTTGGTAAAAATAGGTACAAAGGGAACAGCTGTTGACACTCAGAGCCCTCAGAAAGGTGGATTACCCCACTGGTATGATAACAAGACTCAACATCTCATGTTTGTTGTTGTGTCACATAATCTTTTTTTTTTTTTTTTTCTTTCTTTGCAGCTAACCAGGCTGTGTATGGACATGACCTTACTCCCTCTTTATCATTTACATTTCAAAATAGGTTTACAAAAGACTGCGCTGTCAAGGGCACATTTGTCCCTTCATCACAGTAACATTCCCTGAATCTCGGGCACACACAACCACAACAATGTTTGATGAGCTCTTGCACTGGTTGTCACCCCCGATGATGCAGCCAATTGGTCAATATTCATGTTTTACAGCAGTCAGTCTGGACTCATCAAAATGGAATATGTGTTTACACCCAGCAATACAAAAAGACCAAAAACAAAAAGTCAACTGAAATTTTATCAAGATCCGGAGGTGATTACTCGCCTGTCGCCTTCCTCCTACTTAGTTATTTAAGGTTTGAGTTACCTGCGTGGACGGGTTCTGGGTGACATCATCTCATTTCCAAGTACGTGGTAGCGCCTGGCCTCATGGAGAAGCTGGTAGCACTCTGGAGCGTTCTGGATGAGCTGGTCCCCCTCCACAGTCTGGACAAAGTAGTTGGGGTGCAGAAGGGGCAGGCGCACATGGTGCAGCAGGGCCTTCAGCATGGGCCTCCTTTGGTCCATGTTTTTGTACACCCATCGCATCACCGCCTCGAACACCATCTCCTCCCTGCCGACGGACAGCTCGTCGCTGCCGATGTACTCTTCCAGCTCCTCTCTGTGCAGGTCCAGGAACTCCTCGTGCTGAACCACCTCTGAGAAGTTGGCCAGGGCGTAACCGCGGCAGCGGCCGGTGAGCTGCTTCAGGGAATGGGCGTCTGCAAAGCGTTGGATGCCCAGGCAGTTGCACGGGTCCAGCTGGTCCTCTAGGAACTTTGCGCAGGCGTCACGCAGCGTGCTGATCTGGAACAGGCTGGAGGTCTCGAAGAGGAACTGCACATTCTCGGTGGTGATCTTGGCACGGCCGGTGTAAACGTAGGTGAGGAAGGAGTCCATCGCTTCAGCCAGGATGCCATTGATCTCGACTAGCATCTCGCGGCTCTCGCGGTGGTCGTTGCAGAACATGGCTCTGAAGTACGAAGAGCAGGCAGAGAGCACTGCGCGGTGGCACGGGAACTCGCGTCCCTGCACACTGATCACAACGTCAGTAAACAGGCGACAGTCGCGGAACTCGTTGAAGACCTGCAGGATGCCCTCTGAGTGGGATGAGCCAGAAGAGAAGTCCAAGACATCCTGGCCGGCCAACGTTTTGTCCACCTCAAAAACCTTATAAAAAGGGACAAACCAAATTTGTAAAAATCCCGACTTTGTTCAGACAATCACGAAAAAAAGAAAATGTCTGGGAAGGGCGATGTACAGCACCTTGCGTTTGACAACAGGTGACTCTCTGAACCCAGGGTCCTCCCTGTTCATCCTTCTGCCCAGAATCAACACCATAGCTGCAACAATGTAGATGTTTCTCGAGACTTTAAGATGTCCTAAGAACGGAGACCAGGCAGGACTATACTGTTACACTTTATTACAGAATTAAATGTATGTATAATGCTATCCTGTCCGATGTGTTTTTGTCATGTATGTTGAGTTCAACACATAAATTGAGAACATTCACCACAGCCAAACAAAGCATTCTCAGAGCAAAAACCACAAAGCCTGACAACACATGTGACTCCAGCTAAGAACGCCTGCGGGTTGTGCTAAAATTTCTTTAAGTGTAAAAAAAAAAAAAAAAAAGAAGTCGTTTCAAGGAATGAAATCTGAACTGCGAAACAGCGCAGGTGCCCTGCGGGGACATGAGTGTGTCAGGTGGGAGACGACGGAGAGGCAGGCGGGAGGTTGAGCAACGGCTGGAAGGTCGTTTTGAAACACTCCTGGGGGGGGAGGGGGGCAACAGATGTTTTTAGACAGGATCAACATTTGATCAACAAGTGCAAAGTCACGCCTGCTGCCAATGTCAAGCCCGATTCTCAGTTTTAATTAAACCCGCACTTAAGGTATAGTCACAGGACAAACATGGGGGCTTTGTTCTCACACACAGTGCGCGTAGTTAGAGGCAGTAGCTCAAAACAAAGGGCCATGTGTCTTGTGGACGGCAGCAGATCTAGCTTTTGCTCTTGTTGGGTCGTTTATCTCAGGGTATTTTTAAACCTGGGCTCATCCTCGCTCCTCTTCATGTGCGTTATTCGTAATCAGCAGCGCCTCAGTGAAATCATGTGTACCAGAATACAGGTTCATCCAGATGTGTATGACGCATTAAAGATTGACTTAATGACTGATGGCCAACGACACAATTTTGAGCTGAAACAGCATCATCAAATGAAATAGCGATTATTAATTCATATTTTGTTTTACAGTTTTTCGGGAAAAATAAATTGACGGACGCCTCGGACAAAGTCGGTGGATGGCTGGAAAACCGGGCTTCGGTTCACTAGACAAAGGAGACTTGGCTCGATAACACAACTGTTTTCCAGCTGATTCGCTGATTTATTTTGCGACAAATTCGAACACAAAAACAGGGAACACAAACGGGGAAAAAATCTTAAAGTTGTTTACCTTACGTGGAAATTGCCGGATGAGACTTCCTCTTTAGATGAAGTTGAGAAAAATAAACAAAAACGTGGAACGGAAAAAAGAAGAGTCTGAATCCTGAAAAGTTTGGTGTCCTTCACACTGCCTGGAATGGTTCACGGGAAACAATGCGCGCTGTTACATCGCCGAGACATTTTGGCGCTCATGTGACGACAACAACAATGTGTTCGAACTAGATGACAGTAAACACAGAACCCAATTTATACTTCTGGACAAAAAAAAAAAAAAAAGTAAGAAAAAACATATCCAGCCCACTGCTCCTAATCTGCTCACTCCCCTGGTGTCTTATGGGTAATTGAGTTCCTCTGAACGCGTAGCCTGTTGCTTTGTGCCGAACCGCATTTCCCAGAGGCCCGTCGTTCTCCACGTGGCTCCCCTTTGTTTGCAAACAAACTGACTTTTTATTGGCGATAAAGTTGGCGAGGAGACGGCGGCAGGGCGACACACGCAAAAATAGCGCCATTTTTACGGCGTTAACGGGGGACTGTTACCCGTACACGGAAGCGACAGAGACCACACACACACACATATTAGTATATATTCACATTGTAATGTCTACAAACAACAACTAAAACATCCGAGGCACACGTGTGTAAAAACCGTGCACCTATCCACGCGGCGTTTTCAGGTGAGGAGGGGGGAGGGGTTTAGTTGGAACAAAGGATGTCACAACTTCCTGAGGGTGTTGCGAAATATTTCTGAGAGGTCCCCACCGAGTTCCCCGAAATCTGCAGTGTGCTCACCGACCCACTTTACGCTGTTTTGGATCACATGTACACTACGTGTGAGAATTGTACTCTTTATTAAGGGTGTGCATCCTTACGTTTTGATCACAGAGAACCACGCAGTGCCATGTTTCTCCTTATGTGAGTATTGGAGGGTTTAGTAGGAAGCAACTGGACTTCTTATCTGGTTTGAAGACGTTTCGCCTCTCATCCGAAAGGCTTCTGCAGTTCTGAGGGAGTTCTGAAGAAGCCTTTCGGATGAGAGGCGAAACGTCTTCAACAAGATAAGAAGTCCGGTTGCTTCCTACTAAACCCTCCAAGACTAAGATGACAAGGATGACTGAGAACCTTCACTGACACTCCTTATTTGACTTAACAGGCACACACAAAAGCTGCTCTAAACACAAACTCGACACAAGTGGACATGCTTTTCAACCCAACCAGAACACACTACGTGACTTGAAAAACAGAAGATTGTCTTGGTTCCGCACGAGGAGAGGAAAGAGCCGGGAAGAGTTTGTTTTGCCCTCTGTGCACCAGTTGCACTGGTTCAGCGGAATGAAACCAGTTAACGGCAAAAATGCCTTTGGGAAGATCAACAAGATAGCGTTATTGCCAAAAGAAAACATTATCAGAGAAATTAATGAGAACTTCCTTTAGACGCTGTAATTACAGTGCGGTGTAAAGTCATGGGAAAACAAGAAATGGCGGCCAATGTGGTTTTTGCTGTGGTTTGATCGAGCTGAAAATGTAGAAAGGGTGGAACTGCAGATGTTGAGCGTGTGTGTGAGGTATCTGAGACAAGCAGCAACCACAGAGAGCTGCAGGAGAGAGCAGAGAAGCAGAGAAAGCAGCCCTCTGCTGTTGAGTTGTACCAGTTGCAGGTGGCCCACAGCAGTGACAGAGAAGAGCCCCTGCAGCCAGGAAGACTAACTCATCACTGTCCACCTGAGAAAATGTGCTCTTGTCTTTCCTCTAGTCGTTTGTTGGTGTCTTTAATGCACATGCAGCTTCAGAAAAACATGCGGGTAAATTGAGTTAAGTGCTCTGCAGCCATGGTCATAAAATAAGTTTTTAAAAAAAGCAGTAAGCGCATGTGTGCGTGCACATGAGATGTTTGCCTGAGAGCCTTTTTCTGTGCTTTACATAAGTGGAAGTTTTCCGCTATGAACTGATGCAGAGGAGGCATAACATGGTCTTAAATATATATAATGTGAGACCAGAATGCAGGAAATGAAATGTTTGATGCTCAAATTTCCTGCGCCCTCCCTCCGGTGTTGAAATTAAACCTACACCTTCGCTCCAGTACATTCATCTGAACTCACAGCAGTAAAAGAGCCAGCGACTCAATTAAAGGCTTCCAACACGCAACACACACGAGAACAAAAACTGTGGCCGTGATATGCATCGCGTACAGAGGAGGTGTGTCGGAGGTGAAGCAAACATCATTATGACACAGGCGGCAGGACTCCGTGCCCTGACTGTAAATTGAAAACCCTGTGCTTTTCTGTGGAATTGTGTCTCAGATTTTTTTAAAGAGCTGTGGGAGAGCTTATATTGTATACTAACACACAAATTGGTGTGACTGCTGCAGGCCGAGACAAAAAGGATTTTCGTGCTTCCCCACAAGAATTCCATTCTTGGTGCTGTGCTGAGCGTTTTGCAACATTCAGACAGTAAACATGGGCACACCCACCGAAAACACAAGCCCTTGAAAGGGTCTTGTGAATGTGCAGAATGTGTTTGTTATTATCAGATGGTGGTGGTGTTAGCGTTGCCGATTCTTAGCTTTCATCATTAACCAGCTATCTATCATTTGCCAATATTTAATTTGTCTTGATTCGTGTGAAGGTCCCAGAGAAGCGAGGGTATTCCCTCCAGCATTAGCTCGACATTGGCTTCAATCGATGAAATTGTCAGCTGTGTAGCTGCAATTTGTTTTGACATTTTGCAACCAAAAATATTACAGATAGCATTTTCAAAAACGTCGTACAGAAACATGCAACATTAGACTGAAGCAACATTAAATCAAGTGTTTATTTTGGTTGTATTACTGATAGTATACTTATATACCTGCTTATCATTGTATCTATTAGGATGAAACTTTATTATTGTTGGTCTTATTGGGCCCCCGTGCTGCAGGGTCCTGAAAGCTCCCCCCCTTTGCCCTTTGAGCAACAGACAGTTCCCAGGCGTCTTTATGAAAGTGTGATCTGGCTGAGTCTCCTGTGCTGGGGCAGCAGCTGCATCAGGCTATCAGAAATCTCCCGGTAACGCAGCCCATACAGATATGGTGCAAATGCCCTGGGCAGCAGCATGAAAAGGCACATATTGACCGTGTTGATCCACACACGAACATCTTGACTGATGTCTTTCCTGTGGAACAGGAAGAGCTCCAGGGTGAAAACAAAGCCGGGGGCAAAATAGAGCAGGAGCAGAGCCCCGTGGGCCAGCAGCGTGACCCGGGCCCTGGAGAAACGGCTCTGCCAGATGCCCTGGGTCCTCGTCACCATGTAGAGCCGAATGTAGCAGTAAAAGATGAGGCTGGCGCAGACGAGCGCAGCCACGAAGAAGTAGATGTGGATCCCGACCATGTGCTCGAGCTGAATGAAGCCAAGGGAGATGAGGACCAGGCACAGAGCCACCCTCTCGTGGTTATTTTCCTTCTCCACCTCCATCATGATCACCAGGGTGAAAGGGTAGAGAGCCGCCAGCACCCACACACCCACCAGTATGCGGTGGGTGCGGGCAGGTGGAAGGATGTCGTGGTAATGGAGAGGCCAGCGAACGGCCGCGTAGGTGTCCGCCACCATGAGGGTAACGGTGAGGATGGCACAGCAGTATGTGGTGACGGTGACGGCTGTGAGCAGCTCACACAGCAGCCACGAGATCTGAACTCTCGCAGTGTTGCAGATCATTATGGTCAGGTTGAGGACGAGGAAGAGCATGTCTGCCGCCAGGGTGTTGGCCACCAGCAGGTAGCGTGTCTCCTGACGCAGGGCACGGGACAGAAAGATGCACGTCAGGAGAACAGGGTTGGCTACCAGGGTGGCCACAGTGACGACCGTGGTAGGGATGAAGAAATATACTAAACGCCACCCTTGCAGGCTCTCCACCCAATCCTGAGTGAGGTTGGCCATGAATGTTGATGATGTCATTTTGTCTTTTGACTGACGGACACAGAAGTCCAAGCTGAGCTGTTTTATGAGGCGTGAACTCCCCCCTACAGCAGTGCCCTGTGGATGACAACCCCATATATTATGATCTGCAATGGTCCACCTTCATAATGCAACCAAATAAAGCATGCATTTAAACTCTACAGAAGAGGACTAACATACTCTAAACTTTAAATTCTGAGTTTTCTTCTCACAAAATAGAAACATGTCTAAGATTAAAGTCAGAATTTTTAGATTGAAGTTAAGTTTTGTCAAAACTCTCATTCTGTGTAGCACACACTTAATATGTGTTCTACATCTCAACCGCACCTCCACTGCAATCTCAAATGTCTGATCGCAACACAGGAGTTACCCTCTTGGTTAAGGTCAACAAGATTTTTAGTTTGCAAAGTTTACAAATATACCCCGCCTAGAAAAGGGAAATCTTATGCTTACGCTTCAAATTAAGCATTATTGATATTGCAGCGTTTCCTTGGTCATTATCCACCGTTGTGTTGCTCCCATCACTACTGCATTGCATTGGGGGATATTTATGTCAGTGCCTGCATACTTTATATTTCCCCAGAAATAGTATGCATTTGCCATACTTTTGTTTTCATGCTATGTAAATTAAAATTTTTACACAGTTTTATCCCCTCTAAATAGTATATTAATATAGAATTTCAGACACAGCTTTACATTGCTAAGAAAACTGAATTTTTAGTTTGAAATCAGAAAATAGATTTATTTAATGTGTCCCTAAACCTTTTATATATTTGATGTGTAAACCAGAAACTCTTGAGAAACTTTGTCTTTAAAAATATCTTTCTAGGTGTTCATAGAAACTAGTACGTGATTTTGATATTTGGAGAACCTGTAAACATGTACATTTTTAATGCACTTTTTTGACTGATTTAGTCTTCATCTAAAGGACATTGATACAAATTTTGCAATGGCCCAGATTAGAGTTTTTTTGTGTGAAAAATATGAACACCACGTAATGGCCCTTAAATGTAATGTCGGTAAGCAACGTCTACAAATCTAAGTGCGTGACAGATGGTGGGAGGAGGGTTTGACTTAAAAACGACAATAAATAACTTCTGCACACTGTCCAAGTTGCTGCTGAAATCTTTTAACATTTCCGACTATGTGCCCTTTCTGAGGTACACCATGCCACAGATGTTAACTGACTTCTGCGGTTCAGAGAAAACAATGGTTTTACTCACTTCTGTGTACTTAACTTATCTTTTGAGTGAAGCATCGGCACGGTAAAATTGACATTGGGGAAAATTACAAACAGTGCATATTGTAAAGTACTCAGACTAAAAAAGAAAATCGATTGCTTCAGATTAGACCCTGTGCTGACAAAGCCATCGACAACATATTGATTGACCAAAGGTAAGTTTTCTTACCTGTATTCAGAACCAAGAAAGCTCTGCGTTGTTCAACCATTAAGCGTCTATAAATCAATGGCGCAGCTTGTCTCAGCTGCTGGCCTTATCTGATGCGCTCTTTGTTGACTCTCACAGATGATATAAGGATGGAGAAAGCTACAGCCACTTGGCTGTTACGTAGTAACAAGGTGGAGTGTTCATCTATTCCTCACACATGACTTTGTTTTGTGTGCGTGTGTGTTTGTTTTCTACCCAAGATCGTCAGAAATCATATGTAAAAGTCTTTCTGACAGTAGAGACAAAGATTTTACCAGGACGGTTGCAATTTGATTGCACACAGCCCTTGTCTCATCAGCCCAACCTCACTCTGTGCTGATGTGGCCACTTCAGCACGGAAATTGTCTTTGTACAAGAGGGGTCAGTCGGTCCAATTGGGGGCATTCAACAGAGAGCGAGTTACATCATAAATAAGCACTTCATCTTTCTGTGTTTGTTCAAGATAAAAACATTTTTTTGACTTAATGATGAACCTGAGCTCAAGAGTTGATAGGAAACATTTTATTGTTCACCATCAGATGTCATTTCAGTACTCATGTAACATCATTATTACTGTTCAGCCGCTCTTCTGTCTTTTCTTTGTCCTTTTCCTGTATCCACTTTTCCCCCCTGTCTCCTCATCTTCTTCGTCCTCCTCCTCATCATCACTATCAGCTTCAAGGCCCCCCGACTGCTGCTCCTCTTCCCGCCATTCTCTTGCCATGAGTCTCTTAAACACATCATATTCCTCTGCAGACGCCTTGGCAACCTGCGTGAGGAATGTGTCCTGGTCGACGTGGAGGATGCCGTCCAGTTTGGGGTTGATGATGATCGTCTGTCCATTCTTGTCCGGGGTCTGGTACAGGCCCCTCCGCTCTAGAAAACAGTGGCGCTGACGCACCTCGTCCAAGGTGAAACGGAACAACCTGGACTTCACCATTTCTGCCTGCTTCACGCCCATTCGGAAGTAAACATACTGCGGAGGGACAATAAATGCTCTTTAAAAATCAGTTTGGAGTGACAGAAACACTAAAAGAGACAAATAATGATTAACAATACTAGTTGATATACAGCAATAACCAACTTACAGCAAGACAGTGACTTAGAATTCACCAGATTTTAATTCTAAACTAGCATTTGTTAAGTTCTATGTTTGTAGTTACTTGGTTTACTTGTAGTTACAATGAGGCCTGGTGATTTCTTGTGCACCAGAATGCTATGAAAATGTACAGAGTGCATACTATATGGGTGGAAACTTTACTGCAATTTGATTAAGTTTTGAGGAAGTCAGTGAGACGCTGTGGAGACCATGAGAACAGCAGATCTGCTTGGGAAAAGACATTTGTCCCTGGAGAATAGATATATTCAACTGTACTGAACTTTCAAACATTTCCATAGGGTCTGACCTTAATGATCACTTCTGATTCCATTCTTCCCACTATAAAATCTAAATCTCAATTTTCTAGATCATAAGCTCCATTCAAATCCACATCAATTGATTGCCTGATTTCTGTTATCTTTATGTGTCATTAATAAGTCTGTAAAACACTCTTGAGCGTCTGCTTTGTGTGGTTTAAATCCTGACCTGAAACTTGTACTCCAGTTGACCCATGTTTTCCACTACTGTGGCCGGGCTGTCTCTGAGAATGTCTGTGACCTGCTGGGCGGTAAACAGGCACTTCTCCCTCAGGAACAAAACTGCCCTTTTTACTGTCTTCACCGGCACTGTCAGGATCTGGGGGTAGTGGGCCACTACTCGCTGAAGGCTGCCTTTAGGGGGGATGTAAATAAAAACCGGTTTCTTACCATTACAACACTTTGACAGTAGTCTGAGTTCCAAAGGTGCTTTGATAAATCATGATCTCACCTTCGACTAAGCCCAGTTTCCGCAGGTTTGCAGTGCGCTGCTGAAGCTGTGACTCCTTGACGGTGTAAAGTTCAGGACATTTCTCCAGCACTTTCAGCACACTGGAGGGATTGAGGCCCAACACAAACAGAGCTGTGAGGGCTGACAGAGCATGTCTGGCAGCACTTCCTCCTCTGATCTTGGAGACGGCGTCATAGATGCAGTCTGCCTGGGTCTCCGAGAATCCCATATCGGCCAAAGAATGCAGGGACAGCTCTGGGGCTGACCTCCTGGACACATGGTGGACCTCCTGGTTGTGCTGCGTTACCTGCAAAGTATTGTGAATGGCGGAGGAACACAACAGCCTGTGCTGGAGGTGGCATCTCCAAACCTGAGGTGGAACGAATGCCGACGAGGTCCAACGAAGAACCTGAGACAGAAAATACGGTTCTAAAACACGGACAGTTTATTCATGTTGATTAAATATGAGGAGAAGAGGAGAGGTCGATAGACGCTGCTATCACGCAGGAACCGTTCGAATAACAAACCTGATATTATTAGCCAGTTAGCAAACATTGAGGTTAAAGCGGAAATGAGCGCGCTTCGTGGCTGTAAGTCGTTTCTACGAAATCTGGCGTACATGCTTTATTAAATTAAACAATCTTCACAATAGATATTTTTATTAAGCTGAAGAAATGTGAATAGTTTGTAGCCTCGTAATTCACCTGATAGGCAGCTATTCGCGTACCCATGCTTGTCCGTCTTTTAAATAATTCCGTGTGTCGGCTTCAACACAAAGGTTCCTTTGTGTTCTGCTTACTCTAAAATAAGTGCAAAATCGTGGATAAATCATTGAATTTAATTTAAATAGTTAGGCGTTACATGTTTTATGTATATATTATACATTTATAGCACATAAAGTGAAAACTTTCTTGTCTCATTGTTTATATGTAATGAGTCTAGAATATGCGAAACATTCACCTCGAAAGAAATCACTATTAAGTTTTTTGTGACGCACTAGTAAAAGGGTGCACAGCAAAAGACTTGCATGATATTTAAATCATTTCTGTAGATACTGACAGTAATTAACAGTACTTGGGACAATGGTCTTTGAAAGATCTTAAAGCTGTGCCGATCTACAACTGTCAGCAAAAGCGCAATCTCAAAAACTCAAACTCAAACCACTCAAGTGGTTTCACCATTTTAAACCCATAATAAGTATAGTACATCTTGTTGGTTTAAACCATGGTATGTCGAGCTGAGAAATCAACACTTATCCTTTGCAGACGTGGGGTACACCCTTCCGAACAAGATTTGCATTCAGATGTCATGTCAATTAAAATGCATTTTGTTTTTTTCCATTACTTTTTTAAATTCATAAATCTGCAGCTAGAATCCTTCCGGTGTAACCAGCATATACCAGAGCATCCCATGGCAAAGTAATAATTTAATTAATCTAACTTTTATATATTCTATATAAAGTGCACATAGGGAAATTTTTCTAGTGTTTCATTTTGATGATTATGGCCTATATATTTACAGACATTTTCTAATATTTTGAGATGTGTTCTTTTCATTTTTTTGAGCTGTATACCATAATTATCAAAGTTAAAATAGTAAAATGCTTGAAGCAGTTTAGTTTGCGTGTAATGAGTCAAGAATTTATTGAATGTACACTTAAATAAAAAATCATTAAAAAAGATGCACTAGTACCATTTGGTTGTTAAAACTACAATTTGAAGAAAAAAGAAAAAACATTATGTTTTTATATATATTTTAATGTTTTTTGTATGTTTTCTACATTCATAAAGAATATAAATTCAAACAAATGTGCTGTGTTTACATGACAAACAACTTCCTAGATTTCTGATTAGCAGTTACATGATTC
>KV751351.1:5753521-5766438 GCA_001698575.1 Mola mola
CAATACTTTGTATTCCTAGATTTTTTGTTAAGATACCTTTTTTGTCTTGGTAAGTTATGCTGTGATTTGGACCAATTTCTCTTGACGTGAAATTACATTTTTGACTTTAATAACTAGCATTCACCTTAAAACAAATAATGCTTGATGGTTTATTACAATTTACATTATCTTATCTAATTTCAGCGTGTTCTCATCATAAAAAGGTGAAAAATACATACTCAAGACATTTTGTTTCTGAGGAACAATATATTAAAAAAACGATATATGATCCATTTTTTCAGAATATTTGGTGGTCTTTTTAAGATGCTGAGTTATCTTTAAAAACTATTAAACATATTACCAGAGGATGATTCATTGCCAAGTGGTTGCTCGCGCTGTTCATCTTTTGAATTTTGTGACGTGCACACAGATGACGTAAGAGAGCATGGCTGATCCTGTGTAGTTGATGTACTGACACTCTCTTTGGGGCAGGTGCAACCAGTCAAACTGTTTTCATATTGGGGCCTCCCACATACCACTGCCCCCTGAAGTTTGATACACAGCGGGACTGATGCACCACTTTGGTTTTTACCACACAATCTCTGAAGCCGCTGCATCTGAAAAAGGGAGGAAAAGCAAAGTTAAAAATGCCAGAGTTTCAGAAATACTTGATCTTAAAATGTTGTGGGATATAATATCTGTGTTCCAGAACCGTCCACTTGACAGCAAAGCTTAGTGCTAGCTAAGTGTTTTCTTAGCTGAGTGAAAGAGTTTTGACTGAAATGTGTGCTTACTTTGGGCAATGCGTTACTGTGGAGGGGGATTTGTAAAGAGGGAATTAGCTCCTTAACAAAGAGTCCTTTTAACTCATTGGGATGGTGGTATCCATGGAGTTGCGCAAATGCAGAGTCACAGCTTAGGATGCTGCCCTAGAAATGACGAGGTATAGAAAATTATTGTTTTAATGAGCTTGAAAATGATAATATTCTAGTAAGAAGCAATTAATTAAAAGTGGTAAAACCATTAGGTTGTGAAAACATGTTTAAGAGAGTAGGAATGTTAAAATTCTTGAATTTGAATTTTTCTTTGTGGAAAGAAAATTACACTGATAAGATTACAAAAACCAGCTTGACTCACATCTTGTGAAAAGGAAACACAGGCTGATACTCTTTCCACATTTTCCATCATGACAAGACATTGCTCTTCATTTTGTGACTGTCTGTGGGTACACACAGACACTGGCACCTCTCCGGATGATGCCACAACATCCATCTACAGAGAAAATACTGCATTAAACAAATAAATTCCTAAAGTGTTCATTGATAGCGTAGAAAATAAATATATGTTTGACTGAGGAACAATACAATGCACGCTTACTTTAATTTTCAAGTCTTTAAATGAGTGTTTCGTACCACTTTTCCAGTCACAGCTGCAACAGTTCCATCCAAAAGTGGAAAATCTTCTTCCAGTGCTTCTTCTAAGACCTGACTAGTTTTCTTCAAAACACAGGAAAGCTTTTTTCCAATCAGATCCTCGGTGGTACAGTCAAACAGTTTACAGGCTTGTTCATTTGCTGCTATAATCTGGGGAAAAAAACAAAACTAAACTAAACTAAAAACTAAAAACATATTTACAGGTATACTCAAGACTCAGTACAGTATGGCCAACTCTGCTCAGCCACCAGTGGTCACAGCACCTACAGTACCTCTCTGGTTTTGTGGTGCACAGTGAGAATAACTTTGTTAGGGTTGAGGGCCAATGGAGAAACCGGCAAGTGAGAATGCCCAGACATCAGCTGACTGAACAAGTTTTCCTCCATCTCTGATACAGCGGACAGATGTGCAGCAGCACAAACTTGGGAGCGTGGATGTAAGCTAGAGATTTGGTAGTTGCTCACTGCAACATCCAGACCATCCCGACACTCGCCTGTAAGCAAAAATAAGATTTTTTTTCATGAAAAACAACAAAGTAATTGCATTCTTTCACCCTCACAATTAGGGCTGCAACAACTATTTGCATTATCCAAAGGTGATATCTTTCATCTCTGTCTTTTGAGTCTGATAAACTATATACTCAAATATAGTAATTCTACTTTCACCATGATCAAAGAAAAACAGCACATCTCAGTTTAGATCACTTTTGCGTAGTAACTGTGTCAACTTTCTAATCATTTCAGTTTAAATCACAATGACACCTAAAACAGCTAAGCTCACCTCTCAAGAAACCAGGATAGTAACGGCGCTGCAACGCTAAGAGGCTCCTCTTGTACCCCGGTGTCTGCGTACATGGGTACGACTTATTCAGGTCGAAGTCATCGTCCAGGAGCTCAGAGGAGGAGCAGAGGTCGGGCACCACACAAATAGTGCCTCCTTTAACACTGCTGCTTTGGCTCGGCCGGAAGATCGCCTCCGTCGACAGCGACATAGTTGTTGGCTGTCCACCTGAGATAATGATTAACCCCTTTTTTTTTTTTTTAGTGAAAATGGATGCTTGAGTGAACGACAGGCCAGCGAGCGTCTAATATGAAGGCCGACACTTACCTTCAGTCGTCGAGCAAAACCGTGCGACTAGCAGATGATGGGGGGCAGCTGTTGCGTTGACGCTAGCTAGTTGACAAGGTAACGTTACCTCCCTACGCGCGGGGTGGCTAACTAGCCTGCCGCTAACGTCGCTGCTGCCAGACGCTGCCGCGCGCGGTTCGCTCCTGAAACGGCAGGTTTGTCTGGCAGTCTCACGCCACTTTACGCCGTCACAGTAACGTTCGTGCTCCTCGAACACAGGCCATTTCAGTAAACAGAAACATTTTCCTTATTTACTCTGACCAGTAGCAGTTTTTTATAAACCGCGGGCTTCGAGCAGCAGACGAAAACGTTCGAGGGAGTCTCGCGCAGCCAATCAAACCTTACGTATCGAAACGTAAGCAGCTCATTGGATACGATGCCGGAAAAGCCCGCCTTTGTATTCATAGAAACCAAATCGAAAACGCAACCACATAAATAATCCGATAAAAGCGCCGAAAGAGGGGATTTATTGGAAATCGTGTGTTCTTTCATTAATAAGTCACAGACGGAGACCAAACCAAGTAGTTACTACGTCAGTTTTTCAAGTCACAGGTTTTTAATTCAGCACACATGAAGTCTATTCTAACTTTATTATTTCAGATGGCTCTTTTAAACATATCACATGAGAATTATAAGATCTTTATTTATACGTACAAATCTGATGAACAACAACATTTAAATGCAAGTTTGAATGGAGAGTACAAAGATAACCCCATTATGTAAAATAGGCCTCTGGGAAATATTGAGTGAGAATTCAGTGTGTGACGACTGCAGGGGTCCATATGGTTTTATATATTTATTTCTTTATTTTACTGAGTCTCTTAAATAGCTACATGGCTTTGTTTTTTAAATCCAGAATTTCACCTCCCACCCACACAAATGTTTTAGGCACAACACAGACTGAAATTAAACGAAACACATTTTACCATTACTGACAAAATCTGGCATAGTTCAAATAGAAAACGGGTGTTATGGTATAATGACAACGTACACTATACTGTACTGCATGAGTAACAAAGAAAGAAAATGGAACACAAGCAGAAAAAAAGCCTTTTTTTCATAGCTGCTCAATGAGGAAAATATATAGGCCTAACAGTCAGTGCAGATGTTATGAAACATATCATAGCTGAACTTAGCTCTCTTGCTATCGATGACTATATTGTGAGCAGAATTTCTGTCCATCCATTACTTAGAAGTTTCATCACATTGACAGGTCACCTCCAGCTGTAATTGGAAGCGTAAACATATAATCCAGTCTACTGAGACCAGGCATAATTTCACAGTCAAAAACATGTAACACGATTAAGGGAAAATTGTATACATTCTTATAAACCACATAGTTTTCATGAATTTACTGCCCTGTCAGATGTGATGCTTTATAGAATGTGATTCTCTTTTTTTGATACAATGACACTTTTACTCAGATAGTAAGTGATGCATGATAGTCTGAATTGACTTGAGCTTTTTCTCCCAGTAGTCTATTTCTGTCTATTATATTCTTCTGCTTCGTTAAATGTGCAGTTCCGCAGTGTCTGCGCTGTTTGGGTATTAGAGAAGTCATTTCCCCGGAGCTGTGGTTCTGTCCAGTAGCCAGCCACCGTAGCTGTTGCATGCATGTCTGTCAAGTAGCTCACTTTACAACAATGAGTATTGGTTGATGTTCATACGAATGAAGAGCCAAGCGGAGCACTTTTACACAGTCTCGTATATGGTCATACGCACACACAAACAGAGTTGGGCACGCACGTATGGTGCCATGGCTGTGAGAGGTGAGCTTTGATAAGCTTTTTGAGCGTAGTTCACTAAAACAGGGTCCATCCTAATGGTGGTAGTCCTTTTTACTGTGAGGACGGTTTCCCAATATATGATCCACTTCTGAGGCAATGCCTGCTGTCATCTTTGGAATTACCTTTTGTGCACAAAAAAAGAAAATAGTGACTGACTGCACCACATGCTGAAAAAATGATCTAATATCACTGAGGCTTAGAAAATGTGTGTTATACCTGAATGGCTCCCAGGTTCTCTGTTAGCTGGCTTGGATTGGAGGATCCCAGCAGCACCGAGCTCACTCCCTCATTCCTCAGGCACCAGGCTAAAGATTGGGAATATTACTATATGACTTGTGAAGTTGTGAAATAAGGGCTCAAAGAATATTCAGAGAAACAGTGAATGTAGTAGTAAACATTAATTCATTTTTACTCGTCTCTCACCTATCGCTAGCTGTGGCAAACTACAGCTGAGCTTTTCCGCTATATGAGCCAGTTCCTTTAGCTTGGCATGCTGTTTCCTCCCATCCTCACTCATTATTTTCTCCCTCAACCACTGATACGGCTGGAGGAGAAGAAAAAAAAAAAACAAACTTGTTGAACAAAAGTGAAAAAAAAAATAATTATGTATATAAATATCTATACCCACACCTTCATTGATGCCCTGGAGGATTCTGGGACACCATTTTCATACTTCCCAGTGATGATTCCACAGGCCAAAGGGGACCAAGAGACCACACCGACACCTAGGATGGGACGACAATGATCACCGAGCGACAGGATATCTGTCACTGCCCCTTATGGGAGAAACATATGATAGAGTCACCTATCTTGTGATAGAGTTCAGGGAGCTGAATTTCCACTTTGTCCCTCTGGAAGAAGTGATACTCTGCCTGCTCACACACTGGTGGAATTAGATTAAACTGCCTGGCCACAGAGTATGCTTCCTGATTTATAATGAAGAGGGAATGAAAACAAGAAGAGAAATGATCATAAGGACACGCATGCACACACTTCCCTTTTCAATGACTGTATTAGACACAAAAGGTTTTTCAATTCAATCTATATCAACTAAATTGTATTTTAATATCTGTCAGCTACATCTTCACATTTTCTGAATCAATTTTGTCTGATAGATGTCTGACATTTAATTTTTTCATCAAGCAAAATAGGCAGCATATTTGTTACTACAATGCTTTTTATGAGTTCCCCCAGTGTGAAACAAAAAAGGCATCAATATACCGATCAGTCCTAAATATACAGAAAGAGATAAAGGCTTTTTTTGTGCTGGTGATCTTTACTTCATGTTGCTTGTTACAAGATGCACAGAGACATTTTCCATTACTCACCATGATTTCCATGGCAGACCACCGGGATGTCCCCCAGTACATGGACATCCCCTGGTTGATCACATGTGTCATCGCCCTTACTATCTCTGTAAACACACAACAATGAAGAGTAGTTATGCACTCTGTCAACAATCAAAGAGTGTATGGTGCCAAAATTGCAAGTTATGATGCATCTATATTAAGGATACAGAATAACCAGAATGTTGACCTGTAATTCTCTGATTTTGTTCTATTCAAAATATTTTTTTCACATTATACACACACACACATGCATCTCAGGAGGATTTCATTCAGGTGGCAAATAAGAAAAGAACAAAACTCAAATAACATTTAAATAAGAACAAGAGAACAAAAAACTTCAAAAAGCCTTTTAGTGACGTTGGACCTACACAACAGCAAAACCAAGGAGGACTCCTCTTGTGCCATTTTGCATGAGCTCATATCCATTGCTGGAGTCATACCACTTAATGTGACCAAACGCTGCAGGTGGTTAAATGAAAAGGATCTGATTTAGTCACAATGTTGCTGGTTGCACCTGAATCATTCATAGCAATCAGCCACAATAGCCCTCAGCAGTTTGCATATTTGTGCCTGAGGATGCAGCTAGTAACGGCGTACGGACTAATGCATAGGCAAAAATTCATTTATTTTATATATATTGCATAATCAAACTGCTGTGAATGTATTTCTCAGGGGAGGCTTTTAAAGGAAGACAATAGGAGACAGAAATACTGCCGATGTGCTGAATGGGTATCTGTTGTATGCTTGTGCGTTACACAAACACTCTAATTACTGCAGAAAACAAGAATGGGGTGCTAAAACAATTAACGTGATTGATTGCGTGCTTTATCCTGTAATTGCACACAAAATGCATTAATGAAACATCTGCTACATAAGCACTGCAAGTTCTGGAGACGAAATGCGGAGCAGGGAGACTTGAGACGAAGGTAGACACATGAAACTGCATAGGATTGTGATTAAAAAAGAGCGATTCTGTTTCATCAGTAGATATCTTCTGGACTGAAATGTGGCTAAGTGAGAGAGAGAGAGAGCAAGTGTGCGTGTGGATAAAGCGGGTGCGAGGGTAGAGGAATAACAGGACATCTGCTCCAAACCCGAGGGAGTAAGGGATTTGGAGGGATGTGAGGACAGAAGGAAAAACATTGTACCAAGTAGTATGTGAATATATGAATAATTCACTTCAATACCAGAAAGAAGACCATAACTCTCATTCACAGCAACATCTGCACTGACTGACAAGCTATACACAACATTTCTTTCCACAAATGAAACAGTGATTCGTGAACAGATGCCACGCTGAGCGTAGCGATCGGGTAAGATATCCAATGTATCAACACCCTAATCTTCCTGGGGCCAGACACCGAAATGCCACTTTACCTCACCAAAAACTTTCCACATTATTTACATTCAGATAACTCTTGTCTTTCAAAGTTCCATCCTTAAACAAAAACAGTATCAATGTAAAAACAAAACAATTAAATTAAAGTAAGCAGGAATACAATAGCTTGGGCAAGATTCCAGAAAGTTACTGCACTGACTAAGATAACAATATGTCAATGTGACACTTTAATTTGTATACTTGGGGTAAGGTTGATTGTGATAGCTTCAGGAAGGAGCTGGCTAGTTGCTCCCCCTTTTTATGCTAACCAAAGCAAACCATTGCTTCATATTTACAGACAGACATTGGAGTGCAGGTATCACTTTCTCATCGTACTCTCAGTAAGACTGTAAACTGTTCCTTTAGTTCAATATTCATTGGAATAAACAGGAAAATTTAGTTATTAATGTTTTAGTAAGTATGGTCCAACTTAACAGCAATATTGATTGGAACTAATCCCCTCATGTTTCATTAAGTCTAAACAAATCAATAAAAATGAATGAAATGTGGATAAAACCATGCTTGCGTGCTATGTGTGTAAGCTGGCTGCCTGCCAGAATCCGACTGTCCTTGAGCCAGCAGAAGATGCCAACGAATCGGGAACATTCAGCCAAAAAGTATCACTGCGGCCGTCTGCAGAGCACAGCGAGGAGCCTGAACAGCCCACACGGATGAACGTACACGAACATCCATGTCTTTGTGAGAGTTACTTCAAAATGATGGTGGTGCTCTTATTCTCAAAGCTCATGTTCACCCAATTAATGCACACACCTGCAGGGTAATGACCATTATGTCTCACCACAGGAGGTTTTCAATGGCTGTTCAATGGCCCTTCTGTAGCTCCATGACTGTAGGAAAGAATCAGACCGTGAGGGCCAAAGGAAGTTAAGCACTCAGGTACTGAGTGGGTGTGTGATCGTTCTGCTTGCTGCTCTTTCATTGCGGAAAACTTGTGGAGAGAGGCGATATACTGGCACTTGTGGTAATGTCCTGAATGGATGCCTTTGGATTCTGGTTCAGTATGCTGTACCAGGGCCATTTTATTTGCTCGCCAGTGAAAAACTCTAGGCTGGACAGATTTTTATTAAGTCTATTTATTGATACTGTTGCTGCTCTTGTAGGCTATACTTTGCTCTCTCTGACCGGGGGAAATTTTCAATTTCAGCTAATTGAATGGATTCAATTTGCAGCATATTGACCTGTCAAATAAAAAAAAAATGATGCTAACTGACTGGATAGCAACACTGTGCCAAGACTTGGAGAATTTACGCCGCAGGCTATGTAATGCCTATGAAAGCATCGAATTTGCAAACAGAACGATGCCTCTTTGAGACACCCTCTGATCCATATTTGCTTTAAAGTGAGTACTTTTGGATCTCAACTATTTTTCAACATGTGAGGAGAAATCCAAGCCAAGCATTTAACCTCTTGGGGGAAAAGGTCTCTGCAGTCTCACTACTCTAAGTGACAGTGAAGAGCAGTCGAGCAGAACAAAAGCAAAGTTGGAGCCAGCAACAATGAAGGATGTTGGGAAAGCGTATATGCAATGCAAGTTGTGCTCGCCTGTGCTGTTTGACTACATACAAGTCAAAAGACAAAGCCTATCAAGAGCAAGTAAGGAAGAAGAGGAATAACACAAAGAGAAGGATGAGCAGAGGAGACGAGGAGAGCAGTGATGGTAACGACGGGAGACTCTCCAGCCATGACTTCACTCTTTTGTCCTCAAGGGGACACGTGTTGCCTCCTGCAAAGTCGGAAGCAGTTAAAGTCACAGAAACAAAACACAATCGCAAATATGAATGCATGCACTCACATCTGTTAGTTAATTCTCATCAGGACCTCATGCTTCTGTGCAATGTATTTATGGGGTGTGTTAATCAATATCTTGACTTGACTGAGATTTACCAGAAACGCTTTTTTTTTTTTGCGTTTTAGCATGACTGCATCATCCCTAGTAGAAGTTTTTGTGGAAATCTTGAGAGACTAAATGAAGCTGACCCACTACACTGAGTGATTTATGACAGTGGCCCTGCTCCACTGTAATGAAGGATGAAGTAAAAGTGCACTATGTTTTACACTTATTAATGGGTGAGACTCGGTGGAAGAGCTGCCGACAGCAAATCACACTCTGCCTATCTGTCTTAATAACTGTGCATTGTTTTTTTTTTTGTATTCTTTAAATCTGACATCGTTGTGTGGTCAGATTTTATCATTCTGTCAGCTCGTCCATGAATATGATTAGACTCCTTTACATCACAGAGATGGTTTACTAAAAAGCTGGCTCACATGGGAAAGACTGGAAAATATTTTAGCCAAACTAGGGAGACCGTCCGTTCAGACAAATGCAACCTGTGGATGAAAGCTGATATGAGAGACGAGCGGCCCAATTGTCTGCGAAGGCTGCATCACAGAGGAGAACTGAGGAAGAAACTGGAGGCACGCAAAAGAAATAAATGGTGACATAAGGTAGATGTGTGGGAAAGGCAGTACAAGAGTGTTGGAGGAATAGAGCGCACAGTTAAGGTCATATCTAGTGAGACCAGCCCAAAAATACACCAGCTTCCCTCAAGGGGCCAACATAATCCTGCCTCTGAAGAACACTGAGCCTGGGGTGGGTGCAGCACAGAGACCCTGAGGAGAACCAGCAATTCCACAGAGACAGAAAGGAAAATAAGGAAGATCGGAAGGCTAAAATAGAGGACAAGAGATGAAGTAAGATTATCAGATTACTTGAAATGTGCACGTGTCCACGGCAAAGGTCACAAGATCGTTGAGGGAAGTGGGCCGCACTGCTCACCTTCTCATGTTACAGAACAACAGTGTTGTTCCTGCCCCAAGAATCCACCCTCCCCTCATTACCCGCCCCCCAGGGAGTCTGGTTAGCAATCACTCACCCTCCATGGGAGTGTTGCTGTCTGGCCGGTTTGCAAAAACCACATCCACGTATTCAAGCTGCATCCTCTGGAGGGAGCCCTTCAAACCTGAAGTGGGAGGAGAGAAGAAGTGGAAAAGACGGTTATTCAATCAATAGAAATTATGAAAATTGATGTCCCTGTGTTACCAACCATAGTGTAAGAGCGAGAGAAATATTTCTATTTCACCATTTTTCTCTAATACTACACGCCTTGCATTAGTCACTCTACTCAGAAATACCTTTGCTAAATTGACTTGGCCAAGGAGAGTTTTTAAGGTATCATTCAGACACGCTCGCTAATAGAATATCTTGTCCCTTTGGCATCTTTGTACATGTGAATGCCAGCCTAAATCTGTTGTGCTTGCAAGTAACTCCATCCAGTCTTCCGTGCTATCTGTTTAAAACTGTCACATAGCTACAGGGATGATATCATCGTCATTTAAACGTCACTTTTCTTCTTTTGTCACTGGTGGCAGGAGACACGAGGTGTAAACACAACACACTGGTTAACTTTTCGGAAAACTGTTTGTGCAGCTACAATTAAAATTAGTGTGTCCTTGTGTCCTCTTAACAGGTGGTATAACAACTGACATTCACTCTTCCCTTTGACCCATTTCAGTCTGTTGCAACTCCTGACAGAAACAATATGGTTCTCTGCTGATTCTTGTTGCTTCTCGTGTCACACACAATGTTTGAGAGTGATAATCGATAAAGTGTCCAATGAGAAAAGTGATTTTCTGAAGATTTATTACAATGAGTGAACAAATCATGAAAAATTAAATCATGTTATTATTTGCTGATAAATATTGATTATAGCAGTTTTTATAAAGATCACAGCACTTAACTCACAAGACAGTGTACAAAACAGATGCATAACGCTTAAACCATGGAAAATGGTATAAGAAAACAGGGTGATCTGAACCCAGGGGGATTTAAATCATAATTTACGTTGTAATAAACAAATCCAGTTGACCGAAGGTCTGCAAGCTCAATCTGCCCTACCATTACTTCATCCAGCTGGCATGTGGGTGGTCATATACAGCCAGGTTTTTTTAGGTGTTCCATTTAAAGCAACTGCCCCCACTGTCATTCTGACAGTTTAATACGAGATGATTGACTGAGCGCTGCTTTTATGAAGAAGACATTTTAATTACTAAATTATTAATGGCGTTATGGTGAGGAGGATTATTTCTAAGGCATGACATGGTTAAATAAGGTGATGCAGGTTATGTTCAAAGATTCTTCTTGACAGCAGACATTTGACTTGGGGTAGCAGTAAAAACACAGTTATAATAACATCAATTAGAATTCAGCTCCACTAAAATGGCCTTGTAAGTAATTCAAAGTATGCATTATTCATAATAGCAACCTATCTCTAGCCACCCTGCGAAGGAAGCTCATTTCGGCCGCTTGTATTTGCAATCTCATCCTTTCGATCACTACCCAGAGCTCATGACCATAGGTGAGAGTTGGGACGTAGATTGACCTGTAAACTGAAAGCTTTGCCTTCTGGCTCAGCTCTTTCTTCACCACAACAGACCGCTTCAGCGATACTGCCCCAATCCGTCTGTCAATCTCCCGCTCCATTTTCCCCTCACTCGTGAACAAGACCCAGAGATACTTGAACTCCTCCACTTGGTGAAGCGACTCACCCCCGACCCGGAGTGGGCAATCCAACCCCTTCCGGCTTAGAACCATGGCCTCAGATTTAAAGGTGCTGATCCTCATCCCTGCCGCTTCACACTCGGCTGCAAACCGTCCCAGTGCGAGCTGGAGGTCACTGTTCGATGAGGCCAACAGGACCACGTCATCTGCAAATAGCAGAGACGGAATCCGGAGGCCACCGAACTTGACTCCCTCCGCCGCTTGGCTGCACCTAGAAATTCTGTCCATAAAAATTATGAACAGAACCGGTGACAAAGGGTAGCCTTGGCGGAGACCAACCCTGACTGGGAACGGGTTTGACTTACTGTGGGCAATGCGAACCAAGCTCTGGCTCCGACAATACAGAAATCGAATGGCCCGTAACAAAAGGCCATCTACCCCATACTCCCGGAGCACCCCCCGCAGGACACTTTGAGGGACACGTTCATAAGCCTTCTCCAGATCAACAAAACACATGTGGACTGGTTGGGCAAACTCCCATGCCCCCTCCAGTACCCTCGTGAGGATATAGAGCTGGTCCAGTGTTCCACGGCCAGGACGAAAACAACATTGTTCCTCTTGAATCCGAGGTTCAACTAGCAGCCGGACTCTCCTCTCCAGCACCTTCCTGGAGTAGACCTTACCAGGGATGCTGAGGAGTGTGATCCCCCAGTAGTTGGAACATACCCTCTGGTCCCCCTTCTTGAAAAGGGGAACCACCACACCTGTCTGCCACTCCAAAGGCACAGTCCCCAATGTCCACGCAATGTTGCAGAGGCGTGTCAACCATGACAGCCCTACAACATCCAGAGCCTTGAGGAGCTCGGGACGAATCTCATCCACCCCCGGGGCGCTGCCGCTGCGGAGTTGTTTGAGAGCCCCAGCGACCTCCACCCCAGTGATGAGAGAGCCCAGCCCCAAATCCTCCGGCTCTGCCTCCTCCTCGGAATGCGTGGTGGTGGGATTGAGGAGATCTTCGAAGTATTCCTTCCACCGCCGAACTATAGACTCAGTTGAGGTTAGCAACTCCCCTCCCACACTGAAGACCGTGTGGACGGGATTCCGTTTTCCCCTCCTGAGCCGCCGAACAGGTTGCCAGAATTTCTTCGGCGCCGACTGGAGGTCTTGTTCCATGGCCTCATCAAACTCCTCCCACACCCGTGTTTTTGTCTCAGTGACAACCCGAGCCGCAGATCGCTTGGCCTGCCGGTAGCTGTCTGCTGCCAGTAGCTGTCTACTGCCTTGGGAGTCCCACAAGCCAGCCATGCCTTGTATGTCTCCTTCTTCAGCTTGACGGCCCCTTTC
>KV751351.1:5766612-5812407 GCA_001698575.1 Mola mola
TCAGAGGGTCCTCAGCCAGACGTTCCCAGCAGACCCTCACTATTCGCTTGGGCCTGCCTGGTCTGTCCAGCTTCCTCCCCGCCACTTGATCCAACTCACCACCAGGTTGTGATCAGTTGTAAGCTCTGCTCCTCTCTTTACCCGAGTGTCCAGCACATACGGTCACAGATCAGATGATACGACTACAAAGTCAATCATTGACTGCCGACCTAGGGTGTCCTGGTGCCAAGTGCACTTATGGACACCATTATGGCTGAACATGCTGTTACTCTGATCCCCCTTCTTAAAAAGGGGAACCACCACCCCTGTCTGCTGCTCCAAAGGCACTGTCACTGATGTCAACGCAATGTTGCAGAGGCGTGTCAACTAGGACACTCCTACAAAATACAGAGCCTTGGGGAACTTGTTGCGAATCTCATCCACCCCCGGGGCGTTGCCGCTGCAGAGTTGTTTGACAACCTCAGCAAACTCGATCCCAGTGATGAGAGAGCCCAGCCCAAAGTCCTCCAGCTCTGCCTCCTCCTCGGAATGCGTGTTGGTGGAATTGAGGAGATCATTTAAGAATTCCTTCACTCCACCCGCCGACCTATACACTCAGTTGAGGTCAGCAGCTCCCCTCCCGCACTGAAGACCATGTGGACTGGGTTCAGCTTTCCCCTCCTGAGCCGCGGACAGTTTGCCAGAATTCCTTTGGCGCCGACTGGAAGTCTTGCTCCATGGCCTCACCAAACTCCTCCCACACCCGGGTTTTTGCCTCTATGACTGCCTGAGCGGCAACCGTGGATAGGACAGCAAAGGCCTCTGCCTTTGACTGCCACCTGATCCACATAGCACCAGACCCCTACGGCTCCTCCTGTGGGTAGTGGGCCCACGTGAGGACGGACCCATGTCTCCTTTTCGGGCTGAGCCCGACTGGACCCCATGGACAAAGGCCCAGCCACCAGGTGCTCGCCTACGGACCCCTTCCCCAGGCCTGGCTCCAGGGCGGGGTCCCGGCATCCCTCTGGGCAGGGTACACAAGTACTTGTTTGTCACCATCATAGAAGTCTTTTGAACCACGCTTTGTCTGGCCCCTCACCTGGGACCAATTTGCCTTGGTGACCCTACCAGGGCAAACAGCCCCCGACAACATGGCTCCTAGGATCATTAGGGCACCCAAACCACGGTAAGGTGGCGGTTCCTGGTTGGCCTACTATGATGTGTTAAAGTATAATTTAATCCACCCTCATAAATAGGAAATTGCAGCAGGTCAACATATTTTTCCTCTGGTTTGTAGTGCTATTTTTCAGTCTAGATTGTTGTGGCGTGATTTGTTCACTTTTGGAGATATCAGTGAAGAGATGTCTGACTATTCTTAAAGTTGAAGCTGAAAGTGCCAAAAAATAAATGTGAAGTTAACAGCAGCGTCTATATACTAAAGATAATACATATCATAAGGAGTTACCTTAAAGACACATTTCTACAAATATTTCATATTCCTCTGGATTATACTAGATTGTTTTGGTATGAATTGCTCAGATTAGAGATGTCAGCTGCAGAGATTTGCCAGTGTAAAGCATATATCACTACGTACAGAGATCTATGTAGAAAACTTCTGCACCCCTGCAATCATTCATCCCTGTTATATAAATGACAGGTGATGGTAGAACTGGACAACTAGCTGAGAGGATGATATGAGAGACGAGAGGAATCAGGAGAAAAGCTGCGCCCATTTCTGTATCTCTCGCTCACTTCAGCTTTCAGCATTTGTTAAAGTGAAATATGCACTCTGAGGAGAGGATAAATGATGGCAAAAAAGTATTGTAAGCAGATCAGTTCCCATTCACCCACGGAGAAAGAAAAGATGGAAAATGAGAAGCAAATACAGGAGACTGTCACAAAAGAGGACAGCAGAGTAAAAGAGAGACAAGGCACTCTTGCGGTGTATATCATGTGTGAGTGTGCATGGCAGATTAGTGCCAGAGGCTTCATCACTGCCCACTAATGCTAGTTGATAGTTATGCTTTTCCCACCACTGTTCCAACCACTTATTCCTTCCTCTGTCATCGGCACGCTCAGAAACACCCATTACATGGATCCTAATTGGAGCCTGCACCGTCATTACGATCAGTTTTCTCGGCCTTGTGGATTAGCTGGAGTTTACTGGCTGCAGGGGGAGGCTATTTTTGGAAGAGAGCAAAAATGTTGAATAACCAAGCTATTCTAGTGGCATCTGCAATGAATAAAGCTCTTAATTATGCATTCCACAAAAGTCTCTCACGGAACTTCTTTGTTCCTGTGGGAAAAACTACTAAACATGCCCTATGCTGGTGTCTAGATTTTAACAGCATTCATTTCTACAATTGATATTGATTAAACATTTGACACAACATCAAACCCACCAATCAAATGACTCACTGGCCTGCGGTGGGCAATCAGTAGTCAGGATGATGGAGTTGGCAGATGTTGGTGGAGACAAGGACGAAGGACCTTCCTCTCACAGACACTGTCTTCTAGACAAGCAAACTTGCTTTAACTAATGAGCAGTGCTACATGTTCTTGCCTTCTCTCTTAGTCTTTCAGCTTGCTGCTACTTCTGTTCCCCTTCGCTTGTTTGGGGATGAAGCCGCAGAGGCTGCGATGAATGTTAATAACATGAGAGAGAGCTGAGTCATGCTGCGGACTGCACGGCCAGCTGTTTAGAAATTGGAATAAATCAGGCCAGTGGGAGGGGAGACGTATGCCATCATGGGTTTGACCAAAGCAATAAATGTTTTCCAAGAGCAATAAAAGAAGAGTAGGTGAAGCTTTGGGTTTTTAAAAAGACACCTGTAAAGGCATTAAGGAGAAAATTTCTATTGAGGTCGGATAGGTCTGATCAATGGGTGAGACTTTCAAATTCAGCTGTGTGCAAAATCAAAAGAGTAGCAAGAAGACATGGATGAAAGATGAAAGAGGAGTGAGGAAAAGAGATAAAAGAGGGAGATTACGGGAGAACAGCAGGGCTCCGAGTGATGGGGTGACATGAAGGACAAAGAGGAGGGAGGGAAAATTGACCAGTTACCTTCAATGATGTGTTTTCTGTTGAGGCCTCTCTCTGTCTCGGCTCTGCAACAGGCGCGAAAAGAAGTACATGTCAAGGGCGTCAACAGCACACACAAACACACACATGCAACTGTCATGAATCAAATCAGATCAAACATGCCAAACAACCGCCTGCATAACAAACTGCCCAACAAATAAGTGAGGAGAAATCCACCCACTCGACGCTCCACAGTGTTCTCCCGGCGCGAGAACAAAGTGTGCACTGGCTGTGCAGTGGGCAGACACAAGGCCTATTGACACTGTCTGTCCTCATCACCACTAATGTGCAAATTCACCTCCAGTTGGCAGAGCTTTGCTAATTTTCTGGTGAAGCATTCTTTCTACTATCCCAAAATGAACACACATTCTCAAATTTCTGGCCTACAGTACTCAAATTTGGTGAATTAGTTTACCTACATCTACCCATCAATTTGACCCCAACATAACTCAGTAGTTTTACATGATATCATGATTGTAGTAGTTTTTTTTATCATCACCTAAACCCCACACTGCATAAAAATGCATCTTTCAGGTAAATAAATCGGCAGTTTAAAGTCATTTGTTACATCAGACTCATGTGCACTTTTTGTACTTCTGTGTTTTTGCTTAAGTTACATTACAGTTCATAATGCAAGCTTATAATAAGTAATGCAGTGGTGGTGGTGCTCAGTGATTTTCTAACTATTTGGGTGTAGTGCTACAAGCCATAAACACAAAATTAGCATCACCTTGTTAGTTTGTTATGGTGTTGGCAAAACAATTGCCTATTTATCCATCCAGTCAATATGCAGCACATGAATTATGGTTTGAATTATTCAATCCAATGAGTATTGCTCTCCTAGCGCAAAAAAGTTTACTATCTTCTAGGTTTACTTCCTGGTTATGAAGTCAGCTTTAATATATGTGGTAGTTTTTCCTCCCGCTGGGCCTTTCTGCAAAGTTCTTGCTTGGCCTATAAAATTGTGATGATGAGATTTTTAAATCACTTTTCTCAGCTTGAGGGGAACTTCACAAATACATGAATCAAAAATTCATGGTAGAAAAACTAATATATGTTGTTTGCAGTTTGAGGCGTCCTGTCAACTCTTTTGTAATAATCGTCTTTGTGCAATACCACGTGTGGACACAGGGGCAAAATTGGAAGCAAGGCTGGGCACTCTCATTCATGGTCAAATTGCTCTCCTTTTAGATCTGTGTCTTTGTCTTCACTAATGCCGGAAGGAAATACGAGACTTAGTAGCTGCTAAAATGCTGTACTGCGTTTACTTACTAGTTGCTAAGTTTGTCTTTCCCACAAAGAGCTGGTCATACATTGTATAGTGGACTGTTTTTGTCAACACGGCTGCCATTTTCTTAACAAAACAAATAAGATGGGTGAACAAAAAAAAATCAACTAACCGCCCCCCCAAAACAATGAAGTTGTGAACTATTAAATACCTGCTAACTGTGCTTCAGTTGCCTCATCTGTATTACTTTACTTTATTCTTCTCTTTTCTTTTTGCTCTATTGTTTCTCCGTTTCCTCAGATACCTGCTATTCCGCTTATTTCTATATTTATTTATTTTTGTTTTATATATACTTTCATAAAAAATATTGGAGGCATCTAGCTATATGTCTATCCTTGCTTAATTTAATGCCTTGTCCTTCTGCCTCCCTCATCCTCACAGTTTCAGATCCTGCTAAAAGTTATAACAGTTTACTGAAAGCACAGAAACATGCTGTCCCTCATTCATATTTTCATGTTCTGTTCCCCTTTTTTGCAAGAGCGTAATTAAGTAAAATGCATCTTTAACTCTGCCACGTCCTGCTCTGCCTCCTGTCTTTTGCTCAGTACCACCGTCTCCAAACCAAACAACATTGCTGGTCTCACCCCCCTCTTGTAAACATTTCCTTTCACTTTTGCTGCTACTCTTTTGTCATAGATTCTGACCTTCTCTATACTACTTAATCAGCATTCTCAAAGCAAACAAGCGTCTGTGGTGCACTTTCCTGGCATGAAACCATACTGCTACTCACAAATCATCACTTCTTGTCTTAGCCTCGCTTCCACTACTCTTTCCCAAATCTTCATTGTGTGGCTCATCAGCTTCATCCCTCTGTAGTTGCTACAAATCTGCACATCACCCTTGTTCTTAAAGATCAGCACCAGTGCACTTTTCCTCCGTTCCCTATGCATCTTCTATAATTTCGTTGTACACTTGTACAATGACAATAAAAAGGATTCTGATCTTCTCACTGTCCTTAGATCATGTTGAACTGCTTCATCAAAAACTCCACTGCCTTCTCTCCTAGACACATCCATACTTCTTCTGGTATGTCATCAGGACCACCTGCCTTTCCATTCTTCATTCTCTTCAAAGCTTTTCTCACTTGCTCTTTACTAATCTTTCCAACTTCTGGTTCCCCAGTTTCCACCTCCTGCCTTTGCTCTTACATGTCACACTGTGTTTTCCCTTCTTTTGCTAGTAGGTATTCACCACAGCCATTTCCATTATTTTTGCAAAATCCACCACCATTTGTCCTTCCAGGTTCTGTTCCTCGACCCCAAACCTGCCCATCACCTCCTCATCATCTCTGTTCCCTTCACCAAAATGCCCATTGAAGTCTGCTCCAATCACCACTCTCTCCTCCCTGGGAATACTCTCTACCACTTCATTTAACTCGCTCTAGAATTTCTCTTTCTCTTCCATCTTATAGTCAACTTGTGGGTCAGAACCACTGACAACATTCATCATAAAACCTTCAATTTCTAGCTTCACACTCATGACCCTGTCCGACAATCTTTTGACCTCTACAACATTCTTTGCATAAACCCCCTTCAGGATAACGCCTGCTCCATTTATCTTCCAGTTAAAACCCTTTTTTAAAACAGTTTAAACCCTGCTCCAATGTTTCAAGTCTTCCTGCCCTTCCAGCTGGTCTCTTGCACACAAAAAACATCTACCTTTCTTCTCTGCATCATGTCAGCCAGTCTCCAACCTTTCCATCCTCTTGTTTTTCGACTAACAGTAGCCCAATTTCTGCCGGTACTCTGTTTGTCAACAGCACCTGTGGCTAAAATGGAGAATGAAGTGTGCAAGTCTGTGGTTTATGTTTGAATAAAGAAATGCTCGGCCCTCGGCAGGGAGTTACATAGTTCTCTAAATCCATACGCTGTGGAGACTGATTTGTTTCCTCTGCAATAGTCTGAAATGATGAGCCTAAATTAAACTTACACAATCAGACCTGACACCTACTCTACTGATCTACATCAGATACTTGAAATGAGAACCAGGAGACGACAGAGGATGTTTTTAAAGACTTTTTAAGGATTGGCAAGACTTAAATGACTTTTAGAAAGAGAGGCAGTGTGACTAATGCAAACTGAGAGCAAAATACTTCAACCTGACAATAGAAGGAGATATGAGTCAGTTTGGCAGTTTGAAGTGAAGCAAAGGGTGAAAACATGGTCATTTTATATTTAAAAAGATCTCCTCAATGTCTATGAGCATGGAGCTTTTCCAAAATGTTTGATCCAAGGGCTTGGCAGCTTGAGGCAAATCTTTGGATGTTTAGCCTTTTGTTAGTGAGCTACAGCCGGAAGATCTGAAGAGGAAAACATGCTGGACACACACCCACACACACACACACTTGAAGGTTCATATACTTACTTCCCACCCCAGTACAGCTTTGTAGTGATCACCAGGCTGGATCTCCTGAGGGACAACAGACAGGCCAAGAAAAGGGCTTCAAAGCTGTCCTCAAAAAGATGTGTGTGTGTGTGTGTGCCTCAGAGTGCCCATGCTTGCATGCACACGTGTGTTTTGTGTGTTATGTCTTGAATAAGTGACTTCCAGGGACCATCTCTCCTGCGATGACTATACTATACTTTTTTAACACAACAATACTGGCTGATCACTAACAAGATAGCTTCATCACTATAAAATCCCCCTATAATCTATTAATAAATAATTTACACTGATCCAGAGCTGATGTAAAGGCAGGCAGAGAGCTGCCATGAGCTCTGAAGAAAGGGAAAAACACAACTGAGTCGACCACATACAGTAAAAATGCATACAACTAATGCATAAACTAACTTTTGGTCAAACTAAGTGAAATAATAAAAAAGGAAAGATAAAGTAACTTTTTCATGATAATTTGAAATAACATATTAGCTCTTTTTTTTTTTTAATTTTTGTAAAATATTTTCTGTGGTGCAGAAGTCATTTTTAGTCAGGGCCAGAAAAGTACTGGGACAATCGTGTTCAACAGTAATTTGCAGTTTCCTGAAGGCCGTTTCCTCTTTCAACACAACAGTGCACCACAAAGTGGATAAGGAAATTTAGTGATTGGAGTAAAACTTGACAGGCTTGCAGAGAGCCGTCAGCCACATTAAACACCTTTTTGATATACTGGAACATCAACTCGGAGTCAGGGCTTTTCACCAAATATCAGTGTCTGAGCTCAGTAATATTGTATCTGAATAGAAGCAAATCCCTGCAGTCCCACAAGAGAGGATGCATCCTTAGAATAAGGTGCTAACATATGCGTATAGTTTGCTTGCACACATATGGCCCTGTAGCCAACACTCACACAATCCAAAACCCTATTCATTGACCACATTTAGAATCTGAAGGGAGTGTTACCTCCAGCACTTTTTCTTGATGATGTTTCCCAGGATTATCTCTGCTCTGTAAAGAAAAATACACGTGCACACACACACACACACACATAACAAGGTGATGAAATTATATTTTATGCTGCCTTTTCACTAAGTAGCATATAAGCATGACTATCTGCCACACATTTACAGCCTGAAACCCTGATATAAAAAAAATCAGAGGGGAGCACAGAATAAAGGCTAAACACCTCTTGCTTCGTACACCTGAATCTTACACACAACCTTGAAATTAATATTCATCCCCATACAGCTGGCCAATATTATTCACTGAGACAATGTCCAGGCTTATGGAGTTAGAGCTGCGAACGTTATGGCGCACTTCGAGTCATGAATAAGATTATGTAAATGACTTTGGAGTCATGGCTGCCTTTCATTATTTGGCCATTGGCGTGAATAATTCTTGGCTTGCGGCTAATCCTTGATAACATATCCTGTCCTCTGGGCAAAACACTTGATGAGACCAAAAAAAAAAAAAAAAAATATGTGTATGTGAGTATGAGTATGTGTCATAAACAACAAATTGGAGGCCACACTCACTTCCCCCCAGAGTAGACCTCTGCCGTGTCAAATAGGTTGACCCCGCTCTCATAGGCGATGGTCATCAGCTGCTCCGCCACCTGACACAGACAAGAAAAAAAGTTTCCCTCATGGACTTCAAGACTGCCAAGTGATACATACCACCCAAATTACGCTTCAAGAAGTGGGAAATTCCCTTCGGAATGTCAGAAGAGAAAAATCTGCTTGCTGCTGAGATGCACATAACCAGGAAAACTGTACAGGCTTGTTTGCTGGCAAAGGTTGTTTACTGCTTGATATGTTTCCCAGACTGTTTTGACCTAGTTCCTGCACTTGCAGCCTATTCTGAGGCATATGTGGGAAAGCCAATTCAGTCATGATGACTTTTCTCTTTCTACTGTTTTTTTTTTTTGGGCGTGTTTTTGTCTCTGTGTGTGTCAGCTAGTTCTAGTGTCATCGGAAAGGAATGAGCTGTCCCTAGTTTGGTGTTTCTGACCCCTTCATGGCCACGTCAAAGCACTCTTGTGTTTTATGGCCTGCAACAGGGAGGGGTAAGACCTGACCCCTTGGCCTCAGTAGAGCAAAAAGCCCCCTGTGATGTTGACAAATAAGTAGCAGATTGATTTTTGTGATCTGCTCACACCATTTTACATCCAGTTCACTAAATTACTACCATGGGGGCCACAGATTGGTCGTTGTAAATTGCCACGGCTGCCCACTGGCTGTGATTGTGGAGAGCCAACATCAGTTCATGATTTAACGTGATGGCTGAATGATGGATTGGACTTACCTCATCAGAGATCTGACCTCCAAATGTTACCCAGGTGCCTGTTGAGGAAATCATGAAATATTTGGTAAAACACACAAGACCTTTTGCATGGTTTAAGCCATTTTAAGCCTTTAGGCCTTCACACTAAACTTGATATATTTCTGAGCCGATAATTTTCCACACGTCCTTTTAACAAGGTATCTGCATACACACAGGCAAAAGCATGCATGCCAGGCCAGCAGGGGGCGATACCGTTCACATCACCAGTATGTCCAATAGAGAAGTGCATTCTGAGAACTGAGTAGCTAATTATTCATTTATTTGACATAATCTTTGATCAGAAACCTTCCTGGCACACTGCAGGAGGTGCTGTGGATGTGTCATCGCTTGCCACAATTGTTCCTCACACATGCTCATTACAGAAAGCAGCAACAGGCATGTTCCATTCAAGGTGTTATATAATTTGTGTAGCAATCGCACAGTGTTACATGTACATAAATATAAGCAGACAACAGAGGTTTTAAAAGAATGCTTTTGCTTTGACCTGAAACATTTATAGTTTGTAAATTATACAAAATATCCTTGCTAGTGCGAACAAGGTACTTTTGAGTTTATGGTACATAACAATCGACCCTGTCCTAAAGCCATCACAGCCATATATCAAGGATTAGTGTTGATAGGCTGAGAGAGAAATTGATCATTGCAGTGAGTGATGTTTATACCTTCTATGTGCTGAATAGCAATGCGAATGCAGCATTTAAAAATCTACATGAGAGGATTAGCTCAGTACTGAGTAGTGAACAACTAGCATTGCTCCAGTCCAAAACGCTCATACAGTGAAATAAACAAACAAGAGCAGACTGATGTTGGACAAGCATAAAATGTAGATGAAAGCAGCCTCTGTTCTGCCTACAAACAGCATAGGATGAACCCAGCGTTTCATCAAAATTTTTATATTTGCTTACAGAACATCTGTTGCCCGACTCTGTCACATGTTACTTGTTGTTGCCATAACGCTCAGTAATTGTAAGCCTGGGTAAGTGCTGGCCCTGGCCATCGAGGGGCCCTAAGCATGATAAATTGTGGCGGCCCTGCTTTGTGGTGGATAGAAATGCAGTAGCCATAGAACAATATGCAATTCTAGCCATTATTTTAATTTCATTTATACCTCTATCTACATGATTGGCCACTGTTCTTTTAATGCAAATTAAACACTACCAAATTAAGTCTGACTTACTGCACGTGTCATTTTTTACTTTTACCTTTCTTTTTTCCTGAATGCTTAGTTTTGAAAATCTTAAATTGGTATTAACTCTGATCGATACAGAAATGGATTATAGGGACACAGTTTACACTTCACAGTATGGAGGTGGTAATTGACCAATTAATTTACAGGCCCAACGTCACACAAACAACCCTGCTAGTCATACAGCAAAATTGTTCTGCCAATGCAAAAACCCAAAATACTTCTTTTGGAAAAGTCATAAAATTGCAGGCTAAAAAGAAGTTTTTTAAAGGTGCGAGCTTTATGTAAATGTTAATATGCTAACCTCATTAAAAATGAAATGTTTTATCCTTGTTGCACACACACACACACACACACATAATGAAGACTGTGTTTATTTTCACTGTGAAGGCCAACAGACCTTTGGTGGGTGGTGTACAATAGAACCCCTTGCAGTCTAGCACACACATCTTATTAAACAGCTTTGACTAGAACCAGTGGTGTTTTGTTGCTTAACGCTCATCACTCGGTAAATAGCCTATTGCAGAATGTATCAATAACTTGTGCTTGTTGAGTTGCTTCTTCAGCTTTCTTTGTTTATTTTTCTCTGCGCATTATGGATAAACCTTTTCAGACCTGCGAATCCTTCAGTCATTGACGGGAAGGGGGCCCACTCTGTGGGCACGTGACGCACGCAGGTTTAGATTGGGTCACACTCAGAGCTGATGTCAGTTTGCGGACCCCTCAGTGGCCGCCGGGCCCTAAGCAGCAAGTTAGTTTGCATATAGTGAAGGCTGGCTCTGGCAATGTTTAAACCTAAATCCTATTTCTTGAACTTTAAGGATCTAAAACTTAATAACATACATCCTAAAGAAAAAAATTTTAAAAGATGAAGGAGTATAAAGTTGCGAGCCAGTCGCAAGGACTGGCTTGCATGACAAGGTTTTACAGTGCCTCGACACCGGGCATGATGGAATATCGCAAATAAATTCGTTGAGGTTTTCTAAAGACAAATTAATTAGTAAAGTTGTTTTATTTCAATTTGAATTTCTTCTTCTTTCAAAGCAGCAGAAAACGTTGCCCCATTGACATTTTACGTATTGTGTCTCGGTAGCTCTGTCACAGGAAGCAAAATAATTTTTACATTTTTTTTTTTTCTAATGGATTTTAAATAAATGAATCTTTTTAATCATGCCCCATTGCATTGTACTCAATAGCCCTGTCGATGTAATCAGTGCCAGGGACCAAACTGCGTACTGGAGTCAGTTTGATAAGAAAGATGTATTCTGTGAAGTATTAGACCCTCAAAGTTTGAGAAATATGGTTTAGGTTGAAAAATACTAGAATTCTTCCTTAAATGTATAGCTATCCTCATTAGATTTTTAGCAACAAATGAGTGTAGGTTCAGTTAATTAATTAAGTTTAATTTAGACCAAGCTTCTGTTCCTTTTCTCCACTCTTCGGCAGACAGATGTTGGAAGAAATCAATGTATTGACCCAGTAGTGAGCTCTCTCTGCTGTGTCATGATGACCTCTCAAGTGCAAGTTCATTCTTTGATTCATTTCCCTCTCAGCTTCTTTAAAGCTCCATTTTATATGAAGCCCTTTGGGAGGCTAGTGGCACCGGATTAACCTTGACTTTACTCAGTTCCCTTAAGAGTCTTTAATGATTTGGTACAGATAGAGGGATGGCACGCATCTGTCAAAAGCTAACAGATGTGATGAGTAACAGCAATACTGAAGCTATCAGTAAAAATCCCCATATCAGATGTCAGATTCAGTTGCGGTTCATGTGAGGTCCGCTTACAGTATTCATGCAAAAGTGAACACACACATTATCGGGACCACGTGCACCGACTTCAATGATGTACTAAATTGCTGTACTTTAAATAGAAAGAAACAGCTGCAGTCTCCTGTTCCTCCCCCAAACGGCATGGACTGAGCACTAACTTTCGTATTTCACTGCCAATCTTCTGTTGCTTGAGCTGTCACGTGATGCCTGTTTTTGTCTGTCAGTAATAAGAGATAACGCAGAAATGGGAGCACATTGGTGTTTTGGTGAGCCAGCTACTGTCAGTTAAAATGTATTTTCAGCCGTACGTGCGCTCTGTAAACGAATACACTGTTTTGCTTTCCTTGCCAAAAGTAAGATGAGAAGGTTAATATTGCCCTCATGTCTTTAGTGTTAATATAGGTCAGCTAGAAAGAGCAGCTTGTTGGCTTAGCATAACGGAAACTATTATGGCGGAGAGGGCTCAGTGCATTGCAACTAAAGAAAACACACACAAATAGACAAAACACAAGCAAATCAAGAGGAAAATTTTTCACAAGATGTGCACTCCAAACTCAATCCAGCAGAGAAATGGTAATGTGCACCAATGACATCATATATTTATCTTTCTAGAGGACATTAAAAAGTAATGGACACGCACAACACACTTGTTTTGGGTTTGTTTTTGTTTTTTGACCAATTGTGACTCAAAGTTACTCAAGTCAACTACACAAGTAATGAGGTAACCAGCTAATATCTGACTCGTGCATAACAAATTTGAAATAGGAAAACTAAGATACAGGTGTTCATCGTGTCCATCAATTTTTAGTTTCCCCTCAAAAAACCTGCATCCATTGTCATTTTGCAATAATGTGTTATGCAGCATATGCAATCAAATTGGTAAAGATGTTTTCTTATTTTACCACTGTTTTGTCTATATGCACGAGTCTAGTTAAACTGCAGTGTGCTGAGCTCTGTTGACCACTGTGGGAAACAGCTAGCTCTGGCTGTAGATCAAATTTACCTCTAACGCTCATTAATACCTACCAGGAACTGATTGCAATAACAAATAAAACACGAGCCTCTGTAACGGGACGTTGTTTTTATGTAGACGACATTCAGCAAATAATCTGGATTTATTTACAGACTTATTTTGGCACATTGTTGGGCTACATTCACATTTGTTTGTTTTTTTTCCTAACTCTCCCATAGGCTTACATTTGCCTGTTAACTGCACTGTAAAGTCAATTATCAGAACTGTAAGTGCACAGGAAGCTTCAAGTTTCTTCAAGTTTCATATCACACCTTTTTAAGCTCAATTTTGGAACAGAATCCGCTTCTAAGTTATTTGCGAAGTCACAAATCATGCTCGAGGAACCGTGTCTTAAAAATTTACAGCTACTAAGTAAATCTTAGAATTTTAAATCATTAGCGAGAACTTGGCCTTACAGTAACTCTACATATATATCATTCTCCAAAGTGACACTCAAACTTAACTGCAGATCTATACACAAAAGATTCAGTGCATGGGAGCTGACAGAATGATGCCATGTTTTCCAATGCTTTGGCGTTAAGCAACCTGTTTCCTCCTATTCACAGTCTTTGTGCTGAGCTAAGCAAACTGACTGCAAAGCGTAGCTCTTTATTAGTGCAAGCAATACTGTCATAGAAGTGTGAGGAAAGCAAATAACCGTTGAAGCAGTCTTACAATTTGATTATTCAGATGATGCAATAAAACACAATGAATCAGTTCAGTGTTCTCATCCAACAACGTGCTCAAGGTTACAAGCACATGGCTGAGGTTTGCCAAAATGGAGAGATGATTCACTAACTCATTCCTAGATTTTCCATCATCAGTCGTGCTTCAGAATCTACTGGGCAGCACTGCTACATTTCTTTGCAGCGTCAAGCGTTCTTGTCTGTAGGGACACTCCCCCTTCAAGCAATTTGTCACACACACATGCTGTGACACAGTACACACACGCACACACACACACACACACACAAAATTAATCTGAGTGTTTACACTCTGGTGTGTTTGTCTCGTAATTGAGCAACGTCTTTGCCAAAACTATTGCTATGGATTAAATATTAACAGGGAGAATATGAACACTGTGCAAACAGCTTTGTGTTGTCTCTTGTACATATGAAAAATGTATGCGGCTTAGAATAGATAGAAATTATTTAATGACATAATAATTTTCCCCTTCTGCTCAGCCCTTTTTGCTGGCTTTACATACAAATACTTGAATGCTTCTGAAATCATTGTACATTTGCCCCAAGATGCCACTTAAATGTACTCACCAAGTCCCAGACAAGAGACGCGCAACCCAGATTTCCCCAGGTTCCTATGAAGAAAAAGAGATTATGTTCAAGATGTCATCGGTCAAACGCGATTGTGTTCATATGCTCCTGTGTTCCCCTCTGGGTGTACAATTATTTTCAGCCTACATAAATGCAACAACTATGATATTTACACAACAACACCAGAGACTAAAATTAAAAAACAAACAGCATTTGTTTTTTCTATTGTGGAGCTCACAATGGATGAAAATCCATTGTGATTGCGGTGCAGGATTGAACTTTAACTGGCTGAGAGTGGCTCATCACTGAGGGAGGAGAATGACGGTAAGGGTCACCTTTATCACAACTACAATCCTGAATCAGAACTGAGAGATTATGGGAGGGGGGACAGATGATTTATCTTCCCAGAATGGACCCCTCATTCTTTTTAGAATAAGGCCCTGCAAAACTGTTCTACTCATAATTGAGAAAAGCCCAATTATTGCAGCAGTGTACTGCAGCGGTGGCAGGTTTGGTACACCACTATTTGAAAAAATGTGGCCCTTAGTCTCCCGTCACTCCTCACTCACTTATCCCTCGTATACATGGAGCCTTTGACATCCTCTTACAGCAGGGAGCACTTCAGTCCTCTGGCTTGCTACTGTTATCGTTTTCCCCACAAGATGCAGAGAGCCATGCTTGCTCTAAAGCACAGAGGGTGCCTCATATCAGCATTTCTCAAGATAACTCCTCACACATGCACTCTATATTTCCCTTCTCTCTTAACATACCCCCTACCTGTTAACCGAGCAACGTGTGATACAAGTCTCCTTGATAACACTTCGTTTGCAAGCAGCTGATCTGCAGCAACATAACACAGCATTTCTAATTCTCATTAGCATGATGGAAAAGAAACTAAGACACTGGAGTTGCTGCTACCCTCAACTAAGAGTTGCAGCCACCCTCCACACTTCTAGCTTTACAATCTGTGCTACACTGAGTCCATCTGAGAGGGGAAATCAGAACACAGATTGTTCTCCCTGAAGCTGCCATAAGTGTCTTCCCATACTGGAATGAATGTGGACTGCAGGCGAAAGGAAATCTATGACAGAGGGAAGGGTCAGACCCTGCTGAAATGGTTCGGGTGTTAAAATGATGGGACCATCAAGGCCAAAATCACACACAAAGCCACTATCACAAGCTGCACCCTTCACTGAAACCAGAGAATAAGTCCAAATACTTGTTATGGAAACAACCACAACACACGGTCTGGGGGATTGTGCTGTCTGCTTGGTTTTGCAGGCATTTGCTCACTGCAAGAAATGAGGCAATAAAAATATAAATGCCTGCAGTCATTTTCTCATGCCTGACAACTAATAGCCTGTGCCCCGTCAAGAGGAATGCAGACTAATCCGAGCCTGTGCTATCTAACTGTGCCCTCAGCCAATTCAATTAGATGTTCAACAGGGGGAAGCATCAGTCATCGAGTAAGTCACTCCGCTTAGATGCTGAGATATAAGAGGAAAACACACAAATGCACACAAGCATTCAAACGCTTTGAAGGATTCAGCAAAATTGCGGATTCTTAAGGTGCTGTGCAACTAAGGCAGCGATGAGAACATGACAGGAGAAAATTAAGAACCACATCCCTCTGCAGTTACAGATCGTGGGATGCGCTCTTATCTGTGATGTGGTGGAGGAGTTTGTATATTATATCCCCTGTCTCTCTGATGCATTATAGAGTGGGAGCTCTGAGCCATGATAGTGCAGGGGGAGGGCTGCATTGCAGGTTAAGTGTGGTACTCAGTATGTGTGTGTTCGGTCGGGGGGTTATTGAGGACAGCCCGCAGCAATGATGAGGAGTGCTGCATTTACGCTGCAGGTCCCTCCATCAATGGCAGCTGCTTAATGCCTGGAGCTGTTGGAAATTGCACTCACATTTGGCTGGGGCCTTCCCTGTTACTGCTTTTGTGTTTGGCTTAATCCCTGCATTAGCATCATTAAAATCAAGCTTGCAGATTCATCCTACCTCAAAATAAAGCTGACTGTCCTTTGGAAAACTACTAACTTTTCGGGATCCTCCATCAGCTAAATGCGCTGTGGTTTAAATTCCTGCAGTCCTGGTGGTGAGCGGCCAAAAACAAAACTTCAGCAAGGCGGAGAAGCACTCCTGTATATTCTTGTCCCCAGTGAGGCAAGAAGCAGCAGCATTGGCCATACCTGATTATTAACCACGCAGCCTCCTCTAGTGTAATAATAGATCTGTCCAGGTCTCGGAAGTGGGCGCCAGCAGAGACATGCTGCAGTGGAAGCTAATGATTAAGTGGATTACAGCATGCCATTTGCAAGAAGAGGAAAGAAAACTTTGCTGCTTGTGTTTGTTAGAGAAATAGGGCTGCTCGGACGTACAATTTCTTATTCAGTAATCGTTAAAATAAACCCACTGATAAAACACCACAAGTTGAGCATGAATGCGGCTTGACCTCTCACGCTTGGATTGTGCCCAAAAGAAGCCCTGAAGTAAAATGACAAATGAGTCATTTGAAGACGCCCCCTCGCACAAACCTGTCACCACTTATGAACATCCTTCGAGCTGCTGCTGCATGTAGCACATTCTATTCTTAGTGGATCCCCCTTTGAAATAAACGAATACCAAGTGAACATCTGGCTGATTTGTTGCGCTTAAATCAGAGAAGAAATGGCCGCTTACTGTGGGAGGATGTTTTCTTTGTCTTTTTTTTCCCTCTCTGAAAAGCAACGGAAGTCACACGGGGGGATATGGTTTATTTCCCGCCACTGGACTGCTCAAATCAATATATGGCAGCTCACACCTTTGTCAAGGTTGTGGGTAAAGAGATAAAACTCCTCACTTGCTGGAGATTAATGTAGAGTAAACAAACCCACACAAGTCAACCTTCATGGGTGGTGAGATTAGACAACACCCATTCCTCAGTTCCCACTGCTCTCTTGATGTCAGCTATAATGCTGTTGTCAAAATAATTCAGTGTAAGGGAGACAGGCTGGTCATATATTCTAAATATATATATATCAAAGTCAGGGCATGTGCTGATGGGGAGAAAAGTGGCAAAGTTAAATCAAGCAGTTTGAGGGTAAAAGTGATTAAGAATGAAAGATGAATGAATGAAAGTCGCAGCAGATCTGCAGGGGAGCAAAGTCACTCATAAAGCCTACAGGTCTGACGGCTGATTCCTCCGAGGAAGGAGAGAGAGGGGATGGGGGAGAGGAGAGGAGAGCATGCTGCAAAGAGAGGGACAGAGGCAGTAACCAAGAGACAGTGGTAAAACACTGACGCTTGAGGAGTTGTACGTCCAAGCCTTAAGTCCAAGCAGATCAAACGCCCTTTACGGATAACGCATTCTATATGTCACAGAATGGGAAATGGGAAATGACAGTTTCCTCCCTACAGGGCCCTGCACAATGTGCATGCTTGTACTATTTGTGTGAGAGTGTGCGTGCAACAGAGCCAGAGTTTGGACAAAGCTTCCTGCTTTCCACAGGGCCAAAATTCATATTTTTTTTTTACTTTCACTACTAAACTCTAACCAACTGCGTTGTGCATGTCTACCCAGATTTTTTTTAAACTGTAATTCAAACATTGCACGAGCAAACCCGTGTGACAGATAGAGAGGAACAACTGTGTTTCATGCAGAGACACATGATTGAAGCTAGTGGCCTGTGGGTTGATCCTGCTTGGAAGAACGTGTGGGCAGATCTGAAGTGGTTGATTCAGAATGATTTCAGAGAGAGCTTTAGCAACGTGGGTTAAAAAAAAAAAAAAAAAAAGGAAAAAGAAAATAAAAATGATATTATAACTGGAAAACCTTGTTAGGATACTGCTAGAAAGTATGTCACAGTATTTTTTTCAGTTGTAGTTTATTTCCAAAATAAAGATATTGTTCTCGAGGAAATAACTGCTTTTTGGGTGCTACTGTCAACACTAAATAGCAGCTATTATCCTAGTTTGATCACTATATTAAAAATATACTAAATATTGATACAATATCTGGCTTCCTCTGGCTTCCTCTTGACCTTGCAGCATTTGCATTCAGTGACCAACTTACATTACCTGTAATGATTAAGAGAGGTGTGGCCTGACATAATGGGCATTGCTTATCTGGTTATTTCATATTATTCAACAAGCTTCTTGTTGCAATTGTAATGATTAAGAGAGGTGTGGCCTGACATAATGCGTATCTGGTTATTTCATATTATTCAACAAGCTTCTTGTTGCAATTCATAATAATTCTATTTAATCAATTTTGCACATCCACACAGCAGTGTTTTCTATTTCAATTCAAGCTTTCAGTTTTATCACTTCCAATTACTATATGATTACTGTCTGTTTATGGAACCCCTCAAAGATAAAAAGCCAACTTTGCATTTACAAGCCAGCATGATTAGAAATCCATTAGGCTTACAGTCTCTAGCCTAATGGATTTAACTTGTGGCTTCTAATAAAAAAAGCATAAGTCCTTGCAAAGATTCTGGTTGCTCAAATGGTAGATTGCTTGTTTGGCCTTTAAGGCAGAGTGGAGCTTCACGCTTCAGGGCCCCTGTTGTCCAACACTGTGGCTCACCTCATTAGAATCACACAGCACAACAACATGCGTAGTAATGTCTTACATAAAATGCATCTTTCTTACACCCTGCCTTGTAGACACACGTATAATCACTACAAAACATTAACACGCACAAAGCAGCACAGAAGCGAATTACATTTACTGTGCATCCCGTTGACTGTATGCATCCTCAAATGTCAGAACAACAAAATATATCTCTTGTCCTAATCCATGCATCCTCGCCCTTTCGTAACAAAATGACCATCCAAAGACCACCTTCAAACCATAAATGAGAAAATAAGATAATAAAAATCATAACAAAGCATTTTGCTATTTTAACACACTGTGTTTCCAGCTCAGCATCAAGATAGATGACAATAATAAACTGTATGAAAGACTGACATGGAGGCTCCCCAAAAGTGAAGCCACAGCACTTTGATGTGATCATCACCTATGAGGATCATTAATCCAAATCTATTCAATTACTTAGGGTGATATTTCCCCACCACACACTTGTAGGGATCGCAGACATGGGGACTCCATTTTGTGTCATGGACTTGTATTGCTCTGAAGTTGCACAGACAGTGACTTGAGACACAAAAAGACTTTTTTTTGTATCAATAACTGCATTCCACGGCTGGAGCCGCGACACCATGGCAAGCCTGTGCCATTTTTCACAACCTTTGACCTTAACAACATCACTCTTCACAGTGGATGCATTTACAAAAAAACAAGCGTGTTTGATTGTCATACTTGTTTACAGAGACTGTTTCCTTTGACTAGATGGTCGCTCAACTTAAGAATCAATATTATGCTGCCACCAGTTTTTGACTTATGTTAGACTGAGACCATGTTACAGTGGTATAGGCTTTTGTAGTTTGCCATTAAAGTAGGTTTGAGAGATTAGATGGATGTGTTCATTTAGCTAGAGACCAAGTGTAATTACTGTTGTACTTTATTGTTGCATGTACACAATATTAAAAGCCTGCAAGCCATGGGCAAACAATCTGATTGACTCATCACCTCATTAAAACTCAAGTAGTTGCAGCTCCACATAAAAATGGCAGTACATTATGATTCAGCGCCACACTGGTGAATACTTAATTCTTTGAGTAGGAGCTCAGCACTTGATCTATACTGCAGCTGTTTGTCTGTTATACAAGACAGAATGCAGAAGCTTTTGTTCCCTTTTTTAGAATATATATATAATGAATCACAGTATTCAGTTTAAAGTGACAATGCACCAAGATTTTAAAAAAAAACAAACAAAACAAAGCCCATACTGCAGATACAATAGCAGGCCGAATGGGATGCAGTGGATGAACAGTCATTACATCCACAAGACTTCAAACTTGACTTAACTTGGACTTTAAAGAAAATGTCTTGGGAGCATCTCTGTTCAAACTTTTTCTTGCTGTCTTATTGTATATGAAAAAACAACTGTTGAGTCTTTGAGCATAAAATAGCAACACAATACTTTCCAGGTGACGGTAACTTTAGAAGAAATCTATTGACTGCTACTGATTATGTAAACTGGGAGTAATGACAGTGTTCATCTACATCCGTATATTGGCTTTAAGTCTAATAGTCCATTGGTTTATTAAGTTGAACAACTGGAAAGAAGGAATGATTTTTAATTAAAAGGATCAGGCTTGAGACACTGTGGACTCGTCCGTGAATGCTGGAATGACATTTGCTCTGTGGTCTGCTTTACGCAAACAAATGGGACTGAATGCCCTACAGTTTTCTGTTTGTGTACCTTAAATGGATCACATTTTCTGGCAATTTGATATGCTGAGAAAAAAAAGCATTTAAATGGCCACATTAAGTATTCCTGACACAGATGTATACACAACAGAGTCCCTGTCTCTGCTGGACACTGATAAGCCTGCATGTAAAAGGAAGCTAATAAATGGATCGTATGCGCTCTTGTATGCCCATCTGCTGCTCTAACCGGCCAAGTGCAATCTTCCCTGAACCACCTGGACTGTCAGAAGGCCTTCTGCTGCTGTTATGATCTTCAATCCGGGTGACCGAAGGCTCCATACAGGGCACCAGAAATAATCCACTCGATGAACGAAGCCAATAACAACAGCGCGTCTTATCACATCACATATCTTGGGCTTGCATGCACGCTGTCCGTGGGTTTTGTGTTTCATTTAAAGGTCATAGAGTGTCGGAAGGTTGCAACTAGGGGACACCAAAAGTAGAGCTATGCTATATTTGGATTGCCATGACAACCAAAATGCTGCATATGGTGGTATTATTAGTTCACTTCGCCTCTGCTTTGACTTGCGTCGCTTTAGCATGTTCTCAAGGAGCTTCACACGTCTAACGCCCGACACTCATGGACTTATGTATGTAATGCAGCACGCGAATTCACGCACAAACACACGCTATTACTCTTGTCTTTATAAAGAAATGCTTTCATTTGTTACGGCACATAGAAAACCTCAAAGACTGATTACAATGTAGATTTAGTTTTAAACTTTGCCTCAAGGCATGAGAAAGAGATTTACTATCAAGGCATTAGAATTATTTAAACCTTTGAGTCAGAGGTTTGGAGAAAGAGGAAGAGAAGCAGTCCAGAAAGAGCAACAAGAGGGACAAGAAGCATCAAACAAACAAGGAGCAGGTAGGGAACACAGCGGATGAGATGGTTTTTATTCAATGTTTGCTTTTCTGTGGCGAAAGAAAGGGATTAGATTACGGCAGGAGGAAGATTTACAGCTAATATCTCCCACCTGCTTTTCGACGGAGCTACAAGGACGAGCAAATCCCCACAAAAAAACATTGCACATGTGAGAAGTCACTTTTCATCGATCGTGCATCAGCGTCACAATATTTTCCACAAAAGACATTGCTGAAACAAGCAGGGAAAAAAGCTATAGCTTCTGGAAAAAGAAAGTATTGAAAGATGGAGTTGAAAAACATAACACATTTTTCAAAACCTCATCTTCTTGGTTAATGAAAGGGGGAGGTAAACAAAAAAACATTTAGTAACTGTAAAAGTGTAGTAAATGTTGAACCAGATGTCAAAATGGAGAATTCAAGCTTGTTCGGTGCTGCGAACAGATTGAAATCGCCCATTTTAAGGTTGCTACAGAAAAGAGATGTGATTGTGTGACAAGCAGACCCTTATCAAGTTTAGCTGCTTCGCATCCAATCTGAGATTCCACTAATTGCCTCTTTTCTGTGACTTGACCCCCGTGCCCCAATTTTCGCTTTCACTCCATCTCTAATTATGTCCTTTCATCCTGTCTTTCTTCCATTTTGTTCTCTCTAACTCTCGCCGCAATCACCACTTTCTCTCTTGATGCTGTGGGCGAAGATGTCACCTTCTCCTCCGAGTTAATGGTGTGAGGTGAAAGCTACTATTTTGCTCCTACCGTCTGGGGTAAGAGCCCACTCACTGAGATAAGCGATCATTGTTTACTTGGCTCGGCCTTGTTGCGACTCCCACACAGACACACACGGCGAGCTCCAAAACACAGCTCGGCTTCACTGTCACACACTGCACAACATACTCTATGGTCACGGTCAGTTATTGAGATCGCCATGCCGATCGCTCAGAGTCTCAGATTTGATGCTGGTGGGTATTGAACGAGCTCATGAGAGACCTTAAAGGTCAAACGGAGCTTTGATACAGCGGGGTACTGATGCACAGAAGGCCTCATGGGATTTGTTCAGCTGCGCGGCGTGCCATATTAGTAGTTTATTGATAATATTCCACCATATCTCTTGTTTACATTTTTCTTTTTATTTCAAACCATTTTTCTTCTGGATCTGTGTATAGTTTAATTTTCCCATACTCTCCCATGTTATACTGTAAACTGTACTGTACATCTGCTCCAACCTGTCCTTGTAGCCTGATTCTGTCAGGCACGATTTTTTACTCCACTTCATTTTCACAATCTCAAATTTTTATATTTTTATCGTATTTGCAGATGTTGATAAGACAGCTCAAGCTGAGCGATGCTATTTGTAGGGGTCATTATAATAAGTTTTTTTGTTATTTGTTCATGATTCAATTTCCCATCTAATTTTGATGATACTGTCATGGCAACACCTCACAAAAACACTTGTTTTGCTGGTTATTTAATTTTGTGATGGAATATGGAATGTGATGAGATGGAATAATGGATGTGCATTACCATAAGAGTGGGAGGTGTAATAATTTTTTTTGTTTATCTGAGTTTTCTTCATTTCTATGTAATTATCACACCAAAATAACTTGTATCTTAATATCTCTCCCTTCTGATTTCACGTAGAAGCAATTAAAATCACATTTTCAAGTACACCCCCCAGCCTTCAGATCCCAGTTTTTGTTATACACACAATATTAATTCTGGAAAAAATTAAAGCTGTACCTTGGAAAAATGTCTGTACCGCGTCTTTGGCAAAAACACACACCATCCCACTCATCACCCGTCACTGCTTATATTTCGGTCCTGCCTCCATCGGGGCCCTTTTGTCTCTTTCTCCCATATTATTGATTGATTGCATATAAATATGTTCATTTATTCATTTTTCTTTGTAACATTCAGACTTGAGGCAAAGGAGAGATAATTAAACTACGCACACGTCTCCACCCTCCTACCCACCCTCAGCTTACGTACCGGTACTTCATGCCGGTGAGCTTGGCCGTTGACTCCTTGAGGTTGTGGTGGTAGCGGTGGGTGAAGGAGCCCAGGCTGCGAGCGATCAGCGCCACGGTGCGGAAGCGAGCACGGGCCTGGCTGGTGGTGTTGGGGCTGGTGGCATTCTGCTTACTGTGCTCGCCGTTCCGTGGGGCCTTCAGCCCATGGTCCGTACATGCAAAAGACACCTGCATGGCTTTCAGTGAGGGCCACAATGCCTTGTTTGTGTCCTTAAAGTGTTCTCTTCCAGATCTCTTCTTGTTCTTATGTGAAGTTAAAAGTCAGTAGTCCTGGCCAGTTCTTCCAGGTGCCGCCGAATCTCATATGGATATCAAAGGTGGGATCAAGGGGGGCATGAGATTGTTCAGCTTTTCCTTTTGGGAGAAGAAGTTCAAGCTGGTGATTCATCAAGCTCAGTCATTCTAGCGGCACAGTCTCCAGTCTGTGAGGAGTTGAGAAGGGGATTCTATATGACTCCACCTGAAAGCATGAGAGACATGGAGGAAGAAGGTTGAAAGAGGAGAGACACGGGTAAACAAAGTAGTAGAGACACCACTAAATACCCTCCCGTTCCCTTTCTATCTCAAATTTCTTTCAAGCTTCTCTTATGATTAGTCCATTTCTGTTTACAAAGTCTATTTCTAATGCCCCTTTTGGATGTGTCTCTCCTCGGGGTGTCTGGGAGGTTTTGTCAAGCAGCCGGGTCTTGCGAGTGTCCAGGGAGTCTTTCTCGCCCTCAAAGAGCCAAGCCAAGCCTTTTAGTCAAGCACCTGGACTGAGGGGAGTAATGCTGCAACACCAATCTGTGTTTTTGGCACAGCACACACATAATAACAGGCACCCCCTCACTCCCATCGCACCTCATAAAGACAAGGTCAGGCTTTCACAGAAAAGCATGCAAACATACTGTCACAAATCTTCTCTAGTGGTCTTACACACAGCAGGTTGTCTCTGAGAAGCAGGGATGAAGCCAGTTGAGAGTCCTACTGCAACTTCGAGGAGAATCACAGTGTCACAAGGCAGGAAGAGGTCCGGCAAAATTCCTCATGCCAGCAGAGGCAGCAGAGGCAGCAGTTGCGTCTCCGGCAGCTGTCCTCAGACCTGGCAGGACAACCTTGTCCCGTCTCCAAAGTCCTCAAGCGCCAGAACACAGCTGTTATGGTCCCCGGCTTTGCGGCACAAATGTGGCGTTAGATTAAGGGACTCTGGGATGGTAACGGACAAGCAGAGAAGAGAGGAGAGGGAGGAGAGAGGAGGATGCATGGTAGCTTCACTTCATGGAAGAGAGGACAGATGCAGTGAGGAGGCGAAGAGCAGCGCACGCTGATTGTAGAAGGAGAGAGAGAGAGAGAGAGAGAGAGAGAGAGAGAGAGAGAGCGAGAGAGAGAGGGGGGAGAGAGAGTAACAGTGTGTATGAGGCTCCTGGCTCTGACTTACTGGCTTAAAGAACTGCAATGTTTTTCACCAGGGTGCCACACATTAAGAGAAAGTGGTATATTTGGAAGTCAGGAGAGCTAAGTTGATGTGTGAAAGAAGAAACCCCCCTCAGGCAGGACGGTCAGGCGGCATATGGTTAACAAGAGTAACCTGCACATCATCAACTCGCCTCACTTTCACACATTGCGTTTACTAACTCCTTTCTGTTGTCTGCTAATAATGTGCATGCCGTCTTCACACCGCAGTGACAATTACAATCACACAAATAGAATGTGAGCATTTCATGTTTTGGACCGTAAGAGAGACTTCATGACAGTCTCAAAGAAGAACCAGGGGAGACTTGGGCCGACACAGACATGGCAGGGAAGATGTTACTGTAAATGGCACAGTGAAAAAAAACATAACGCTGCACTCAGGCACCACAGTGTCTCATCTTTCCTCCCCTACTGAGCAGTAATGTGACAATGCAGGATACCGTCGTTCATTGAACATCCACAGGCCTTGAGGCCAACACAGTTTTATTTATATCCTTGTTGTTGCATTTGATAATGGCAAACACTTTGAAAGATCAGCTCAGCGGGGGCCTGCCATTCTTTGATAGGAAGGCGGCTCTGGGGTCAGGAGGACCAGCTGGGGATGGGGGTGGGTTGATTGGAGGCCTTGTGTATGTTGAAAACCATATATTATGTCATGAAATTTAAATGTGCCTGAATGTTGAAAAATTAATTTTGTCTTTTAATGCACTGTAAGAAAACAGATACCAATTAAAGGACCATTCAAGCAATTTGCATTTCCACAAGCTGTTAAAAAGTTAGAAAAAACTGGAAAAAGCTACTTGAAAAAAAATGTACAAACTGGAGCAGATTTTTAGTGCATTGTCAAGATCCAAAAACGCCAAAATAGACATTTTTTTTTGACCCCATGTTAAATGCTTATATGTATATATCAAACTTCTTTAATGAGAGAAAAATGCCTCCTCTTTCAAACTCAAAAAGCTCGAGGTGATGAAAGCATTGGGGTTAATTTTCCAGACTTTGAAAAGCTCCCTCCAGAACCTAAGAGGACATAAAACTATAAAAGCCTGAAAAACTGCAGCTGAAGAGTAAATGACCCCTTGATGCGTGAAATTAGTGAAGTGTACCTCTACATCTCAAAACCTTTTAGACAAACAACCAAACAGCAACTTAAGCTCTGCTGTACTGCCTTTCTGACATAATTGGTGGCTTTCTTGCCTGCCAGCAAACACTGTTTTGGCTCACTCATGTTGTTAGGCTCAGGAGAGGTAAACATCCCTGTTGCAAACATCCCTGTAATGTCACTAGTGCTTCTGAGGCTACAACTTTCCTCCTGTCGATCCCGTTTAAAAGTATGTCAGTTGAAAGCATCAGCTAGATCTCCTTTGCTGGAATCCCAAAGGGCGGCATCGCTGTACCTTGAGGCAAACCACTCTGCTTTAATTGCTCCAGTTACAACCAATGAAGGAGTTCTGAAACTTTGTTGCTACGGCACAAATCTCCAAACGGTGAGTGCGCAGTTTTTGAAATGGATGAACAACCACATTGTAGTACTCGGGAGACAGACAAATACCTCTAACCCTGGATTTTTTACAGTGCGGAACATCTGCTGGCTGAGCTTTATGAGCAACCCTGTTAGTCTATATGAGCTGATACTTTTATGTATAAAAGCAACATAAAACATAAATGGTGAAAAATAGTATTATTGTCCATTTTAATACGGCAAAATATGAGAAGCCCCTCGAGGAACCACCACCTTACCGTGGTGGAGGGGTTTGGGTGCCCTAGTGATCTTAAGAGCCATGTTGTTGGGGCCTGTTTGCCCCTGGTAGGGTCACCCAAGGCAAATTGGTCCTATGTGAGGGGCCAGACAAAGTGCGTTTCAAAAGACTTCTATGATGGTGACGAACAAGGACTTGTGTACCCTGCGCGGAGGGATTTCGGGCCCTGGCCCCGGAGCCAGGCCTGGGGAAGGGGTCCATAGGCGAGCGCCTGGTGGTCAGGCCTTTGTCCATGGGGTCTGGTCGGGCTCAGCCCGAAAAGGAGACATGGGTCCGTCCTCACGTGGGCCCACCAACCACAGGAGGAGACATAGAGGTCCGGTGCAATGTGCATCGGGTGGCAGTCAAAGGCAGGGGTCTTGGCGGTCCGAACCCCGGTTGCTGAAGCTGGCTATTGAAACATGGAATGTTACCTCTCTGGTGGGGAAGGAACTTGAGCTTGTGCGAGAGATTGAGAGATACTGGCTAGATATAGTTGGCCTAACTTCAACGCAGAGTTCGGGTTCTGGAACTAGTCTTCTTGAGAGGGGTTGGACTTTTTTCTATGCTGGAGTTCTCCCAGGTGAGAGGAGAGAGCAGGTGTGAGCTTATTAATAGCTGCCCGGTTCTCAGCCAATGTGTTGGGGTTTACCCCCGTGGACGAAAGGGTTGCTTCCCTGCGCCTTCGGGTTGGGGAATGGATCCTGACTGTGGTTTGCGCCTATGCGCCAAATAGCAGTTCAGAGTACCCACCCTTTTTGAAGTCCTTGGAAAAGGTGCTGGAGAGTGCCCCTACTGGGGATTCCATCGTCCTACTAGGAGACTTCAATGCTCAATGTGGGCGAGACCTGGAGGGGTGTGATTGGGAGGAACGGCCTGCCCGATCTGAACCCGAGTGATGTTCAGTTATTGGATTTCTGTGCTAGTCACAGTTTGTCCATAACTAACACCATGTTCAGCCATAAGAGTGTCCATAAGTGCACTCGCCACCAGGACACTCTAGGTCGACAGTCAATGATTGACTTTGTAGTCGTATCATCTGATCTGCGACTGTATGTGCTGGACACTCGGGTAAAGAGAGGAGCAGAGCTGTCAACTGATCACCACCTTGTGGTGTGTTGGATCAGGTGGCGGGGGAGGTAGACGGACAGACCAGGCAGGCTCAAACAAATAGTGAAGGTCTGCTGGGAATGTCTGGCTGAGGACCCTGTGAAAATCGTCTTCAACTCCCACATCCGGAGGAGCTTCAACCGTATCCCGGAGGTAGTGGGGAGCATCAAATCTGAGTGGGGCCAGTGTTTCGGGCATGCCCATCCGGGAGGAGACCCCGGGTCAGACCAAGGACACGCTGGAGAGATTATATCTCTCAGCTGGCTTGGGAACGTCTTGGTGTCCCCCCGGAGGAGTTGGTGGAAGTGGCCGGGGAGAGGAGCGTCTGGATCTCCCTGCTCAGGCTGTTGCCTCCGCGGCCCCGACCCGGATAAGCGGCAGAAAACGAAACGTCATTGTAGGCAGCACTCATAAAAAAGGTCAAAAGGGGTTCCTGCTATTATGAATAATGCATACTTGCATTACTTACTTAAGAGCATTTTAGTGGAGCTGAATTCTAATTGATGTTATTATAACTCAGCTTTTACTGCTACCCCAAGTCAAATGTCTGCTGTCAAGTGTCAACATAACCTGCATCACCTTATTTAATCATGTAATGCCTTAGAAATAATCCCCCTCACCATAAAGCCATTAATAATTTAGTAATTAAACTTTTCTTCTTCATAAAAGCAGCACTCAGTCAATCATCATGTATTAAACTGTCAGAATGACAGTGGGGGCAGTTGCTTTAAACGGACTGCCTACAAAATCTGGCTGTATACGACCCCCAACATGCCAGCTGGATGAAGTTGGTAGAGCAGATTGAGCTTGCAGACCTTCGGTCATATGCGGTCAACTGTCGATTTGCTATGTTTTGCTATCCCACCAACACGCATTCCGAGGAGGAGGCAGAGCTGGAGGATTTTGGGCTGGGCTTTCTCATCACTGGGGTCGAGGTCGCTGGGGCTGTCAAACAACTCCGCAGAGGCAGTGCCCCGGGGGTTGATGAGATTCATCCCAAGCTCCTCAAGGCTCTGGATGTTGTAGGGCTGTCATGGTTGACAAGCCTCTGCAACATTGCGTGGACATTGGGGACTGTGCCTTTGGAGTGGCAGACAGGTGTGGTGGTTCCCCTTTTCAAGAAGGGGGGCCAGAGGGTGTGTTCCAACTACTGGGGGATCACACTCCTCAGCCTCCCTGGGAAGGTCTGGCCGTGGACACTGGACCAGCTCTACACCCTCGCGAGGGTACTGGAGGGGGAATGGGAGTTTGCCCAACCAGTCCACATGTGTTTTCTTGATCTGGAGAAAGCTTATGAACATGTCCCTCAAAATGTCCTGTGGGGGGGTGCTCCGGGAGTATGGGGTAGATGACCTTTTGTTACGGGCCATTCGATCTCTGTATTGTCGGAGCCAGAGCTTGGTTCGCATTGCCCACAGTAAGTCAGACCCGTTCCCAATCAGGGTTGGTCTCCGCCAAGGCTGCCCTTTGTGACTGGTTCTGTTCATAATTTTTATGGACAGAATTTCTAGGTGCAGCCAAGCGGTGGAGGGAGTCAAGTTCGGTGCTATTTGCAGATGACATGGTCCTGTTGGCCTCATCGAACGGTGACCTCCAGCTCGCACTGGGACGGTTTGCAACCAAGTGTGAAGTGGCGGGGATGAGGATCAGCACCTCTAAGTCTCAGGCCATGGTTCTCAGCTGGAAAGGAGTGCATTGCCAACTCCAGGTGGGGTGAGTCGCTTCCCCAAGTGGAGGAGTTCAAGTATCTCGGGGTCTTGTTCACAGGTGAGGGGAAAATGGAGCGGGAGATTGACAGACGGATTGGGGCAGCGTCGGCAGGGATGCGGAGGCTGAAGCGGTCTGTTGTGGTGAAGAGAGAGCTGAGCCAGAAGGCAAAGCTTTCAATTTACAGGTCAATCTATGTCCCAACTCCCACCTATGGTCATGAGCTCTGGGTAGTGACAGAAAGAATGAGATCGCGAATACAAGCGGCCGAAATGAGCTTCCTTCGCAGGGTGGCTGGGCTCAGCCTTAGAGATAGGGTAAGGAGCTTGGACATCCGGAAGAGGCTCAGAGTAGAGCCACTGCTCCTCCGCGTTGAGAGGAGCCAGTTGAGGTGGTTCGGGCATCTGGTCAGGATGCCTCCTGGACGTCTCCATGGGGAGGTGTTTCAGGCATGCTCATCCGGGAGGAGACCCCGGGGCAGACCAAGGACACGCTGGAGAGATGCTTGGGAACGTCTTGGTGTCCCCCCGGAGCAGTTGGTGGTAGTGGCCGGGGAGAGGAGCGTCTGGATCTACCTGCTCAAACTGTTGCCCCCGCGACCCGGACCCGGATAAGCGGCAGAAAACGAAACAAAACGAAACGAAAATATGAGATGAGGTTTATACCTTGAATAAAGTAGCATGATAATCTGTGTCGCTCCCCTGCAAAGAGTCTTCTGTTTGACCAACAGATTTTATGCAACATAATTTTAACATTCAAAAGACTATTTAATATCTAATAAATCATTTTCCACATCAGCACTAATTTCCTGTTGAGAAAAGGAGATAAATGGGAGAAACCTTTGCAAGCTGTTTGTGGCATCACTGCTGCAGCAATTCCTCTCTCTCACACACTCCCTGATAGTTTCTCTTTTTTCTTCTGCTCTCCTCTTCATGCTCGCATTTTCTGTCCATTTGTAATCCCTCTTCTCTCAAGCCCTTCTTGTGTTTCTCTCCTCTAAATCACAATCCAACATCCTCCCTCTCTCCTAGCCCAAAGTCTTTCATCTATGCTGCAGATTAAACTCTAGAGTCATTGTGATGCACAGCACATACAACACCGGGGAAGAACAATCGGGCGTTTAATCTGCCTTAATAGGGCGGTTCTGCCTCTGTGTAGACATAATGGTCACAGTTGTGCTACAAATTTCATTCCGGGTCAGTGACACAGTATGTAATACTGATGAAGGAGCACAACAGCAAGAGGGGACAATACAAAAGAAAAGGAAGAGACTGAAAGGTCATTATCATCAAGAGCCTCAAAATGATCTTCATCTTAGACCAACACCACTGTTTTTCTCATCAACTTTTAACATCAACTCATCCTCATCATCATTATTGCTACTTACCATTATGACACTGCTAAGTATCAGCATCATAAGGGGCCAGCTTCAACTTCATGTCATCTTAAATCCTGTGCATATGACACTGATGCATGCTGACATCTTTATTGTTAAATCCCTCTACATGATCAGTGACCAGTGACCTTATGGCCCAGCAGGTGAATTGCAGGATAGTGAGTGACAGACAGTAGTGAATGCAGAGCGATTTATTTCTAATGGTGGAGGGTTCAGTGGTTCATAAATTCAGGGTTGAAGAAATGTTTATATGCACTTGCAAACCCTCAACCTTAGAATAAACTGCAGTTGGTATTGTGAAACCAAATGTGCCCAGGAAATGGCTCATCCTACAGTAAATGTGTTTGAGAGGGGACTCGAATCAAATTCATACACTTAAGAAAAATAAACTTGTAGAGCATCACAGTCTAAAAGTGTTATGTGCATGTAAAAGCAAAGTAGGTCCACAAAATTACCTCTGTAATCTGGCTGTCTAAGGGCAAAATCAAGTTCCACAAAACCACACAAACACAAATGTAAAAGAGAAAAAAATACTGTGCCAACGCAAGGTAGAGAGTAAGAGGGCTACTAAACAACCGTGAAACCAGAACCTGTCATTATTAATTTAGGCTTTTACATGAAAAGAATGTAACATGTTAATTGGTCAAATTTAGCAGTGATATTGAGAAAGTTTCAATGTTCTCATCAATCTGATAAGCTAACATACAGTTTATATAGGTTTTGTTCAGGCATGGAAATGGAGAGAAGATTTGGAATCATGCAATATATTGTGAACACAGAAAGCGATAAATATCACCAGAATTTGACAAATAACTTAATACACCTCTTTTTTTTCCTTTTTTTTAAGGAAATTGTCAGATTTCAGACACAAGTAATTATGGGAAATTTCAGTTTACACTCTCTCTGCTATCACACTTGAATGTTAGCCTCATACTTCATTATTTAAATTGTCAGTCTTTTAAAAGAACCAGAACTCACAAGGAAGCTGAAAACATACAGTAGCAGTGTGTGTGACAGTGGCCTCATGTCTAATTGCAGAGGGGGAATTAATGCTGGGTCTCACTGTGCTAAGACAGAATCTTTCACATCAAGAGATGATGAAAGTCCAAGGTACTTAAGAGGACAGGGACCCTGTTGAGCTGGATTAAACTTTAATCCTCACTTCCGGCGATTTATAAATTATATGGTTTGAGGAATTGACTCATAGACCGCTGTTTACCAACTAATTTCATAATTACCCTAAAACCTAAAGCAAATGAAATCAAAAGAATCCCCAACATTAAACACCAAAAACTCACGTAATGTGTGTTGCGAATCTGCTTTCCTCAGTGAATGATCTGAATGAAATTATGTTTAAATGCATGCACACCCAACTTCAGAACATAAGATCCTACCTGTAGACCATGCTTTTACTAGGTTGTATGGAGGCCTGAAACAAATGACTGTGCAGATGAAGAATCTCCTCAGGACTGTGCTGCTCCCGAGGCCTGCTGGCTTCATCGCTCGCTGGGAGGCAGCTGGTGGGGCTTGAAGGGTGCGACCTGCTTCCTGCCGCCTGCCTCTGCTGGATGGAACTGGGGAAGCGATCCAGCCTCAGCCCCCCTCTCTGCCTGGGCACAGGGATGTCGCTGCAGGCTGCTTTGAGATACATGTTTGCACCCCACAGGCTTATGGGACCCTTTCTTTTGTTACCGAGTCATTTTCAATATATTTAGTCATCCTGAGGCGAGATTCTAGACCCGAAACGTCTCCATGTAAGTACAACACAACGCCGGCCATGTGGGACCACAGAGGATGTCCGCGTTTGAGCTCTTGTAATGCCTGGAGCCAACAGAGAGATTTAGCGTAATACCCTAACACAATTCCCATTTATATAACAGTTCACATAGGCAAAGCCAAGCGCACAAATGTACACATGCACACAAATAAAACTAGCATAGAAACAGTGGAACAAACAAAGAGGGGAGCAGAAATATTATGAGCCACACCTTTGATGTCAACTTTATTCTTAGATGACTGACAAATTTAACAGACAAGGGCAGCTTTTGTTGGAGCTCCTGGCGGTAAAAAAAGCCTGCTCGTCTGTGAAGCGCGCCACACAAAGCCGGACAGATATTTCTGACTGTCATAAATATATTGTGATTCATCTGTTGTATGTTGGGTTGCAGACGAGGACAAAATGTGGCCCAGTGCGTCGAGTGTTAGTAACAGGATTGGGTATTAATGCATTAAATGTACCTTTTGATTACATATCTAAAGTATGGCAGTTTGAGAATTCTGAAACCTTTTTCTTGACTATGAATATATAAAAAATGTTCTCCTATTAGCCCATATGATAGTTAAGTAGCTGCTCCAAGTTTGCCTTTATTCTCTGTATACTATTTAAATGGTATTTTGAAGATGAACCAGTTGAGCAAGCTTCTATGACTGCTACAGACCTGCGTGGTTTGGTATGAGCAACAGTGGTTGATTGTAATGTGCTTGATGGCATTCTTTGTGGAGCCAAGAACAGGCACAGTGTTTCCTGTTTCCTTTAGTGTTTCCTGTTTTATTGTGAAGATTCCCTGATGTCAGAAAGTGCTGAAAATCAAACGAGCTCCCGATCTCAGTGATATTTACTAGTGCACATAAAATGAAGTTCCATCCTCTAATACGTCAGCTTTACATAAAAATTGCCCATTTTGTAAATCATGTATGCTGAGTTAAACAGATATACAAGGATTCCACATTTCAAAACTGCGAGCCTCTTTGCAGCAACATCGAATAGTTGTAGTCCACGACAAGCTCTTTGATTTGTTGATACTGAACTTCAGGTGACTGTAGTTGTACCATGTGACCAGGCGCACTCTCAGTTACAGCATATATTAATGTTGACAGACATGAATGAGTGCAACTTGACTGCATGAATCTATTTCTATGAATTTATATAAATGTATTCATCTTTGTCTGAGCACTCTGCACCTCAAATAAAGTGCTTTTTGTCGGGGGGGGGGGGATGAAAAAAAAAAATAGCCCTGTACAAAGCTTTCTGATACCTGGTTTTATACTAGCAATTTTAAATGGTAGGATATAAAATCTAGCATGTAACAAATATAGTATCTTACGAATGGCACTAAGTATGCTACCCTCTCTGTCGGTCAGCTGTAGCTGCCTGCCCTCTTGTGAACAAATTGGATACAGCAGCCAGACCTGTGGAAAACATTCACAGTCTCAATCTTGAGCAGTCTGTAGCCTACATTTTGAGTTTTGTTCACCAAGAGAAGACACTGTCACCCCGAAAGAAATAATCAGAGATAGGAATGAATACACACAGACACACCAACCAAAATGAACAAGCATCACTCGTTCACAGCCCTGCGTGTGTGAGAATATAGGCTCAAAATAAAGATAAGATACTGGTGAATGTGGGGGAGCTGAGAGCACCTCTGCGTGTCTGCAACATCCTCCCACTCGGTGCGCAATGTGAGAGGCAGATGAAGAGCGTTTAGTCTATTGCAGTCCCTCTATGTCCACAATACGACTGCTCCAGGCAACAAGGCAACGCTGCTGCACACTCAAGTGGAAGAGCTGCTGTGGTCGGTGATGTGTTAATATCTTGACTTACTCTAGAATCCACTCTGGTCAAGCACACGTAAACAGCTCAATGATTAACATTATTGGTTCTTAGTAAACATTTATCTGTGCTGCATGAGTCATCTCTTTGATTTTGCTTTTTGCTTTTCTTTTTTTTTTTTTTAACTTGTCTTGGAGGTATCATAAAACACCACTGTTATATTGGTGACAAACAATATTCCATCCTGAAACCATTCTTCTTGGAAGTGAAAATGTTTCCTTCCTAATGTGTATGTAAAGCGGAGTTGGGGTGCTGATGAACAAGACAAAAGAAAAAGAAGCTCAGAGTAAGTTCTGTGTTTAAATCTGTTCCTGGCACAGCTGTGTTTCAACCCCCCATCCGAGCCATCACTATCCAGTGTCCAGGGTAGGCTTGAGAACCTACACATCACTTTCACATCTTCAGCCATTACGTCACCCGATCAGCAGCCCCCACCAGTGTCTGGACTCTATCAGGGAGGTTTCGTAGACCATTTACAGCTTTACCTCCCCTCTTATACTGCATTCCATTTGTAATGAGAAGATGGAAATTCAGAACTGGGAATTTTAATTGGTTTTAATTAGAAAAGTCAGACAAACCTCACCAACCTAGACCTATAAAATCCAAGATGGCTGCTCCATACATAAACGTTATTGAGAGCAGTGGAATACATGGCTTATTAGCACTAAATTAGAGGAGCCACATTTAACCTTGAACAGGATGCGTAACCAACACTACTTGTTAACTTGGATGGAGAAATCCATTTGGGTATCAAACTTGTTCATTAATTAGCATGTGACAACATTTCCAGCTCTGATTTCCAACATTTGGGGTCAATGAAAGGCAACAAATTATGTTGATGCCAAAGATCAATATCTCTTTTGTTATGCAATACCTGCATAACAATTACCTATTTGTCTCTCGATTTAACTGCCAGATGAACATCTCAGTGGCTTGAGAAAGAGAGATCCACCCAAAAAGCATTGTTTCTGTTGTAATGACAAATCAAGAAGGACAGCCAAGGACAGCCAACTTGCTGTCATTTCAAGACAACAACAGGCCAAACTAAAAAGACAAAGTGGATCTATTCAAACTGAGTTGCAGGTGTTTTTATTGTAACAAAATAAACTTTGCAAACTCCTATTTGTATGTAACATTACCAAGGTAATGTGTGCTGTTTGGGGCATCTGACAGTGTTGACAAAATTCAAATGTCTACTCAAAGGCTCCGGCAGGAAAGTACACAGTACTGATGTATAAAAAACTGGACACTTTACAGAGCCTTTGTTGCCTTGACAGCAGAACAACAGATGTATAATAAATCATACAGGGAATTAATAAACATGTTTTAAAACGTGTAGGGCAGTTTATGCACTGCATTTCTTCATTTACAGGGCACCTTACTGTTTGAGGCACTCTAATGTACTTTGCCATGATTTTATCTAATCTAATCTAAGGCAACAATGGTTATACATCAGCCTACACAAACTTTGTACTGTAGCAAAAACGTATTACGTTTTTCTTTGTGTGTGTTTGAGAGTTCATTGCTGCTCTCGCAGAGGCAGCGTTGGCAACATGGCTACTTTCCAAAGCAAAAGCAACTATGAAAATAGAACTGACACTGGTCTCAGTGCTGTGATAGAGGCAGAATAAACACCCATTTGTAATAATTAAAAAGCAGGTCTTGCTACTTACTGATCTAATAGAAAGAATGAACCCTGTCAAGTCATGGTGGTGAGAGGAAACCCATGTCAACCCAACCCAAGAGCTTTCCAGTAAATGCTACCGCGTTCGCACTTATTTTGCTCGATTTCTATTGTTCTCAATTGCCTTGAATTCTCTTTCCATCAGTGGGGCTCCTTTTATCTTGCAGAAAAGATTTTCAACCGTTATCCTATGTTTACCACTGTTACTTGGTGACAGTGACTTTATAAAGGTAAATGAAAGAAAGCAAGTTGTCCATTGTCTGTTTAAACAATTTTATGAATGTTGTCAATATAAAATAAAAAAGAGAGATGTCAGTCAAAATATGGTTACCTACGCAATGGAAACAATTTATTAATTTCAAAGCTAGATTTAATCAATATTTGTTTATAGATTGCCTAACAAGAAGATTTTTATTGATAGTCCCTGCTTGTTTTTACAAATAAACAATGACATTTTGGCCACTCATGTCTTAACTTGGGCAACCCTCCCGTTTTACTGTTAGCAGAAATTATGGGATCTTGCATTTCTCCTCTTTCCAGTTCATACCTCCACCTCTCCAGGTTTTCTTCCACCTGCTCCCTGCTCCCTGCTCTAACTACAGATCACAATTTCATCTGCAAACATCATCATCCAACATCATCTTGCCTGACCTCGAACCATCATCCTGCCTGACCTCATCTGTCAGTCTGTCCATCACCATAGCAAACAAGAATGGGCTCAGGGCCAATCCTTGAGGCCCCACCTCCACCTTGAAGCCATCCGTCACTCCTACAGCGCACCTCACCACTATCGTAATGCTCTCATACATATCCTGTACCAGTCTAACATACTTCTCTGCCACTCCAGACTCCCTCATACAGAACCACAGTTCCTCCCTCAGCACCCTGACACAGGCTTTCTCAAGATCCACAAAGACACAATGCAGCTCTTTCTGACCTTCTTTATACTTCTCCATCAGCAATCTCAAAGCAAACACAGCGTCTGTAGTGCTTTTTCTTGGCATGAAACCATACTGCTACTGACAAATCTCTTCTTCTCTTAGCCTCGCTTCCACTACTATTTCACAAATCTTCATTGTGTGGCTCATCAGCTTCATCCCTCTGTAGTTGCTACAACTCTGCACATCACCCTTGTTCTTAAAAATCGGCACCAGTACACTTTTCCTCCATTTGTATCCAGCTCTTTGCCTGTCATCGTGCCAACATTTAGGTTTCCTTCTTTCAATCTTACACTCTTGACTTTCCTCTTTTCTCTCTGTCTCTTAACATATTTCCCTCCTATTGTTTCGCGACTAACAGTAGTTCAATTTCCACCGGTACCGTGTTTGTCAGCAGCACAGGTGGCGGTCATTGTTAACCCAGGTCCCAACCGATCCGGTACCACTAGTGGCTTGTTTATTTTTGGCATTTATACTGTATAACTACAAAATAAAATTCTAAAATAGTGATTTGATTGCCAAGAAACATATTATTTATGTATAGATTTATGTTACCAGATAATGAATCCTATTAACTTTGTTGATCCCCTGACTTTTCCTTTAGTGCTACTGCCAAATCAAATTATCCAATCATATTAGCTGATGCATTGCCACGAAATTGTATAGAGATGTTTATAATCATTCAGCTTTTATTAACATTGTGAGGTTAACGTGTGGATTTTATATAAAGTGGTCCAGGAGTATGGATTACTGAATCACATGTATTCATGTGACTACCAAGTTAGTAAAAGTACAATAAAACCCCAAAAAACACAATTTGACAAGTCACCGCATATTCCAGCCAAACTGCTGCTAAATGAAACATCAAGGGCACAGCCGTGTTGCTGACAGACCATTCCCATCAGAAGCAACAATATGAACCACCATGAAATCACAAAGATAAGACAGTTAAGAAAACAAAGCAGCAAAGCCTTGAGGTATGCAATGATAAAAGAAAACAATAAAAAACTATTGCAAAATATGTAAGCTTATTAGGGGTGATAAAATAATAAACACACAAACCTTTGATCAGAAAACAGTCTCGTGGTAACCTATATAAGCAGCCTGGAGAGAAATAATGAAAACAAACTGATGAAGCTGAGAGATGGCAAATTTAGTGGCTCTGCTGACTTTGTCCCTGGTCTCCGTGTGGCTGAGTATCAGAACCTGCATGGCCATGCACGCTGGTGAAGAAAAAGAGATCTATAACGACAACTGCCAACTTTATCCCATCATAAGAGAACTAGAGGCTCAACTTAAAAACACTGAAAAACAGTTAGATGATCTGAGGGCAGAGGTCCGAGGTAAGAACAACTGAGTCATGAATTTTTCTATTTGTGTCCGTCTTCTTTTTTTCAGATTGCTTGTTAGAAACAAAATAAAAAAGGTAACAGTTCCCATTTTTATCTAACCTCTCAAGGTAACCAGGTGGCATTTGGAGCATCTATTGGCAACATTGGAAATATTGGACCTTTTAATACTGATATCACATTGACCTATCCGAATGTCTACTACAACACAGGCGCATATAACCCCAAGACAGGTAAAAATATTTTTGTACATTCATTTATATGCAGATTCAAATGGATAAAGAACACAACAGCCTCTTTACTTTAAGCAGGGTGATCTCATGAATAAAACAGATGAAAAGTAATGCAGTTTACACACTGGATCTACACCATAGGCATGCCGTACTGTAAGTGGTTGCAAGTATAAACCCTCCATGATGTCACCCATTGGTTTGAGCCACCCATTTTGAAGCCTCGAGAATAGTTCTATGTCTGCAGCCATGTTGTTTGGATTCAGAAGTTGAGTATTTTGAGTAGAGAGAGGGCCCGAGGAGCGGAGCTGACTGAAACCCCATGGACCTGAATGCCCATCTACACACAAGCACTCGCCTCCATTTCCAGACCCTCAACCTCACCCTAGCCTAACCTAAACCCCTTAACTTAAAAAGCTGGACAGAGTAAAATAGAGTATTTAAGATATTAAGGAAATTGTAATATAAACAGTAAAGAAAGAAAAACAGTCATTAAATGTGCAGTTGGAAAAGTTTGAGAGAAGAGAGGACTCAGGTTGCAGACTTGAGCGAGATGCACTCTTGCTCTGCCTCAAAGCCTGCAGAGAAGGTTGGTGTGCATGAGGGGATCATCTACTCTTCTAGTAAATTTTTCTTTTCCATGTTCTGTTCTTCAAATATTATGTTATTTTTTGGTGTCTCTGTGGTGTTTGTTGGCTTTTAAAGTGACAAACGGCATCACGAGCAGTAGGCGGGAACAGAAGAGCCAGAGTTTTTCGCCATCACGATCATTTTAGCAATTGTGATTTTGGCAATTATGTTATAAAGTTATAATTTCTAAAATCTGATTTTGAGGCAGATGAGTTATTAGGTTTTCACGGTTTTCACAGAAATTAGACAGTAATGAGTGGTGTGTGCAGGCTCGCTGGCTGAGGGATCTGTGTAATAGTATTACTTTTTGAACGACTGATGAGGGTACACTGGGCATTAAGATGTGATTCTTTGTCTATTAACTGCAGGTATTTTCACTGCTCCAGTCAAAGGAGTCTACTACTTTAGTTTCTCTGGCCATAACTTTTCAAGTAAACCGATGGGGCTGCGACTGATGAAAAATGGACAGAGTGTGGTTATGGTGTATAACCATTCATTTGGAGAACGCTTCGAGACTGCAACAAATGGCATGACTCTGGAACTTACAGTGGGAGACCAGGTGTACATGAGACTGTCTACAAACACCTGGATTTTTGATAATGTAAATAACCACAGCACCTTCATTGGCCACTTACTGTTCCCCGTGTGAGAGAAATAGAACCTCCCACGAGCATACAGTCAAATAGACGGTGTGCATTAATACCTACCTATTAAAATCAACATTTCTTTCTTTCAGTTCATTTCAGCCACTGGTCAAACAATGAAGGCCAACTTTATGTTTGTTTCTTTGTGTTTGGAGGAATCGTGATCACATTTTTGTAGTTTATTGAAAACAGTCATATTTATTTTTATTTTGTTAATATCGTGCATATCAATATAATGTATTTATTAATTTTACAATAAAATGACATTCCTTTTCATCTTATTTATTTTTACATACTGCCAAACACATGTACACATTTCACAAAAATGATTATTTTGATATCAACCGTACTGGCAGTTATGAGCTTATTCATTTAATACAAATATGTTTAATTATTTCACTTTGAAGACAAACCACTAAATCACTGTAAACCCTATGTTGCCTGACATTAATCTCTTAGTGTATTTTCCAAAATAAAACAAACTATGAACCCACCAAGACCTACTTGGTGGGTTTTTGCAGGCTATATTCTAGGCCTCAATGATATGGCTTATATTTCTGGACAGCTTTTGCTATAAATCTACTGAATTTTTTTAACGGTTGTGAGAGCGGACCCAAGAACAGCACAGATCTAGACTGGCACAGTTCAGAACTTTATTTACAATGTTCACGAGTCCAAACAGACGACAATCAGGAAGTCTAGTCGGCGGGCACAATCTACGTTCAGAATGGGGCAGGAGTCTCCGGAGAGGGAGTCCAGGCAGAAAGCAGGCAGACGGGGAGCGGGCAGATGCAAAGTCCAAAGACAGAAGACAGAAGACAGGTCAGGTTACCGGAGCAGAGACGAGGAGACGTGGTCAGGGGCAGAAGGCAGGTGAGGTACCAGGAGATCCGTCCAGAAAAGAGTGCTGGAGAGTAGTGCATGACGCGACGACAATCTGGCAGAGAGTGGGTGTGGAGGAGCTGGTTAAGAGCCGACTGGGGGGAACAGGTGAGTCTAATGTTGAATAGGGCAGGCAGGTAGAGTGGGTTGGTAGAGGGGAAAACCAGGAGTGGAGTGTGACAATTTTATTGTTCCACTTTTCAAAGTACTGTACAATTTAAATTATTGTGCTGTGTTTGATTCAGATACACGCTTATACATTCCAGTACACTTGCTTTCTGACTCAAATCAGCAGCAGCCATTACACAATGTAACCTGAGGAACATCAAGTGTTAGTCATTATATCAACAAACAGGCTACTGCCAAACTGTATGGTGCTAGCTGAACTGCAATACACGGGTGAAATCCATTGCTCGAAAAGCTAGAAGCTAAACTTAAATACTGTCACAAATTCTAGATTAAAATAACTGACTGAAAACTGAAAAAAATACAGCCAAATGAGAGAGACGGAGAGGAGGAAAGGAGACAATGACAAATACAGGAGAAGTGTTAGAGAGGGAGAAATTATGTCTTTAATGTCTTTTGTGTTACATAAAAGACATAACTCATCATCAAAAACGTTCACAGAGAAAATCATGGGAAAAGGATTACAAACAAAATCTATTTTCTTTTAATTCCTGTGAAAAAAAATGAATGTTTTAAATGGTATGACAGGTAGAAATAAGAAATAAAAGCACAGGCTGATGTCTTTAAAGAGCTGAACCTTGTGACAGTTGAATGGTTTCAGTAAGTGAAAAGATGTGGGAGGAAAATTGTGCCAAAAAACATACGAAAGTAGAAAAATAATAAAGAACAGGATAACAATACCACATTAATGATTCTGTCCCAAGCTTTTTCGCCCATAAAAGCCATAAAAGCAGTTACCACTTTATTTCAAATATACTTCTATAGTCATAGAACCAGAATTATTGGAACTACTTTTAAATCTAAAATTAGATCAGTGTCTGGCTTTAAAGTCAATCGGGAAAATACTGAAGTTATGTCCTTCTCAACGTCTTTCTACCCTGTTTGGCTTCTGGATTTTGGATTTTGCCTTCGCTCTTGTTAATTCATTTGCTGGTTGGACCAGCACTCTGGTTATGACCCACACCTGCTTTGACTATTGAGTTTACTTCCCAGCAAAAAAAATCTGAACAGATCTACTCAGCCTGAACTTTCTGGGCCCAAACCCAGTTCTCCATGTCTCTGTCAGTGGTGAACTAGACATCAGCTAATGCTGGATTTTCAAGGAGGGATAACTTAGAATAAGAGTGCTATACTGTAAGTCTTCAAATTTAACTTTATCAGTAATAAAGCAGACAAGAGTATTTTCCAGAGTTTTAAACTATTCCTTCAGCTTGAAAGGTGGTACTTAATGGCAATGGCACCGTGCAAGCGAACCATTTTGCCAGTATGGGGTTTTTTTTTTTGGTCCCTGCCTGGCTTCTTCCTCTCCTCTCTGCAGTCACAGACTGGTCGTGCTGTGTATATGGGACATAAGAAAAGGTCACATTCTCACTTCCACATTTTCTCGAGGTAAACCAGTTCTCCCACAAAGGGTCACACTGAGCAGTGCTGTCAGCTGCCACATTGGTTTGACTTCACGTAGTTCAGTCATTTATATATCCATGAAAGCCATCAGCGGGATGGTGGTGTAGGTATCTGGTAGGACTTTTTTTTTTTTTAAGAAAAATTATATCTTTAAATGCAGCCATCTCTTTATCAGCCCTGTCAAGCCCTGTAAATCTGTGGCTGCTTTGCGCAAGCCAAATCACATCTTGAAAAAATTTATTTGTTCCTCCTTCTCTCTGAAAATTTCAAGCAAAGGATTGCTTGATGTTATAAGGATTGTCCGACTTTTTTTTTAATGATATTTTACAAATAGCATGTGCAGTGACTACATACAGTTGAATCTTCATATATTGTAATCTACATTTACTGTAGCTACTGCATGCACAACAGCTTCTGAAATCTATTCTTCCTTTTGTGTCGGTATCCCTCTGTTTGATTTTCATCACATTTCACTCTAAGATTGGATGGTCGATCTGTTAGGTTTGGCTCAGGTCAAAGTGAAAAAAGGGAAATATCGCTGTTTGGAGCATAAGACAAGTACATCCCGTTCTGTGTTGTAGCAAGAGGAACTGTGCACCTGCTTCAGCATTTTATAGATCTGAGACGAAGATATTGCAACACAGGAAGCACCATATCATCCACCCTTCCCCTCCTATGTGCAGTAAAAAAGCCCAACGTATCAGTAAGTGGTGCTTGGTAAATGTGCCGCAAGCTTATGGGCATAGTGGCTCTATAAACATTACAAGTTAAATGTTCAGATAAGCACAATTAAAAGTGCTTTTGGTTTACAAGCAAAGCATGTGGTGCCAGGCAGCCTATGAATGTCAGGATGAAGAATAGGGTTTGTGTCATACTGCTGATGCTTGGCAAACCTCCGAGGCTTAAGATGCACAGACAATTGGAAAAATGTGCTGTACTCAGAAGATCATTTCATGTAAGGGAAGCAACACTTCAGTACTATAAATTGTGGACGAGACTTTTACAACCTGTGAAAGTAGAGAACTGAAACACCCTGCTTGCCTCTTATTAACTCAGTCTAATCCTGATACACCAACGAGTGGTGTACTGCTTTCCAAGGTCACAGCATCCTTTTCAACAGATTATTAATGTCATCTACTGTTGCAAGAACTGCAGCGGTCATTCACGTGACTGCATATGAAAATGATAAAAATACTGTATTGGGTAATGGTGAACACATGACAAGCCATATGAATAAACCTCTGCATCCATGGAAGCAATGAGGGTAGAAAAATGATTGAAGGTTTACAGAGTAATACCATAACAAAACATTCCTGCAAACAGACAACAGTACTCAATTATTTGCCTATGGGGGCATTAAACTATGTTCTCTTAACCGGAAAAGACCTTTATCGCAGCAGCCATATTGAAATGAAATCCTAGCTAAACATTATTGAATATTTCTTTTTTGTAACTAGCCAAGCAAGTCATGCACTCGTGTGATATTTCAAAACAGATTGTCATTAACAAGGTATTTTGAGGTATTTAATCTTAGAAGGAAAAGTTACTCCAGCTGTCAGATAAGTACTTAAGAACTGTACATAAGAAAATGGTACATACTGCTCATTCTCAGCAAGTAAATACCTTTAGGATCAAAACTCCATAGCTAAGCAAAAACAAGCATAATTACTCTTTGTCTCTGAATGTCACAACACCCTGAAGAAGGGGCAAGCTGATACACGTCAGTCACGTCAATGTTCATAGCCCTATGAATTAAAGGCCTTTAATACTTTTCCTCCTATTCTGAGTGCCTGGACCCGAATCGTTGTTACCATTTTCAGTCATAGTTTTCCTCATTTTTGAGATTCGGACCTTCACATGCATACTCACACATACTATTAATTCACTCATCTGTAATCTTTAAAGCGGTCTAGTTTTTAAATTGTAACAATTACCTTAAAATCACCTTGGCCAAGGTTAATCAAACTCCTCAATAATGTGTTTCAATCATTAATAGTAAATTCTAGACTCTCTTATGAAGGAGGTGATATAAAATGAAAGGTGAATTTGCAGCTACTGCAGATAGTCATTCTGAAAACAGAGCAGGCATTGCTCGGCTAACTGAAACAAACGTTTCGTCACGCAGGATTTGAACTGCGTGAGCGTGTCCTCGGGCTGGCCATGGTGATAATGTGACCTTGGATCTCGGTGGTTAGAGGGTGACTCGAAACAGGAGTGGCCCACTTAATACCAGTCTACATGCATGTCTGCCTGAACCTGGCTGCAGACACAAAAAGCCCTCTCTGTCCTCCACTGCACAACCGAGAACTCATGCAGCAGGGAGATGGGGAACAACCCGCCCCAGCTAAATACACTTACTGGAAACCCTACCCACTAATCAAACAACTGGACTGAGAAGTTTTTTTTAATTCAGGTCGGACATGATGGCTGTAATCACTAAATAAGACTTACGGAAATTTAAAACCTACATGTCCAAGTAGAATATGGCATCTAGTAGGCCTGAAGCTAATGATTATTTTCATTATTTTGAAAGTTCTATTCTCAGCCTAAAACAGATGACTCTTAATTTGCATTCTGACGAAGAAGAGATGCAAATCCTAACATTTTAGATGCTGGAAGCAGAAGGAAGAATTGTCAAAATAGTCTGCCACTGTGGCACCTGGAGCCATATCCACAGGATATCTGAATACCAAGAAAAAACCACAGCTTCCGTGAAACTGGGGAACGCAAATAATCATTGTCAGTGTGGATTCATCAGTTCTTGTAGTCTTAATTGTGTGGCGCATGTGACATGCAAAGGGACTTAATCTAAGGTGACCCCGCAGACAAAAACCTCACGATTAAATTTGAAGCGAAATGAAACAGAGATGCATATACTAGTGCAACTCTCAAAGGTATATTATTGTTTATGTTTTAAGTCAAACTTTCATGTATATTATATATTAATTAGAGTGAAATGTATTTTGAAATGTTTTTTTTTCGTTATTTTCTGAGCTGCGGGGCATCATTATCTGGATTGAAATAGTGAAATAATTGAGGCGCTGTAGTTGACATGTAATGCGTCTAGAATATATTCAGCGATATAAAAATTGACTGATTGGAAACTTGTTGCAGTGCTAAAATTGTTAGGGACGATCCAATTCAGAGGTCTCTGGCTATACACTTTTATGTCCATCAGCAGAGACAAGCATAGCACACAGCTTTGCTTAAAATGCATTCTGTATTACAAGTTATTTTAAACTGACAGGCGGATGGCAGAAGATTTGTCCAAGGGAAATTACAATTACGATAAAGTCAAAAACAG
>KV751351.1:5817483-5852008 GCA_001698575.1 Mola mola
CTTAGAGGTGCTGCAGTGGCAGCAAATCAACTTATCTCATTCCTTGTATCAAAAAAAAAAGTCTTCCATCAACAAAATTATCTGATAATGTAACATCAACTGAAAAGGACATCCAGCTATACGAATAAAGTGAATATTTGAAACTGACTCAACACATTATCATTTATGGTTTGAAAAAGTTATGAATGTCATCCTACCTCAACATCTACAACGGCTATATCATTGTTGTCAAGTAATATATAGTAAGGCAAAATAAAAGGAAAATCTACAACTACATACCTCAAATAGATTCAAATCCTTAAGTATTACATAAGTTCAATGAAATTTAAGAGAGTAATTGTTACTTGTACATAGAGAGACACAACAAAAAGAAGATCATAAGCGACACGTGAAAGAACTATAAAACATCATTGGTGTTCTTTACCTGCATGGTGATTGAAAGTACATTTGATTGGGCCGAGGCCCATTTACATGTAATCTAAGGCTTTGTTAGGTACATTGCAATTGGTAAAGACACACTACACACCTCTGTGAGAACAGAAAAGGGATGTGTTGGTAAAACAGACTGACGAGCAAGTTGATGAACATGTTTCCTTAATAGTTTAAGCCTTTTGAGAGATGCTTCTGTGATCCTTTGTGAACATGATCAAGAGAAAAAACTGTGCTTTGGTTTCTGTAGTCTGATCTGAACTGAATGAAAACGTGCTGCGTTTCCTCGAAAGTGAAAGCTCATTTAAGGTGGGCTGTGAAATCAGAAAAGGATGACGAGGACACACAATAATTCAAGTGCACACGTGGTTTAAATGACCTAGTAGACCTTCGGGGTCTGTTGTTTTTAAATTCCCATCAACACATGGCTCAACAGTGCTTCCATGGAGACTCGTGTTTTAGAGTTGCTCCTCTTTAAAAAGAGGGGGAACAAGGTAACACAATGGCAATTGAACCATCACTCTCTACTTCACCAGGCTTTAGAGTCAAGGGACTTGAGCAACTAACTTAATCCCAACAAACAAAAACAACACTAAGAGAGGTACAACTGATTTTTAGGAAAACCCACTATTTTTAGATTTAAAAAAAAAAAAACAACAAAAAAACAGCAAAATTAACAAAACAATGGCAACAACCCCATTTTTAAATCTGAGTAATTAAGAGAAATTTAAAAAAAAAAAATACTCACAATGGAGATTCTGAACACAAAAGAATACAAAAAAGAGCCATACAAAACTTTCACCTTCGGTAAACAAATAACACTGCTGAGATAACACTCTGGTTTTAGCTGTATGGCCTTGATGGCACATGACAAGGTGAGAAAAGCTAGCCTGGCTGTGCTTTCAAGGTACACAGGTATGTTGGTTTACCCAGAACATTCATATGTCCAACACCCTCATTTCAACATCTAGTTTCACTAGAAGCCATTCAAACACAATACTGTACAAGCCGAATTCTTTTGGCGAATAAAATTCCCGTTAAAATCATTGTGCCTTTTTAGATCTCAATTCAAATTCAAGGTGCGTGTTTGCATTTCACTTGTAAACTATGAAATATGGCTATAGATTTAAATTAAAAAAAAAAGCAAAAAAAAAAAAAAAAAAGCAGAATGAATGAAAAAGGAAAGAAAGATCTTGGTCTACTAATGTACCAGCACTGGGTGTTGCTCTGCACAGCCACGCTCCGACCTGCTGCTGCGCGTGCAGCAATGATAACAATTTGACAAACTGAGCGCTATGATTTAGTCGGATGCAGAGGCGTAACATGACCCCAGCGCCAAGGTACCCTTTTCTTTCAGTTGGACGTTACATGTGACAACGAAGTCTTCTTGACGTTGATATGTGGGAAGATGGCACAGATCATGTGTTGCACCCTTGTTGTTTACGCCTGTGATGAGACTGTCGCCGTGGACTGGCTGAGAGATGGCAGACCCTCCTTGTCCCATTGCTCGACATTCTGAAGGTTAAGTACATAAAGGCTGAACTCTTTTGGCTTGGACGGTGCCAGAACACATTCATTTGATCTGTAAGACACGACACATGTATTAACATACAGTTTCAAAAGCAACGGAAGGGAAATGCACAGCATGTTCTCTCTACTGTGTGCAAACACAATCAAGTAAATGTTTAATTAGGCCTAATTTGAATTTAACACAAAGTCAACAGAGTTTGGAACTAGGGCTGGGCGATACATACGACATACTCTCTAATCATTAGCGCATAACTGCTGACATGAATATAAAAGGGCGACATGCTGCTGCTTTCTCCCACTGTACAAAAATAAAGCCAATTATTATCTATTATCTGGGATAAGAATGCTGCCATCTCAAGGTGGTGACATAATTTGGAATGAGTGCAGTATCAACTTCTCGCCTGAATAAATCATTAAAACCAAAATGATCTGAAAAAAACCCCAACACTTCAACATACGTGACAAGAACTACGTAACCAACAGAATTCATCTTTGGGAAGATTCTATTTGGGGAGCACTTTGAGTTTACGTTTGGCCAAAGTCCTACCTGAAATAATAGAGGAGCTGGTTTATGACCCATACTGCAGTTCTCATTTCCATATTTATATACATTCTGCACTCAAATTCAATTTGTCTCACTACAAACTGTACAGATGTACGTACAGTTCTGTGTTAAAAACGTGTGGATGTCTTCAGCCACTTCAGTCCTTAAATCCACATCATTATATATAATTATATTTGAAAAAAAACATCATTGTGTTAATATCTTTGTTAAAATGCTAATAGTCATCCCTAAAATATTGTTACAGTATCAATATCAAAGTCAAAAATAGTCTAACATTTGATTATTTTGCCCTTTTTAATCAAGTGCTTTTGATTAGAAATATCCTGGTATACATAGTGTACCATGTATCGGGATATATATACAGTATATATACATATACCGCCCAGCCCTGGTTGTAGCGAACAGAGAGAATGTGAGGATTTAACAGGGACTCACTGTTCTTGAGAGGAACTACATTTGAGTCAAGTACTTGTGACTACTCAGATGATCTGCAGATATTATTGGAATCTGGGGGCAAAAAAAGAGACAAAGAACAGATGAAGCGTCACACGCTAAAAACACTTGAGGAGAACGCTAGGCCGACAACACAGATCAACACGGTATGACCGCATCCTCTCACATAAGATGGGTTCATTACTGGGAAGTGACAGAGGCAACAAGATTGAAAAGAAAAAGCAATCTGGCAGATTGAAGTTGTGGCAGAAGTCATTCAGACGTGACATGTCGATAACAATTAACAGACACCTCTGGGCGGCAGGGAGGGTAGGTGAGGGTGGAGGGGAAAGGGAAACTGTCAGTGAGGTCCCCCATGCAAATCTACAGTGAGTCCTCCATGTTGTTGACCTGCACACGTCGATAAAAGTCTTTTCACTGGCGGTATGAAATTGCACAATGCATAGCTGCTGAGAGAGAGCCTGCAGCACAATTGAAATCAAAATGTTGCAGATCTTCTCACACACTGGTTTCAGAGCTTCTCCAATAATGGATGTGTCTTTTAAACACGAGGAACATGGTAAAGATGTGCTGAAGCAGCAGCGAGAAAAAGGGGAGAAAAAACAAAAACAAGCAAAGCACCAAAAGGGCACAGATAACTGTTGCACAAGCTGTGCGGGTTGCTCTGAAAAATAACTGTAAACAAAAAACTACCTCATACATACCAATTGCATGTATTCGTTGGTAGTCAACTTTGATAAGGAAGAGTCCTCAAAATGGGAAAGGACAAAAATCGAGGTTACAATTGGGACAAACATTAAAATGCAATAAAGTTGTTTTTTGTCTTTTGTTCTTTTTTTTTTTTTTTTTTTTTAAAATTTTTTTTTTTTTTCAGAAAATCAGATCTAAGAAATGAATGTGTTTTTTTTATTGTTTAAATAGAAATATAGCTCCTAAATCTGGTCACAGTATGATATGTATATACATGTTGGACTCTAGTGTAGGCCAACAAGACGGAGTACCGCCTTTTACCCCGCCCACCCCTCGCTGTATCACACAGGCATCCCAAGATTGTCCAGGTGCGTTGAAAGAAAGGGATGACAGATAGACAGAGATAGATAGATAGATAGAGAGGAGAGAGAGAGGCGGTGGAGGTGCAAACCTGATTGGTGGAGGCAGTTGCGAAGGGAACGCTTGTGGCAGATGTGTTGGCTGCAGACACAGTGGCCGGACTACCACCGTGCATCATGGGAACTTTTTTGGAGGGAAAATCACGTAAGCAAAATTACACAGGAGGAGCAGCGGAGCCACACACACACCAGGCAAACGAGGGGGAGAGAGAGGGAGTCAGAGGGGAATTCGATTTAACTGGTTCCCTTTCTTCCTACTGCCGACACCGACATGCGGTCTTGTGATTTGATGTGCATGAACGTTGTACTATCACACCGGATGAGAGTCAACTTTGAAAAATAGAAGTAAAAGTGCTTTCACATGAGTCTTGGCGAGATTAAGGCAGAGGAGATAAGAGGAAAGGTTATAATTGAACTCCCTCAGGTTTTCTGTTTAAATGTCTTAAAAGGGTTTTACTAGGTGTGAGATTAGACCAGCCAAAAGCCAAGTTTAGAACGAGCATGAGAACGAGATCAATCAAGCAAAAATACAGAATATTTATAAACAGAGTAACAAACAAAACAAAGTTAAACTGATTGTATAAACAATAACATGGGTAGAAAACAACATTTAAATGATCAAAAATTCATCCTTCCTTATGTGGACCCTTGCTTATACTTAAAATCTCAATAAATGTCTTCAAGCAACCAAAGCAGTGACTCTCAGGTCGTCAAAATTCATTAAAAAATCATAAAGCCGTCATAAATGCAATACATTTGAAAAGATTTCACTTTGGTGATGTGTGAGTCACATATGTGAGATTACAGAGAGCTCGAGAAGGAAAGCTGGAACCTACCAACACTGGCTGCAGGAGTCATGCACAATATTGAGCCTGCCCATCATGCAGTGCAACAGGAAGTGGATTGGATAGGGAGGAGAAATCAAAACAGCCCATCACAAGGTTCGTTAGAGTGAGGGGAGAGAATAAGGTGGGGGGGGGGAAACAAGGTTAATATCTCTTGGACACAGTCATCAGTAATTGGAAAAGTCGAAGCAGCAAACTCATCATATCTGTTTACTCAAAGGACAGCGTGAGTCTAACTTTGGTGTGAATGCATTTGGATCTGGAATACAACAACGACTGTAAGTATTAAACATGGTGCGCACGCTGGACTAGACAGAAGTGAGGAGAACAGCAGACAGAGTACAGAAGAGGACTCTACAACCCATCCGGGACCCAAGCCAAGGTCCAAGACTTGGTGTGTCATCAAATAAGGATGGCCACATAATTTAATCTGACAAACAAGAAAAGTTCAGTCCCTCCTTACATCCGTAGATTTTTGGAGTATTATTCAGGCAATTAGTAGGTAGAAAGACACTGTAACCCATTCTTAACACCTAGTGGCCATGCAGTGCCAAACAAAGTGTAACGCACATGAGCCTAGACTTTAATATTGTTGTAAGTTCCCTAAGAGGTGATCAAATCTGTCCAGCACATCTACCACTCTGCCCAACCCCAGCCAAAGCCAGGTTAGACTGATCCGGGCATCCGCTGGGCAGTCACTTGGGAGCCATACCTGATGGGAGGAAAGCGGCCTGTTGCTGAAACTGCATGTTGGCCAGGGCCTGTTGGTACTGGAGCATGCCGGTGTTAAACATGGCAGAGGCCCCGTTGGCCTTCTCCAGGGCTGCCCGCTTGGGCATGGGAGCCATGACACTAGGAGCGATGCCCTACCCAGCCAGAAGGAGGGAGGTCAGTGACAAAGAAGGAAAAAAGTAAAAAAAGACAGACATAGGAAGAGAAAAAGGTGCGTGGAAGAAAGAGAGATGATGTGTTGGAAAGAGGCAAAAAACAGGGAAAAAAAAACAAAAAAGGGTACATAGGTTAGAGAGCATCATAAAAATGGCATCACAACATCCTTGTGTGTACAACAACGACAATCTCATCATATCATCAGTAGCAAGCAAGCAGCAGTCTGACACAGTATTACACAAGCAGGAGCATGGTGCTTTACTGGAGCTACTGGCTAACGAGCATTCATAAATTATACATTATTTTATCAGGAAGCTTCTTTGGATTATTAACTCTTTAGTGCTAGGGCTGACTAAATGCAACATAAGCAAGCATTAACTACTAAAACAATAAGGCTGCTAACACGAGGTGGGACAGGTAGGAAGCACAGAGAGAGGGAGGCTGCACTGCTAGCTCCATGATAAACTGTGTAAGCCGTGTTTAAGTGATGGTTCACCCTCAGACAAAAAGTCAAGGATGGTCTCAGGCCAAGGGACGCATAAGCGGCATCCATCCATTGTCAGTATGTGCACCATGAAACGCTTTGAGGGGACTTTGCCTTGGCATGAGGCCACCCTCGAGGTCTGAATATCAAAGACGAGACTTGATGGTGTAGTGAACCATCATTTGAACAGCAATCTTCTGTTATGGTCGATTCGCTCCTGTGCGGTTTTAAAGGCTGCTCCTCTTAGCCCCACCCTTATCCATCACTAGCACAAAGACATGCGTACGTTTGATTGAGCCGCGCCACAACACTGAACGTGGACTCAGACAGAAGACAGAAGCCATGCCACCGTTACAGAAACTCTGCCTCCCTAACCCTCACTGACTTTGGTTAATTAGGCTACAAGTGATGACGTGATCGCGGCTCCTTTATCACAAATTCCACAAGTGAATTCGTGTTTTTCCAGGGAATTTATTTGGCGTTCGATGCAGTCGAAAAACCAGACAGCCACGATCATTTCATCACAGGCAATAATGACAGATCATACAGGAGGAAAGAACAGACATTGCACAGAGACAAAGACAACAAAAATAGCTAGGTATCTTTGGTTAACACACTGCTCTACAACAAAGCCACATGCCAAGCTAAAAGGTGAAAGGTCATAGTACCAGGTCAAAGGTTGCGTCGAGGGGTCGCTTCAGTGATTTGACAGCCGACTGAGTCTTAATTAGCAGGCAGCGAGCACATGATGGCAATGGGCCAATGGGGTTCAAGCGCATTAACATAAACCAGCAAGCAGAGGTGCATCATGGGGGCAGCAGTGCAGTTTGGGTATAGGTGAGAAAAAACAAAAACAAATAAAAAAACAAATCATTGGAATGCAATATACAAGGGGATAACAGGACTACGGCATGCACAGTGTGGACGCTAGCTCTACTGCTACACAGTTAAAATGATCATCAATAATCAGTGGTAACTACCAGTCTACATTAGTTATTGTCACACAACGATGGATGAATACAGCGATGAGAATATTATTCAATCAATACTTCAGAGAGTGTCTCAGTAATCGGGCAGAAAATGGTATGGAAACACAATTCACGGGTTTCTGTTTCACTGTGCACATCATAGTCTGCGTCACATTACAATGATTCACCCCATGACCCTCGCCCCGTCAATAGGAGCACATGGACGACGCTGTGGTCAACAGGCAAGTGTGGCTGTACAATTATTCACAGGTGCTGTTACTGTCAGACGAGACCAAAAGCACAATAAAATCTTCTTTTGCTTTAACAAATGTCCAGAAGAGAGAGAAGCAGTGGACAGGAGGAAGAGAAATGTCAAAAATAAGACCAGGCCATCAGAGCGAGAAAGACAGAGGAATGGCTTGTGGTCTGGGATGAAATGAACTAGGAGCATTTTTTTTTTCTAGATTAAAAAAATAAACTAAATACACAGACTTAGTGTAGCATTGTCTAATTCTTCTTCATATCATCCGCCTCAAGTCAGATTTGACCCAAACCCAGTGGCAAAACTGAAAATAGCTACATCATACCAACCGGGAGGGTGAGAAAATGGCAAACAAGAACATGTGTATGAGCACAGAGCATACAGTATGTCCTGCAGCTCAGGGAAGCTCTCCCAGAACCTGCTCCTCAGCCTGTATGCGTGTGACTGAACGTGAGTGTGTTCGTCTGGACTGCTCACCATGGCCGCGGCGGCTGTGGCCTGGTTCACCTGGTGCTGCGCAGCCTTGATTTTGGCCTGCAGGTGGGCCGGCGGGTGGAAGTACTTGCACTTTTCCCGGGAGCAGCGGCCCTTGATGTAGTCCATGCACACAGTGACGGTGTTGTCGTTGGTGTCGATCATGGTGCTGTCTGCGGGGTGGGCGAAGCGGCAATCGTTTTCGCCACGGGAGCAGTTGCCCCTCTGATATTCCCGACACACCTGGAGAAAGGAGCAATGAAGCTTCAGCGCAACAACAGTTCCATGTAGGGAATTTCCTGCTTTAGGTATTAGGTATTTGTGTGTTTCATGCAAAAAGTCTCATCTAAACGCAACTTCTTCATTCTAAAAGCCGTACAGTCACAAACCTCCAATAAAATTATAATGAAGGAAACCTGCAGTCGAAAAGAATAGATTTGATTTGCAGGATCATGTCCTCTCGCTGTGTAAAACATTTTCTGTCCTCCTCTGTAATGAACTGTTTGACGAGCAGTTCCTGCAAAAGTATTGTGCTGATCTGGAAAGATCCGGCCTACGCTCAACATTTAGCAATTAAACATAATAAACCTAAAAATTCCATGATGTAATTCTTTGTAAAGAACCGTGATGTGCTCAGTATAGGAGACGTTTTGAAATAGTCTATATGTGTGACACCAGAGGGCAGCACCCTCTTTCACAGAGGGGGGTCCCGTGAACACATGACTTATCCGCAGCTCTGCACTGAGTGTGTCAGCAGTGTTTGGTCTGTAAACATGCCCTCCAGAAAGACAATATAACAGCTGCAGTCATTCTAAACTTTGCTGATGTTGTTTAAAACTCACTCTATAAACTCACTTTATAATACCGTCACAACAAATTTGTGGCAGCAGTCTTGCTTTAAACAGGGTATCTGGGCTTTTCTCTACCTGGAAGAGCATGTTCCTTTGTTGTTGCTATAGCACTAGTGAAGCTCTTTAAAGACATATATTAATATTAAACACATTCAACTCTACTTCTTGTCTAATGGTGTTGTGTGAAGTGTGCACTATCAAAGTAAACACTGTGTTAGAATTAGAAGAGGCACTTAAGTGAGAGCGGGTTAATTAAAAATGTAAACAACTCCTAATTGCAACTCTTGAAAATAGTCTAGATATCACAACGTGAAAATATCACAGTCCATAAACCTTGTCCCGTGAACACATGACTTATCCGCAGCTCTGCACTGAGTGTGTCAGCAGTGTTTGGTCTGTAAACATGCCCTCCAGAAAGACAATATAACAGCTGCAGTCATTCTAAACTTTGCTGATGTTGTTTAAAACTCACTCTATAAACTCACTTTATAATACCGTCACAACAAATTTGTGGCAGCAGTCTTGCTTTAAACAGGGTATCTGGGCTTTTCTCTACCTGGAAGAGCATGTTCCTTTGTTGTTGCTATAGCACTAGTGAAGCTCTTTAAAGACATATATTAATATTAAACACATTCAACTCTACTTCTTGTCTAATGGTGTTGTGTGAAGTGTGCACTATCAAAGTAAACACTGTGTTAGAATTAGAAGAGGCACTTAAGTGAGAGCGGGTTAATTAAAAATGTAAACAACTCCTAATTGCAACTCTTGAAAATAGTCTAGATATCACAACGTGAAAATATCACAGTCCATAAACCTTTAATGGGCTTATTTTCTTCTAATTAGCTCGCAGGCTGCCCGATGGTACCTGCTTTTGTATTAAATTAGTGTTCAGTTACGAAAACATTATACGCAGTCCCATTAAAATGTTGTTGCTAATATGCTTGTTAAAACTCTTTAACTCTTTAACAACACTTGTTTACACGCTCATTATCATCCTGGGTGGCTCAGCTCCCTCTAAGAATGAGTCACATCATGACGTGTAGCTTATTGGTGCATTACTAGAGGAGAGGCGTGATTCTAGGCCACATTCTGCCTCCTTGCACCATCACAAAAAAACAAGGTTTGGATCATCATTGCGCCCATTACCTCAAGTCTGTCTGTTCTCAGCAGTTTCTGGGCTGCAGCGGCGGCAGCGTTGGGGACTTGGCTGACGGTGGGACTGGAGGCCATGAGGACCTGGGTGCTGGGCAGAATCTCCGGGGGCATCAGGCCTGGTGACACAGGGCTCAGGTAGGGATTAAAGGCCGCGGCTGCAGCTGCTGCCGCACTGGCATTGGTGGCCAGGCCTGGCGTCACTGAGAACATGGGCTGGATGTGAACAAAACAAAAGCACAGGGATGAGACGCCTGTGGAAAAATAGTGCACACGAATAACAAACTTTGAGCTTCTGGTATGGGGAAGAGAAAGGGACAGACGGAAAGTTAAAAGCCTGAAAGAGCCATGTAGACAGTGAAGGAGCTATTTATGTGTGAGCTTAGACTGGGATGTTGTCTCACCATGGGCAGCAGCTGTGGTATGTTCATACGTGTGTGTCCTCTCACCATAGGCGGTAGCTGCGTCCCGGGAATCATGGCGTTGGCGAGCTGCATCTGCTGGGCCAGCATGGCCATGTTCTTCTGCTGGATCAGATTGTTCCTGCCATTGATCTCAAGCTGGGTCTTTAGGTGGGGAGGAGGGTGCAGGTACTTGCAGTTCTCCCTGGAACAACGGCCCTGAAGGATGTACACAGAAACATTGCATACACTTAAAATGCAAATATAGTATTCATACAACAGTGCTGCACACTGAGACATCTGCCACCAAATATTGAAGCAATAATTTATCTTATATGAGATACTATGCACCCTGGCACCACCATGAGGTGGACATGTTAATTCTAATGCTAATTAGCAACTATTAGTGTGCTAACAAGCTAAACTAATGGTGAACATACTTGAACATCCACGCTTTACCGCTGTGTTAGCATTCTATTATTAGCAGCATAGCCATTAGCCCGGCTGTAAAAGCTCTAAAGTCCTGTTATGACGTAGTTTATGTAGTTTCTGTATGTCAGGCTGGCTAATTAAGTAATTATAATAATATGCAGAGTATCAACAAATGTTAAGGTTCCACATAAACATGACAAAAAAAGAAGCTGACTGGTTATGTTCAACATTAGTACATCAAACATGGTGTTAATGGTTTTTACCCCGGATGAAAGCCTGTATAGTTGCACAGTGTCATGGAAACACACATTCACATTAAGACTGGCGTCGGTCTACCACTAATTGTTAACAACTTGCTATTTCCTATCGGTCTCGGCGAGGATTCTTCTGTGTCTGTCTGTGTGTGTGTGTGTGTGTGTGTGTGTGTGTGTGTGTGTGTCCATTTGAGTTCAATAGCCTCAGAAAGTCCACAAGTCCAGCTTAGTTAGGCTACATGTGCATCCAAGGCTATAATTACTGTCCAGTCATTATCCACATATATTGTATCAGCAGTCATCCGCAGTCATCTCAGAATCATTATCTAAGACAGGGATCTGGTTCTGCAGCCTGCTCGGAGTATCCTGCGGTACACTCAATCTGGATAGGGAGTCAGGGAAGAACGCACACACAAAAGCACAAGTGTGTTCTCATGCAGGGGAGAATGCGCACACATAAAACCCCAATGTCGGGGTCATGTTCGTGTAACAGGTGGCAGATGCGTGTCAAACACGCGCACACACACACACACCAACACTGGACGCAGTTTAGGAAAGACTTGTATTTACGTTCAGGCCCGTGGCACAGCTGAGGCGTCTGTGGCAGCTCGTGCCCCCCCCCTCCGCTGGGATTCAGCTCTACACCCCATCATGACTTCACTCCACTCCACTTTCACGTCTCCTTCACTTTCACTGACACCGAAGCCCCAGACAGGTGCAAAGGAGTGTGTGTGTGTGTATGGGGGGTAGAGGAGTAGAGAGGGGGACATTTAAAAGGCAGGGGGATTTCTTTATGATGTCTTGTTTTGTCCACTTGTCTGAAGTTGCTGCCTCCAGATCACATTAGACAGACATCCTTTTAAAATAATGTGATGCACAAAGCAAATAAATACAGAATGCATGGATCTGAATCACAGCCACGTCTCCACTGTGCTGGGAGGCCATTAACTGAGATGGTGGCACACTGACAAACAGCATGTCCAGAGTCTGTAGGTCTAGCTGATGTAAGATGATCAGGATACCTTTACGCGTTGTGTTTAAAGTGAAGAGGTATATTCTAGTCGAGATTAGTTCATTTTGACAAGACGTCTAGTTGAATAACCAGACAAAAATGAGCATAAAGTAAACAAACATGTAAAATGGCATATAAACATCAAATACCAGTAAGAATCCAATACATAAGCAGACTAAGAAGTCATAGGTAGGAAAATTCAATAATCAGTCATGGATTTCCAGGCTGATGGGAAGTGCGTAGATTGGTTGAGCTGTCGTTTAGAACAATTCTAGAAGTGACAACAGAGAGAGTTTGTGTGCATGTGTGTGTGTGTGTGTGTGTGTGGATGAGATAAGAGGAACTGAAAGCAAGTTCTAATGGCACTCATCCAGAGAGTGACAATGGCATGCAGCAAGGGCAGGATGAGCAGAAAGATGGTATGTGTGTGTGTGTGTGTGTGTGCATGCAGAGAGGGTTTACAAAGACAGGAAGGATCATGTTGCGTTCACCCCGTACAACCCTGTCGGTCGAACCCCTAGACGGGACAAATGCGGCCATGCATGAGGGCCGGTGGGGGTTAAGGTGAGAGGGTAATGTTTGAAAATGTCGCTTCGACTATAGTTACTTTTAATCATACGAAGTAAAAAGAAAAACAAACAAACAAGCAGCAGCCATTTTGAATAAGAGATCGAGTCTCTGGAAAGAAAACGTCAGGCTGCATGGGTGGGCGAGGGAGAGAGAGGGTCATAGTGGCTCTGGGACGAGACTAAGGCTGCGCCAGGGAAATTTTCGAACTTGCAGAGGGAGTGATTAGCGTGGGTCATGCCATGGCAGGAAAAGGAGAGAGCAAAATGGAGATGCGAGGAGCTGGAGGAAGACACGGCCTCTCTTGTGACTGTTAGTGTGACATCTGTGGGCTCGAGCACAGAGTGTCCACAGCAGCACTGTGGCCACACAGCCCTGCCCTGAAAACAGTGATTTCCTGAAACATTTCCAAATCCCTGGCAGAAACAGGAAATCGCCGATTACGGATACAACCGAGCCTGAATCCACAACTAAAAGTGTAGAGGCCTCTCTGCCCTGGTCCTTGTAATTTTTTTTTATTCTGTCTGTGCTACTACCACTATGAAAACGCTGCAGATGAGAAATTTCTTATCCCCGCCTGACTCTTCTGTCTCCTCTGAGGGATTCAAAAGATTATACTAAGATGATTTAAAAGTTATTATGCCGATAAAAATTGGATTTGCCATGGAGACCCCTAGAAGGCCTCAAATCATGAGCAGATTTGTCTGCGCTACGAGCTTATGTAGGATTTATGAATCAAGCAGTTTCAGAATAATTCATCCAAGTTTTTTTCCACTTCAGTTCATCATTTTTCATGTTTCAGAGCTGCAGGTCAAGAGTTATTACAGCTAACAGGTTATGTCAATTCATCTGAAACATAATCTATCAAAATTACTATATATATACTGTATATACATAAGAACATTAATTACTATTTCTTAAAATTTATAAGAAGTTGCTTGTTGATAATAATGATCACTAATATGTACATTCAGTGATTGACAGTTGACAAATTATTAAGTAATTGCTTTTCTCAGCCTTACTTTAGAAAACAGAATTTGGGATAAGGCTGTTCAATATAGAAGATATTAAGTATATTGTTATCAAGAACATATAAAAGACTATATTGTATATCGTCTGATTTTATTGTGACACGTGTGTTTTAATTCCTGATTTTAAAGGCCACTTTACAGTAAAATAATGTAACTTTCTGAACTATTTAGACTCTTCTTCCTGTTCTAATATTTGTCTTCATCCACTTCAGTCATTAGAACCACATTAATGAAAATTATTTATCAAAATTCTCATTGTGTTAAGATGTAATCGGCGTAACAACAGTGATCCCTACAATATTGTTGCAGGGATATCAAGGTATGTGTTCAAAATATATACTATATATAGCTTACCTGCTCTGTCATTTTCCCCGCCTTTAAACTAGTCTACTATACGTTGCACCGTGGCAAGTTGGAGTAATTCTGCCATACAGAATCCGTGTCTTTGAAACAGACACGGATTCCCAGGAAGAAGAGGGAAAACTACTTGTGCAAGCTCCCCTACAGGTTGACACATCAGAATGGTAAGTTTAGTGTCTAACCATTAAGGCCACCCCAGCTAGCTGTCACGAGCGGTTCCTCAGGATTCTTACTAGCAGACTTAAGCTGTTTTTTGGAGCCTGTCATTGGTGAACTGCAGAACGAAAGCAGAAATCCTCATGATGTTTGTCATAGTATATTAAAAACAACTAATGGACGGACATTTTATCAATTTTTACTGGCGGCTTTAAGACACATGAAGACATCATGTTGTACCACTGTCACCTGTACAACAGTGAGCTGCTTTTTTCTCAAAACGCTGCTGCAGCACAAACTGAACTTCCTACTGGCTACTGTCTACGGGTACGCATGACAGGTTGCAATAACATGTCCTACCCTGATCACTCTCTCTTCCAGCTCTCAGACTCTCGCCCGTAGACACACACACTGCTTTTGCAACTGTGTGGGATGTTAAACAAACAATGAACCCAGGCAAACACAATCAGGGGTGGGGCCGCATCCCATCCTTTCAAGGACAGCAGATGAAGAGACGTGTGTAACATGGATGTGTTCGCCAGAGAGGAAAAGATAAACAAAGGAGAATGTGACCAAAAACCTGACCGCTATTTGAAGCTGGAATGCAGGAATTTTACATTCAAGATATTGCCAAACAAGTTCACACAATCCTTATTAACCATTAATTAATCATTCACTGTAAAGTAAATCTCTGTACTTGCACTATATCAGAGTTTTGATTTGATTTGCCTGAAGTGAAATAGTCAGCAAGGCTATATAAACATTTTTTGTTTTGTTTTTTTTTACTATCGGCAGGGTTGAAATAATCACGGAGGAACATGTGTTCAGTTCATATGCACATATTTACAACAACCTGAAGGCTTGTGATCCTACTTTAATGAAATTAAATCTGGGACCAATCTTACATTTTAATATTTTAAACATTTATTTTAAAGTCTAATTACAATAGTTCACTCAAGGACTCATCTTTCTATTCAGTTTAATTTGAATACATTATAAAGCCAAGGAGATGAAAGATAAGAGATAAAAGTCCGCATAGGAGAAACATCTTATGTTGCTTGTTTTGATTTATTTCGGTTCCTGTGTGAGGATAAAGGCTACATGTAAAAAAGATTTGAGACATATATTTGAGCTCTGATTTCAATCAAAGAATTCAGCCATTTTTCTCATATTTCTGACTGTTTTCCCTTCAGTATTCTGAAAACAAACTATTGTTTCTAAAAATTCTGAGGAAAAAAACTGTGAAATCTGGGGAACAAACTGCTACTTTTACTGTTTTCCATCATTCATTTGAAGCATCACCTTATTTACCTAGTGTACCATAAAGTTTGTGTCATAAGTTTCTCTTTAAAAATGCAATTAAATTCGCCGTTGATTGCCTTGGTGTGATGTTACGGACTCATTTGTGTTGGCTCGTGATGTGATGCTTGGCTGTTCTCTGCCCTGCGTTCCAGCGACTTCTGTCTAAACATACACTGAGATGAAAGCACGTTCTTTCTCTCACATGCTGTGAATGGAGCTTTGTTTGCCTGGACGGCGGCGGAGACTCAAAAAGGCTGGGGCCCAGCGGTTGGTCTTTTTGTCTACCTGACAACGAGCAAGTAGCATGAAAAATACTGGAAGTGTTACAATAGACCGTTTAAAATTTAAATTGAATTTTTTTATTTCTCACCCACATAATAAAGCGTTAAGGGGTTAAGCGTAAAAGAGCAAAGAGGTGAAGAAGACATATGAGAAGTGCTCAGGATTGTTTCGCTTCTATATTAGTCTATAAACACACACTTGTATGCATCTGCCCGGACCCGGTGATCCATGCTGAACTGCTTTGTGGTCAGGGGGCTGATGTGAGATACGGTGGAGGGATGGAGCGTTAATCTATGATAATAGTCACAATATGCCCCGGTGACGCATTACCCCCCTCGCAAAACAACAACTAAGAGAAGGGGATTACAGGCTGTAAGCAGAGCTATAACACCGACCACACAGAGAGACATAATATTTCCCACATAAATGTTCCTGTGTGAGTGGGCTTTTTAGGGTTTTAGGATATAATTTCAAGAAATTCTGCACAAAATGGAGATGGTAGTTTGTTCGAACATGAACATGCAAAAGAGGAGCAGCCAGACACACAAACACAGCAATGAGTTATTCACACTCAAGAGGGTGTTGGCTCTCAGAAATGCCTCAGGTCAGGTGTCACATACACAGAAGCCCTGGATCCAAACTTAGACCTCCGCTTTTTGCTGCCCCCCGCCCCCCACGCGCTTTTTTTCATGTGACTTTATTAGGCCCAGCAGGCTCATAAGGTTACTTCTGTACTTTATATCATCGGTAATAACTACGCAATCGCACAGGTTTGGATTTCAGTTGCGGCTCTTTATGAGAGCGGTCCAGCGCTCGCGGCGTGAGCGTGCGGTGGGAACACTCATTTAATCGCTTCTGTGCTGCGCTTCCAAGCGGGATGAAGAAAGAGGAGTAGCTGCGCAGACATTACAGGGTCCGGCCGTTTGGTCTCTGTGCGTCTGCAGACAACAAACACTTCATCTTAATGAGCCATTTCAAACCTGAAAGCTAAGCGATCTAGTTACATGTAACACTGTACTTCTGGTGCCTCAGCTCCAACAAATGCACTTTTCCAGGTCCATGACGTAAAGATGGATAGCTGTTAAAGGTCATTCATGAAATTATTACCTCTGCCACGCAGGTTATTTGTTGACCATATTTATCCGTTAGTTTGCTTGTTCACAAGATAATTACATAAGTCACAGAGAGGTTTTGATGAAATTTTCAGGAGAGGTGTGAAATGGCCTAAGGATCAGTCGGTTTGAGTTGCGTGGTGATCGTCATTTGGATCCAGGATTTTTACAGGATAGGGCATGGGGATGTTCCCCTGAATTTCTCTTCTATGGCGCTGCTGTAACCTTTCTTCTTTGATGTCTTTGATGTCTTTAATGTCTTTAATGTCTTTAATGTCCTTTATGTTACTTAAAAGTTATTATAGCAATAACTAGTCACGTGACCTGGGCGTTGTCTGGCACCAGAGTGTCGGGGGCCAATCCTGCCTGTACTTCGGCTTATATGATGGATTTGCAGCAGGACTGCAGCGAAGTGCTCAATGTTATTCATTTCAACTGTCAGTGTTGTTAATGTTATGACTGATCAGTATCTATTATATATACTGCAGAGCTCCAGTCCAGAACAGTAGTAAAAATAATACTACTGAAGTTATCTGCACAGGGTTTCCTCCAAGTTTCAAGTAATAACCGCCCGTGCAGATGATTAATTTGGTTTGCATTGACAGATTTAATCTGGCCTGTAGTATGATACATTCATATACTGTAATCCTATCCACAGCTCTAATCCCACTGTCAACTGGCCTAATCCTGTTTCAGCAGTTATCTCCTTCAGATTTGCCAGAAAGCAGAATGCTTTAAACCTCTGTCGCTCTCTTTTTGCCGTTAAAGAAGAGATTTTGCCTCATATTGTTTCTGAAATGTATTTCTGCCTTAAAAGGTTAAAAATAAGTGGCCAACTGAGATGGAAGTTTCAAGTTTCAAACCAAATAGGTTTTCCTATAATAAGGCAGGAAAAAGAATTATACTAGAATGTATTAGAATTATACTATTTTTTTCTGGTGCTGCAATGATGGATCAGTTAGTCGATTGAAAGAAAATTAATCAACGACTATTTTCACAAAGAATCATTTCAGGTTGTTTCAAACTAAATTATCAAACATTTATTGGTTCCAGTTTCTTAAATTTTAAGATTAGCTTTTTCTCACTCCCACTTCTAACAGTAGATAAAGAATTTGGGGGTTTAGTTGTTGTTTGGAGTAAAGAAGCAATTTAGGCTCCAAAAAAATGTGATGGGCATTTTTCACTGTTGTAGTTGTAGCTCTAATCTCTGTTCTACGAAGGGTTTTGTGAGTTTTGTTAATCTTAACTACATAACATGCAGTTTTCAAGTAAGATATAGCCTAAATCTCATATAATTCAACTGAGATTAGCTAGTGTCAATCCATTTAAAACTTTTTTAATAGAAGTATTGCAAATAGTCCAGAAGCATTTAAAATGTGCAGAAAGTCCAAACGACACAGGGGAAGTCATAGACAGATATAGTAAAAATACTTGTTTATCTTATTAAGATGAATTCTAATTCTCACTATTCAAAAAAAGTAATACTTTTTTTTTTTTTTTTTTAAATAACATAGATAATTAAATGCAGAATGTGTAAACAGAAGCTATGGCTGCCTCTGCGTGTCACACCAAACCGATCAGGGCTATTGGACCTCAGAGGGCGCCACTGTTTCAAGTCAAAAAACAAGGGCACGTGATGGATTGTGATGTGTTTACTGCTTCACCTCTCAGAGTCTCTGTCATATAACAAAACCATAAAATGGATCTGATTTGATCCTCTAAGAGTTTCCTGCTTGCTGCGACGAATAAGGGACAATGAATCGGAGAACAAGGGAAAGTAACTATGATTCTCATGAGGAATGCACCTAAAGCATCTGAGCAAAAGATGAAGAGAAGGACAATTGTCGTTTTCACATTCGTGTGGCTTCTGCAACCGCCACCGGCAGACATCTCTTTCATGTTGTGGCTTCGGCACGGAGAAAAGAGGTGGGTAAACATAACCCATGAGCCAAATGGCTGGGAGAGGGAGGGGCACCTTGAAAAGGTGTTGAAAGAATTGTGTCTAAGTGAGGAGATCTGGCCCCGAGCTCCTCGCTCAGCTGTCTAATGTGAGGATAATGGTGGAGCTGGACATGACAGTGTTTGAATGTCTAAGCACTAAAAAGCTGACGAGAGATAAAGACACTAAAATGAAACACGGAAATGGGTGAATATGAAAAGCACAATTAGTTATCAGTTTTAAACCACCTTTAAATAACTTTAGAGTTACGATCACACATGTTTTGACGCTATCAACATTCACGTTATGTCTGCAATTGCAAATATACTGTTTGTGTTCACATTTACTAATTCTGTCTATATACAGCAGTATCTACTGGTTTTAGCAGTCTAATGCTCTTGTACTCCAGCCATATTTCCTCTGTAAGCATGGGGAATATACAGGAAAATGATGCATTCATGTAATCCAAGACCACAAATAAGCCGATGGTCACGTTTTTTATATTTGATAAACAGTCTGTTTGTCACTTTCTGCACTTTCTCAACATTTTTTATTTCTGACAAAGACCATCTGTGATTACTTCCCTATAGGTCCCACTTTAACTGTGTTATTTATACTGCCACCAAGAAGTTGATTGCCAAATCCAAGAAATCATGTTTTTGTTTTTTGTTTTTCATGTTATTTCACCAAATAGAAATTTATTGAGATTCTTTCCTTTTACACACTAATATATTTTGCAAAACAAACATTTTCTTGTACATTTTGGCCTCTTGTCCACACGCAAATTTTAGGTCATTAAAAATTGAGATTTTTCAAAAGACCTGCTGAAACTGATTTTTAAATAACTTTCTGTATATCCATGTGTAAATATACATATACATATAAAATGGAGCACTTGGAAAAATAATTTTGTCACCCCTCAATTTGTGTGTGCACTGCACATTACTGTTGTCTGTAATGGGCGTGTGCAACAAACAACAACAAGTGAGTTTGGTCGTCTTTGCTATCGCCTGTTGAAACAAAGGTTTTGTAGACAGTTTCTTCCAAAACATGTACGTAAAAAAATATCCGTACTATTGTCTACAAGGTCTTAGATAACTGAAAGTGAATAAATAGTAAATGACATCACTTACATATATTCTTAAAAGCCATGTCATGTCTGCTTATATCTCCCGCACAGTCAAACATAACGTCGTCAGAAATTTCTATATGACGAGCTTTGAAGTTGATATCTGAGCCTCAGCATCTGGTTTTCATGTATAAGGAAAGAAAGGACAATAAGGGCTCTACTTTCACATATAAATGTGGTCTAGAAAAGTTTTGCTTTTCATTATAATTGCTTGGAAATCTGCAGATTTTAGCATTCAGATCCAATATATACTGTATATATGATAACAAACCCTCTGGCTGTGTGCTGTATGTCTGTATGTTTAACACTAAGAAAATGACAAGAGGAGGCATCATTGTATCAGTGGTGCTATAAAGGGCGTCAGTGTCATCGAGGGACAGAGACGGCTGACACCGAGAAGAAAAGACAGGCTGTTGTCGCTGATCCTCCATCACATAAGCTCACAGAGATGATGCACAGCCACACTGATCTGTCAAGGATGCACACAACCCCGGAATAACCAGACCAAAAAATCTCTGTATGTGTCCATCCAGGCCGACCGAAACCAAGAAAGACATAACAATAAAAACCATCAACACCAGGAGACGGCATGTAAAAGATCCAACTTAACGAAAATCAAAGCCCCGCACGCGAGTCTGATCTAGTGCCCATTTTAATCGGCAAGATATTTACAACCCTCCTCCAGCAAAAGCTGAATCCTCGCACCGTTCATTTAAAGGAGAGAATCTTTTTTATTGTGGACGCGCCCACAGATACCCCATTAAAAATCCAATTAGGATGAAGATCACCAGGCGTCGACTGCAGAGGGGAGGATCCGGAAAAGGACCCCTGTCTGAATTACGGCACCACCGCAGCACACTGCAGACCATTTCTGATCACAGGTACTATCATGAGACCTGGAAACACATGACGTGGTCGCACATTTACATTATTACAACCACACGCAGATGTCCAACTTTCCTTTCTTCATGTTTTCTTTGGGCTTGTAAGCTTTGGCAAGGAGCCACTGAGGCAAGCAATGTGAGGATCACATGCCATCTGCTACTGTTGTGCCAATAAACAATATATTCAAACAGGACACGGAGAGGAAGTTTCATATGTCAACGTCAAATACTGACACCAGTTAAATTCAGATCAGATCGGTCCTTATCAGGTTTATTTGAGCTCATGTTTTACTTGTTTTGATGAAAAAACAAAAGACTGCAACCAAAAGGTCTATTCACAGCGCAGGAATGTTAAAAACAAGCTCTCAACTAAGATTAAAGGGACAGTTCACTTCACAACAAGGTCTGTGGATTACCCTGAGTCACTAGGCCAGGATTTCTGGACAGAGACATTATTGTAGAGTTGCTTTTAAGTATTGTGCATAGTGCACTTTGAGCACCACGGGAGTAACATTTACTCCCGCAATATTTCAGAAAGGGGACAAATCCGTGAAGAGCAACTCCCGCCAAAACAATCTGGATGGATATACAGCACTAAAACCCAATTTTGGGGGGTGAACTGCCCCTTTAAAACAATACCATGCTTCACTGTGCTGCTTTTGCTCTGTTTTTCATTAGTTCATTCCTGGCCACAAAAATGGCAACTGTTGTCTGCATGTGGTCTCCTAAGGTACACCGTAGTGTGTGAGAGCAATGCCAAACTCACATTAGCCTTCTGAACAAAAAATTATATGCCTACACGCACACACACGCACAGTGAAAGTGCTGCCCAGACATTGGCTGGATAATTTGTTTTAAATCATAAAACCAAAAATAAAAAAAACACAGTCGACTAGCAACGCAGCTAATATTTACCTCACGTGTGTGTGGGCAACTACCTTTCAGCACGTGTGCATGTTTAACCTGTGAACGGCCGCTGAACATAAACATGGTGTAAAAATATGGACATCAACATTAGAGGAAAGACAACGGAGACGGCGGGAGCGTGATAGAGATGGGCAGAGACAAATACGAGGTATGTAGCCGCCCTCCGCCTAGGAATGTAATCTTGGCTCAGAACAGCGCAGCAACACAAAGACGGCGGTTGCAGCAATACTAACAGACGCACGTGCACACGCTCTTTTTCTCAGAGGGCAGACATGATGACGGTGGGTGTGTCTGGCTGGCAGGTAGATAAAGTGCGAGGTCTGTGCTGTGGCAAAATGTGTGTGTGTGTGTGTGTGTATTCAAACTGTTCTCCAAGTCAGACAGCTACCACTCCTTTTTACGACACTGCCGACGTAAACAACGACCCACCACTGTACACGGGTTCACACAAGGTCGTGGGGGGAGGGGTGGGGCTTCTGCGAGGGTGTAACGTGAACCATCCTGTCTGGGGGTGGCTGGGTGTGGCTTGAAGTAAAGGAGGTAAAAACCAGGCTGAGCAGGAGATCAAGCAGAAGCAGCTACCGAGATAGGAGGAGAATGAAAACATAGGGGAAAACATAGGGGAAAACAATAGGAGCAAAGTTGACGAAAAAACAGGCCTCACTGAAAACGAATATCTCTCATCTACAGTAGAGAGCAACTTTTTATTATCTGAGACTCATTCTAGCAGCAGCTAATAAGGCAGGAATTAGTTCGCTCGCTGGCTTCAACCTGAGCTGACTATTAAGCTCCAATCTGATCGGGAATGCTTAAGCGAAGCATTAACAGCCAAATGTTAAAAGTAGGTTTCTTCCTTGACATATCGCATACCTCTTAAGCTCTCTTCCTTGTGATTTTCTTTTTTGTTTCAGTTACAGAAATTTGCCCACCTGTCTCATGAGGTTAAAGAGCAGAACTAAATGCTTCGGCCGTTAATACGGTGGCCGAAGCCAACCTGTCGGCTCCACAGTTAATCATTCATAGACAAAGTTACAGGGCTGACTTTAAATCAGGGAGTTCTGGCAGCCATTATCCTTCTCCAAATATTTACCCTGCTTTGACATAGCTGAGCTGTCTCTGCTGCACCATGTAGATACACAGGCAACAGAAAGGGCTTTCAGAAACACATACAGACACGCCACAAGTTAGTTTTGATTCTGTGGCCTAGATTTAAACTTGGTTCCGACTGATTGTCTCGCTCGAGGGTAAATCATCCACATTTGATTGCGGCCACGAACATCTTCCCGTGAAAAACGGTGATTTATCTGTCTTTGCTATTTCTGGTACAAATACACTTTCCTGCTCTAATTCCCTCGGCATGGACAAACATGGTTCAGTGCAGGACGTGTGCGTGTGTCTGGATGTGCGTGTGTTTTATCGATGTGTGTGAGCCACGCAAGAAGGAGGCCAGAGAGAGAGAGGGAGGGAGAGAGAGAGAGACGTGAGGGAAATGACTCGGTTTGGGTGTGACCTGCTCAGCTATGCACTGGTGATCTTGTGAGACCTGTTCTAATTATACATCTCTCAAGAAGAAGGGCGATCCTCTCTCATGGGCAGAAAGTGTGTCCAGGAGGGTGTGTGTCCAGGAGGGTGTGTGTGTGTGTGTGTGTGTGTGTGTGTGTGTGTGTGTGTGTGTGTGTGTGTGTGTTTGTGTGTGTATGAGCTAGTGTAGGTGTAGGGGGTGCAAGCAGGATGTGTTAAAAAAGTCGGTCGTTCACCTACCTTTGGACGCCCAGAAAGGCAATCATGGTCAAACGTGTTGAAAAATGCTTTCAGTAGTGCTATACATGCTATTCCATTTATTATTTTTACTGTATGTGTCTGCAGGTCTGTGTGAGAAGGAACCCTTATCAATGAGTTGAATGTGTCTGTATCTCAGCTCAAATCTAGTAGCGCATCTCAAAAAAATTGAATATCATGGAATAGTTCTCCTTTTTAAGTTTTTCTTTTTAATTCAAAACGTTACATTTTCTTATATTCTACATTCACTACACATAAAGTGAAATATTTTAAGCCTTTTTTATTGTTTCAGCCAGAAATCCCCTCGTAATCGTCAATCCACAATCATGTGTAGTCTAAAACTACTTCACAACTATCATCACTTGAAAAGAAGCATTATTTTGCAGCAGTATGCTTTCAAATTACTGCAGGCGATTTTAATCCTACCCTGCTGCTGCTCTGCTTGCACTGTAACTTTTTACAGTTACAGTTAAATATTCTAATATTTTGAGATGCGTCATTTGAAGCTGTAGGGCATAATTATCAAAATTAAAACGGTAAAATGTTTGAAACATTTTAGTTGACTTGTAATAAGACCAGAGGATGGCAGCTGTTAACTCAAAAAAAAATTCCAATGACAGAGCTGAAGAGAATGCAGGAGAAACTCCCTGATCCAGGAGCTGCTAGAGGACACCAGTTTGGTGACAGACTGATTTTACAGCACGTGCCATTTTCCTTCAACATGTACTCACTGGGCAGTCAAATAACTGTTAAAACAAGAAATAACTGAATTCTAACATCAACAACCATGACAGAAACAGCCACAGGTGGATAGCGATGGGTTGTTTTGTTGAAATATATTTTGTTTAGCCAAAAACACTTGTGTTTGCTCATGTGAGGGATGACTCAACTCAAACATTCATCAGTGAATATTTGTGCACTCGCCTGCAGCGACCAACATCTCTGAAATTGCACATTTCCTGGCAAATGCGTCTAAGTTTCAGATCAGTCTTGTAAGTGCATCTCATGAGAGCACCAAGTTAAAAAACACTAAAATCTCTCTGAGTGCCAAACAAAAAGCCAATTCGTTCAAACCCGTTCACGTTTGTAAACTTATTTTCAATTAAATTGAATTTTTTTAAAACCAGGGAAATACAACGTTTGTTACATATCACAATATAAGAATGTCCAAAATCAGATATATATTCTCATATCATCATCACAACACTGTGGCCATTATTGTAAATTTTGCCCAAACCCCCCATAATATTTCCATTCCCCCTCTTACCACACAATGAGTATTCGTCTCAAACTGCTCCTGCTCCCCCTCTTTCTTCTCTTGCTGTTTCCACTGTGGTTTTTTCAGAGACCTCCTCTGTTTTTCATTACCACTGGAAAAATGTGGCAAAGAGTTCAAAAAACTATTGCCCATCTCTATTAATGCACAAGTACGACTGGAAAACGAACCCAAACTACTAAAATAGATCCATTTGTTCCCTTAAAAGCCTCCGTTTAGCTGCAGGGTGACCTTTACCATAGCAATGGCAATATATCAGTTCTACGCTGCCCATCCAGTGAAAAACCACATACAAGTATGACTTTTTTTTCTGATTAACTAGAGAATAGTTTCAGAAAACTCTTATTGTTGGGTCAATGTTAAACGTCCAATCCAAAAACTTCGTCTGAAATATGAAAACACTGACAGGGAATCTCTATGTTTTTCCTGATAATATTAAAATATTTTTTCTCTAGAATACCACCACCGGTTGTCAGCAGATGTCCACATGTGGTGTACGAAATGAAGGATCAGTTCATTCCAGGCCGTCAGGAGAACATTAGTGTTTCTTGTTATGGTAGCAGTTGCTGCGCTGATGATGACATTCCAGTTTGGTACAAGATGGGTCTTATTTTAGGCAGTTTTTGTCATCGTAACATTTAAATCACACGTCACTTCAACAAAGTCCAGAAGGGAAAGAAATGAGCAACCGGGTGATCGTTAGACACATTATCTACTGAAGATGGGACCATCTGCAATGTTGGCGTTAGTGACCAATTGCATTGAAAAATTGTACGGGAGCTGATACATTAAACCTGAAGCACTAAGTAGCTACAGTTGTCTGGGAGATTCGTGCTTCATCTGGTTTCTTTTTAGCAACGCTTCCGTCGTCCCATATTTTTCAATTAACTACTACCAACCTGTCAGGGATTATGGATAATGATGGCGCCAATCCTCGACACGAGGATCAAAGGCCAAAACTATGAGAACAGGGCTTGAGATGTAATAGACAAAATGATTTAATTTAACCTCGGAACTGTGAAGATCGAACACACACACGCATGCCGGTTGTGAGGAATCTTAAGAAGAGTTAGCTCGGGCCTGACAGTGTTCCCCTGTCCACATCTGGCTATGAACACAGCTCTGTGAGTGCACACACACACACACACACCCACTGTCCTCATCCTAACCCTGCCCCACTCGCACAGCGCGAAGGACCACGAGTCACCGATTTTCTTCAGGGGCAGAGCACAAACAGGAGTGTGGAAAACGCACACAGTCAAACATGTACGGGTGTGTGTCAGTGCTGGAAAGTTTGTGTTTAGGTCCGCCCATCCCTGGAGATCTCATGCACCGATAAAAAGACAGATTGTGAAAGAGAGAATGAGACAGAGGAGGGGAGAAAAAAAAAAAGGTGTTTACTTTTCTGCTTTCCTGCAGTTGCCTAAAAATGGAAAATTACTGCATACGGTGGGCCAAATCAGCCCCCAACTTCAGACTTAAAAAAAAAGATACACATACACACACACACACACACACACACACGCACACGCATATAGAGACACACACAGACGAGCCCCCTCTAACTGACTCGAGGCCTCAGCACAGGAAGTGGTTTGACTGAGAGATCTACATGATGACGCTGATGAAACATGTTGCTCTCGGGGCGTCTATATGAGTCTGTACATGTGACAGCCTTTTATCTAGAGCTGGCACAAAATGGTGTTTGTTACACGGACCGTGTTGACGCATTAAATTCATGCAGCGTTTCAGTGGGAAAGGGGACCGACTTGTAAATGACTCCTGTTCTAAATGAAAGCAGTAAACACCACCCAAAACACTGTCTGTCCTCGGAAATTCCACAGTACACTGGTACAAACGCCTGACTTCTGCTTCCTGAATCTAAAAAGCTCCCCCCCCTCTGTGCCCTAGATCACGTGTAACAGTCACCTGACCAGAAATAGGCGGGGCTGAGGGGAGAGCACATGTCATGGCAGATGGTGCGCTCGAGCATGAGGCAGACTGCAGACAACTGCCTTTTCCTGTTTGTAATTCCACATATAAGTGCCTGTCAGATTGAATATGCTCACTGTCTTGAATTTAGCATAAGAGCAAACTTCACAACTTCCAGTTCACCCACCACAACTTCTGTTTTCTTACCTTGAGTGAGTCGAAGCATGCAATGACCCGTCCGTTGTCCACCTGACAGCTTTTGGCCGGATGAGCGAATTTGCATTCCTGGTCGGAACGCGAGCACGTGCCCCTCTGGAACTCCCTGCACACCTCAAGCGTCAGCCACTTTGTGTCGCGGATCTGCGCCATGTTCAGCGCCATGGCTGCAACGTGCAGAAGGGGGATCTTTCAGAGAGCTACGCAGGTACCTCTAGCGATTTAATCCACCGCTTCTAAAGGCCTTTTTGTTTAGTTTGTCGTTAATGTCTCTGCGTAACTTTGAAATGAAACATTCAAAATGAAGATTCTGTTGATTGAGAAGGCTCCTCTCCCAACGTGAAATGATGCAGGACGATGTTCTCGCTGTTACCAGATTATTATCCTGATCAATCAGCCACAGTTTACATCCAGGAGGTGACGTAGCGTGAACAGTTGAGCCACACTTGGCTTGGCTTCTTTTCCTCACTCACCGTTGCTTTCTGAGTAGTGTCATCGATAACGCTCAGAAAACCAAGGCGGCAAACAGATGAACAGGCCAAAACGCGAGCCCTCCGATGCAGAGCAGCAGGCAACAAAGGTGATAGTCTGGGTGTAACTGGGTGTAAGGAAGGTTAAGGGCACTGAGGACTGAGTGGAGGCTTATAGGGTCAAAGGCGAAAGTTAAAGGCAAGGTGGGTGAGACACTGCGTGGGCCTGTTGGCGTTTCGGGCTGATGCGATAAGGCCAATCAGCTGGTGGAGGGCTGGCAGCAGGCGGGCTGAGGCCGGGAGCCTGGACGCGAGGAGCGGGCGGTGACGATGGCGGCAGATGGGCGAGCGGGGCGAGTTCGCTGTCCTTGTGAAGTTACAGCAAGCTAGCGAGGCGGAGGGGGCTGGGGCTTCAGCCGTAGAAGCAGGTCAAAGCTGCAGCAGACATCAGGGAAGGCACTTCCTCTGTAGGTAAAGGAAGAAGACAGAAAGATTAGTTATGATATGCATCCAAAGCAAACCTTCAGGTTCGTTTTCTGTTTTTTTTCCCTCTCACAGGGGGGCTCTGACCTGCAGCTCTCTGCGAAGCTATGCAGCTGTGGGAATGAAGAATATGTAAAAATGTCAGAAATGCAGGGGTGTCAGCTAAAACAAATAAAACCTTCACCCGCCCTGCACTCTGCACACACATGGCGCGCACGCGCTTGTCGGGCCACAGACACAAACACACTCACGCCACATACAAGTACACAAAGCAGCCATTGACAACCTTCCACCTCATCCAGTCGATGTTGGAGAAATCTGATCGGATCCCGGAGCACTTACAGCGGAGCCGGCCATTGGGAACGAGTTTAGAGGTTAAAAGAAGGGGAGAGTGAAAGCAGAGGGGAAGTCAGGCAGGGCATGAGGGAGAAGAGGTTAGTCATTTCCCTTTTCTCGCAAAGCGGTGTGAGAGCGAGGACCAATGGGAGTGAGCAGAGTTGCAGCAACATTCTGGGCCGAGCGCCAGGTGAGAGCAGGGGAGGGGGAGGAGCAACGAGGAGGCTGACCTGCCTGCTGCTGGAGGAAGAGAGACATGCTGAATTAATCTCTCTCTTCACCATTACTGCGACTACCTGGTTTCACATCAGCAGATGACAAATGTCTTTCCAACAAAGTGAAAATAATATCCACTCATCATTGCCTCAGCAGTGCTGCCGTGATCTCCACCAGATGTGAACTTACGATAACGCTGATGTTTTTATTTCACTTAAAAAACAAAATTCCCCTGCTATCAGACTCGGAGGAGATCATGGGCTGTAAATACTTATTGAGCCAATGTTGCTTTCTATTTTAAATCCATTATACACGGTTTGCATGGGGAATTTGAAAGACTGGGCTTCCAGGGGTACACTCTGCTCTTATCACAGACGCACATTAACTCAACACACCCTGAGTAGACACATTGCTCTTCTCAGAACAGCATGTGCACTTTCAGCCACGCCACAGCCGGCTGCAACACTGCAACATGCTAAGTCCTGCAGTGAGGGGCGCAGTCACGATGACCCAGCAGATGTGGGTATACGTTACAGAGGAAGACAGTGAAGTGAAGGGCAAAGCTGCAGGGTTTCATCTTAAACGACCTGTACAACTGCACAAAGTAACAATGGTGTTACGAATGACCTGTGGATTGCAAGCATAGTTGTAAATGACCCACCCCACGCACACGCACGCGCACGCACGCACACACACACACACACACATATACAAATACACAGCAGATTACGGTCAATATCATGCACTTCAGTTTTATGCTATTTCATGCCAAAAACATAGAGCAACTGGTTTAAATGTGGCCCTGCATACACAGTGCTCTATTCTTTTACTGTATATACGACTAAAGGAATGTTTCTGTTTCCAATCAAATGCCAGTCAGCCAGATCTAATCCTTCTGTGTAACCGTGCATGCCCTAGGAACGGTAATGTCACTACTGTATAATGTGGATGTTACATTTATTACAACTCCCCTCTGTAACATGTCCAGTTCTGGGGAGCAAGGATCATTTCTGAAGTCTAAACTCAAGTCACAGATGGACATGAGCTAATGAGGATGGAATAGAGGAGGTGTCTTTCATAAGTCTTTCGTAAGTTGTTTTTTTTTTGTAAATTGAACGCATCAGGGGGCTTTCTTCAATCAAATGAGAGAATGTGATGACCTGATGCATGACTGCCTGCCTTATCTGTTTCTGTTGTTTCTGTTCCAGTCAGAGGAGCACATATCTGTGAAGAGGGACAGAAAGTGTAGCAGGGTGTAAGACAGTGCCACAGCAATAATGAGTGCTCATTATGATCCATCATGCTCGGAGGTGGCCGTCCATCCTCTATTGATTTCTCCATGTAACTTTGCCATTCCCTCTATCTAAATCCACTTTAACTGTCAGAGCACTTTCTCTCCCAGGCATCCATTTCATGACTGTTTAATATGATCTACTTCTTTGCTCTAACCTAAAACTTTATACCGCCGTGACCGGTGGATCTTATTCTGCTTTGGTTCTCCTGTTCATTCCGCTCTCCCTAACTCCTGCCGTGCTGCTGCCTTTGGGCCCTGGCTGTGACTCTGTCTCGCGTTCTCCTCCTCAGCAGCGCTCCCTCAGACTCCAAGGTCTTGCAAGCTGGTGCAAGGTCAACTGTGTTTGAGGAAGGGAACTTGACAAAATGGAGAGGCTGTGCGCTCTCTGCCATCTTGTCTGGTCGAAACACTGCATGGATGCAAGGAGCAGAAGCATGCCTTCACTTCCACAAGGAGGTCATGGTCATGGGAGTCTGGCATATGGCTTAACAGGGCAAATAAACTGCTCTCAGCAAGTGCTGGCAAAACCATCATTCACTTCCACTGAAACCGGAAACTGTGTAAAAAGACCCACCAACGTTTCGCACCGTGGACTGTGACGGATGGCACGCCACGAGGTTTTCTTTAACATTTCATTGTTATCGAGGCATGTCTTAACTGATTGAAAAGGGCAAACAAACCAGCAGGTTTATAACTAAACAAGGCTGGTCTGCCAGAAAAACAACCATAAACAGGGTGTGGTCTTCATGAGAAACTTCAGATCGGCTGATTATGAGTCTAGTTAAGCATTGCTACATGCCATGACTCAGTCTCCATTCTGCCTAATGCTGCTTGTCAGACTGTAACATCGGCTATGGAAGCCTGCCTAACAAGCATTTACTTTTAGCCCAAGCTCTTCTTTCGTCTCGTATGGTCTGGTTAAAGAGTGGTTTCAGCATATTGACAGAGGTGGAGTCAGGGTGACAGTGTGCTGTGACAGGTCTTCACGCCGGAGGACAGCAGAGGAAATGCAACACCTTCGGCTCCACTGCTGGCTACCGCTACACACGCTCAGAATATCGCATGTCAAAATCGCTGACCTTTACATACACGTACACTATTGTATATGAACACGTCTTCTCTTCTCTTTTTTAATCTCCTAATCTGTTTTGCACTGATACACATATGCATACACATGAATGAACTGCATCTTTTCCAAGTTGGTTCAGAGAAGTCTTTGTAAAAATGAGCTTAAGGGAAAATAAAAAGAATTAAAATGTATCAGTATTTTATCTTTAGTTTTCTTATGAGGTGAAAGAAATAAAGTCACCATAGTTGCTATTTTTTGTCATCTCCCCTAAAATATTATTTCAAGTGGATTATTTCACATTAAATTAAATAACATGGTTTCAAAAGTGAGTCTTCGGCTAGAAGCGCATAACAAACAATGCCTATTGATTCCTCTGAGGGCAAAAACCTCTGGGGACAATTAGATCTGTTGTTTAGCATACATGGACAGAGCTATGCACAAGCACCCACTGACAGGACACACAAATGCAAACCTATACAAACACACAAACCGCTATCTGTCCTGGCACAGAGTGCTTCTCTTAAACCCTGGTGAATATCTGACTGGGTGCATCGCCGCATGTGTGCGCAAAGATATAGTGAGGTCACCAGACAGCAAACACAATGAACGGCCTTATGGTTTAATGAGTGGCACATTGGCTCACATTTACGTTGTCTGTGCCCTGACACATAGTCAGGCCGATTTCTGCATGTACAGACGGGTAACGACATTAAGAAAAGGGCGAATGAATGCCAGAAAAACAACAGTGGGAAATTTTGCACGTTCGTATTAGATGAGCGGATATATTTTGGAGGAGATGGACTCACTGCAGTAGTGTTTAGAGATGCGTATAATCTATACAACTTTGCACTGACGCTGTTCTGGAAAACCATGTTTAAACAACTTCATTGGTATACCTAGGACAAAAAAGAGGGCCAACTGAATTACTTTAAACAAAAATATTGCTGTTTTCAAACTCATCATAGCACATTTGTGCAGTCAGGCAGACTGGAAGTAAAAACTGTCTCATGCGTTGAAGTGTTCCCTTTTATACACATTTCCATTCCCACACTGAGTAGAGTCTACGTTTCTGAGCACACGCCTCATAGTCTAATCTTGTGTGCCACAGCCCATATTTAGCTTCTGGATCACTATTTAGGACCAATTTTATCTTCTGCACTTGTGATCGGTATGGTTTTCATTTGGTTAATCATTTTCATGGAGGCCGGGCCGGGCTAAAACACCCACATCCACTGGCTTGTGTTGAGTCCTGCTTCTAATATACCGGCTCAAAACAGAGCCAGCGCCGTCACAGCGAAACAAGAGCTAGGTGACGAGGCAGCTAAAAAGAGGCCAATCGAGAGAATGAGACCACTGGGGCAGGAGCTTGTTATTAAGTGTTCGGGCCGTCCCCGGTTGAAGATGTCAAGGCCATAAGCAGAAGCTGACGCAATGAGGGGGGAAGAAAAAACAAGGACAGTTGTGTGCTGACACGTGTACTTCTGGACAGAAGAATAAAGAAATAACTAGACACTTATTACTGGCTCCAAGAACAGGAGCACAGACGCTCTGTTCACCCTGTTTATTAACATTCTTGTGTGTTCAGATGAAAGCATGTGTGTGTATAGTGGTTGCCTAAAAAGAATAGAAACACGTAAATTAGTTTTAGCTGATCAGACTTTTTTCAAGTGGAAGTTATCTAGCTGTTAAACTGTTGCCCAGAGGGGTTGAAATGTGGTCATGACCCAGTAAAAACATACAAAGGAGACCCCGCGTAATAAAAGGCTTAACCTGTCAGCGCATATTCAGCCATGCACACAATCATGTCTGTAGGGCGTATTCTCCCGAACTGCAGAGAAATTTACAGCTGGGCTCACACACATAAACAACAATATGAGACACATGACCTTTGACGTTAGCAGCCATAATATTGGTAGCACAGACGACAGCCGTCTGCTCTTCGGGGCCCTGAAAGGCAGGAGTTGCAGCAGAGCTAAATCATCAACCACACGTGCCCGTGTTATACACATGTTACTGCGTGTGTATTTGTTCGGTTCTGTCCTGAAACACATCAACATTTCCCAGCATCATCTCAACCACGGGAACACTACTAAGAAGGAACCCACAGAGACTTGACTTGAGAAACGAGAACTAACGAAGGCATTTGGCCACAATTATGTCCTGCTCTCCTTCACCACAGACGTTATCGTAGAAGAGGAAATCAGTTCAAATCTCAAGTCATCTCCCCAAAGCCGTCACACAGTGAGAAACTACTCACTCGACTTTAATATCCATTTACCGGGTCTCTCTTTCTACCCGTTCTTGCCCCCTTCTGTCTTCAACTTTCTCCCCCCTCCTTCAGATGCATGAAAACACAGTCTCCCTCACACACACACACACACACACGCACGCGCGCGCTCGTGCAGACAGAGTCCCCCTCTCACACACTCTCTCCTCCCGCGACCCGGAATGCTTGGCGAGCTCCGGCTGTACTGAAATACTGTGCGCGCCATATAAGGCCGCAGCAGCTTCGCATGTCACACATCATTTACATGCGCCGGGGCGGTAGCGCGCACACGCACACGCACGGCCATGCTTCCCCGTTAGGCTGACGCAGCAAGGCAGGGGGAGAGGTGAGCGAGGGGAGGCGCAGTCTACCATAATCTCCCTGTCAGCCAAGCCCTTCAGGATAACTCCCGACACGTCCACCGTTGAGTCAGGCCGAGGGAATGAGGCTGAGTGGGCGATCTATTGATCCTCTGCGTGGCTTCCCGGAACAAACACGCAACAAACACACACACACACACACACGCGCGCGCGCAGACACCAGCAAGCTGCCCCGCTAACCAGCGCCACCCGTCAGGAAGCAGCTCGTGTGTTGCTGCCCGCTTTAGAGCCGAGAGTGCGCCTGGCTGTGCGCGTGTGCGTCCGTATCTATATGTGACGGATACACGTTAACCCTGTGGCCCACATACGGAACACGCACGCGCACAGCAAGGCGAGCAACCCCCGTCTCTCTCTGCCGGTGCTCTGGAGCAAGGGCGCGCACTTTGGAAAGTAAAGCGTGCGAGAGGAAAGATCGAGATGAACCAGCGAGGCGAGGAGGACGGCTGTGGAGCCGGCGCTTACCTCTCACATTGCTCTCCAGTCAGTGTGTGTGTGTGTGTGTGCGCGCGCGCGCGCCTCTGCCTGTCGAGCGAGCCCGTGTGTACGCGTGTGCTCAGACAGGCCGCGACAACAGACCCCCAGGCACCGGCTGGACCATCCTCCGGCAGGCGGGCAGAGCGCAGCAGGGCGGAGAGGCAAGCGAGTGAATCAGCAGCGGATGAGTGGAGGAGGTGTGTGGAGCCGAGCAGCAGGGTGAGAGAGAGAGGGAGAGAGACGAGGAGGAGGAGGAGGAGGAGTGTTTGTCTGCCTGCCTGTCTGTGGGTGTGTGTGTGTTTGTGTGCGCGCGCTGCAGCATTGGCTGTGTGCGCTTGCGTCTCCCCTCCCCTGCCTCTGGATCGTCTGTCTGCGGCTGGAGGAGAGTGGCGCTAGCTGGGTGGCAGCAGCAGCAGGAACAGCTGTGCAGGAGGACGAGGAGGAGGAGGACGACGACGAAGAAGAAGAAGAGTAGGAGGAGGAGGAGGAGGCAGCCTTGACAGATCCTGCAGTCACCTCTCCCTCCCTGGCTCTGC